>CM021102.1:796932110-796988429 GCA_007115665.2 Sequoiadendron giganteum | reverse complement strand
TCCTCAAAACCCTCGACAACATCATCCTCCACAAGTAACGGTGTTGGCTCATCAAGAATAGTAATACGAGGATGTGGAGATAATGCCAAAAATTTTGCGTACTCCTCTATCATGGGTGCCTCTAAAATATCCCTGCACATATCCTAGGTAGGTGGCTATAGAGTCCTATACCCTTCTACTAGTGTCTCATACAACAGGCATGTCCCCCAATCAGCTACATCACTCTGTCGTCGGGCATAATGGGCTACCACCTGAAGCATGCACTCTACAGTTCCATACTTCCTATACACCCTCCGCAATAGAAATCTCTCCAACATAAAAGGGGTCCTGCTAATTAGGTACATAGAGTCACATAGGTATCTAAGCACTGTGTCATCCTCATCCCACTGCTCACAATCTAGATATGACCATTGGACAACACTCTCCGTGTTATCAAAAAATCAATTCAAATGCTCTAAATTACCCATCTAAGCCTAGGTAAGTCTACCTCTATACCTAAAAACATAAGGTCTACTTGTAGGTCTGTCAAGAACTGGAAAATGGTCGAACAATGGAAAAATACTCCCATGCCCACACTTGTAAAAGTGCCATCCTTGCCGATAAGTTGTGTGCTCCCAAGTATACCATTGAATTTAAATTGTGGTAGAGATGTGCTAGCATACACATCCCCCACGCATATCTCGTCCCATGCACAACCATGCTCTCCAAAATCCAGCCCCAACCCACAAAGAATCCCTTTGACCTACGATTAGGACAAAGGAAGCCTCCAACGAATCCAGCTAATACTGCTGGTAGTGAAGCATATGTATCAGCTATTGTCCACCATTGGACACTCAGACCTGCAATGTGTTGATCCTGAAAGACTCTACGGAGAGAATCTCTCCCACCAACTTCATGTTATGGTCACTATGCCATCGCTCGGTCAAAGTAGTAAGGAAACCCCAACTAATCCTAATTTGGGGCATATCAAGTAGACTAGGAAGACCACATTGACCTATGATTTGAATCTCATCCCAAGTCAGATGGGGAATCAAATCGGTGGTCCAAGGAAAGTGCTCTTGCATTTGGAGAGTACTCAAATCCTCCTATCATCATAAACATTTTAAAATCAGTGCACTATATCAAGAATCAAAATTCATTTTATGTCCAGTTAAACTTCGGTATAAATTTTTGATCAAAATTCATGAACAAACATCAACAAACCTCACCTATCATGAGGTTCATCATAAACGTTATCTAATCTAGCCTAACATGAGGTTTATTAGATATGAAGAATTCCTTGCCTATCATGAGGATCATGACAAATAGGATTATTTCTCGCCTATCATGAGAGTAAGTCTTATTAAATTATCAAAATAAGTCATTAGGGAATTTGGATAATCAAATCATATGAGACCGAAGAATGGACATGATCGAAATTGACAAAAATCAAAGTTAACTATATCAAAATTTGCAAATCTAACATAGATGCACTAAAATAGGCATCCAAAGCGCTAAAAACCAAAAGCACCATTTTATCATTTGGATGCGCTAGAATAGGCATCCAAAGCACTACTTTATCAAAAGTGCTATTTCGGCACATGAAAGTGCTAAAATAGGCAACCAAAGCGCTAATTTACCCGAAGTGCTATTTCGAAACTTCTATGCGCTATAACAGGCATCTGAAGTGCCACTTTACCCAAAGTGTTGTTTTACCGCATCAATGCACTAAAACAGTCCATCAAAGCGCCGCTTTAATCAAAGTGCTATAACAAACCATGCATGCACCAATTTACCACATCAAAGTGCTAAGATCCGACATTGAAGTGGAAAATTTGACTACCTAAGTGCTAAATCATGAAAGTGCTAAATTATCTAATGAAAGCGCTAGAGAAAATAATGCAAGCGCTAAATATCAAAGCACTAAAATAGTTTACAAAAGTACTACACCGAAGTGCAAAGCTCTACAACACGACTTTGATGTGCTAAAATAAGGAAAAAACGTGAAAGCATAAACAAAAAATGAAAATCGAGAATGTACAAAAAATGAGGTGGAATATGGGTAGATACTGGAGGTCCGTAGGCGGTCGGCCACTGGTGACATTGCACACACTCGAAACGATGAGTTTGGTAGGGGATTGGAATCTTGCTCCAGCTGGCTGAAATGTCTCTCTCACTAGAAATTTGAAAGTCTAAAAGTTAGAAATGAATATGAAAATGACCTTTTAGACTTTATAGAAATTTTTGAAAAGGGATTTTGGTGGGTTTTCTTTTATTTTAATTAATTTTATTCATGAAATTAATTGAAATTCATAAACGGGCTATATTTTCTTCATCAATGTCGGGAGATAAATTATTTCTTCATCAAATCTTTGTCAAATCATCATCCAATCGTCATGAAATTCAAAAATTCTAAATGATCAAATAATTTATTTATCTCTTGGGGGGGCATATTATCGACAATCATCTAAAACTCAATATCTGGGGCATGTCTGGGGCATAATATTTTTTTTCATTGATATAGGTAGTAGCAGCAAAATTTTCTTCGAAGCAATGTGTAAACACATCACTTCAAAGAGGGGAAAAATGTATACACCTAAAAATGGTCTGGAGAATCCGATTAATTAAATACAAATTATTTGATTAATTATCCTAAATCCTCTACTATTTGAATTAATAGAAATATTTATTTATATAGTTCACGTTCACGTCACATTTAAATTCTTCTAATTCTTCTATTATCTCATCTTAATTAAATAAACAAAATTAAATACTTTGTTTGATTTAATTATCATTTCCCTATTTTATTCTATCACATCAATCTTAAATTAATTAACTAAAGATTAAACACTTTATTGATTAATTGTCATATTCTTCTATTTAATTTAATAGACAACTTCTATAGTTTGTTTTATTAAATTATTTATCCCTCTTTTGCTAATTTAAATAAATCAAAAATATTTAAATTAAGGCATAAGGAATATTCCTCTATACTTCCTCAAAATCAAACTAGATATCCTATGTCTAATTTATGTCAAGAACATGTCAAAATTAATTGATTGAAACTTCACGGGAAGAATTGGAGACAAATTACAAATTTATCTCTCAATCTTTCTACATCAATCTTTCCTCTTCTCTTGCCTGGCGTTTTCATGGGTAGAGACAATCTCCAAAATTTTCTCAATCTTCTCCATCTCTCACCATTCAATCCTCCAGATTGAATCCAAGCCTCTCTTTTTCATCCCTATGCATTTCTACAGCCAAGAAATCTATAAATAAAGCTTCATTCAACCAAGAAAAGGATCCAAGGTCCCAGGTTATCAAGTTTACTCTACAAGAATTCATCAAGCATCCAACATCCAACATTTTAGTTTTCACAATCATGGGAACCTCTTGTAGTTTTAATCATCAGTTTTCATGTCAACTCATGTCATATTAATTTCCTTTTATCATTTATACTTTATCATATTAGCTTCATATCATTGCATCAACATCATTCCATTCTTTAGATTGTCATTTTAACAGTTATAGTGTTATTTAAATCTAAGAGCACAATAGCTTAATAAACTTTTGAAGATAGGAGACAATGAGACACTTTCAATTGATTATTAGCTTGATCTTTGTTTCAATGTTTCATTAAGAATTTTTTTATTCCTTTCTACTTATTCACACTTATAGAGGCCATCAGAGGTTTTTTGCACTGATATTAGATGAGCATCGTATAAATTATACAAGTTGTAGGAAAATATTTACTCCCCCTTGTTGCAGAAAAATCCACTCTCTAGTTAGCATCATATAAAATACTTCATATTCTGAGGTAAGTTTTTTTTTGTGATTTTTAAAAAAATTGGGTGACTATCTTAAATTTGATGGCCAAGTGACCATCATAGAAGCCCCATCATGTCTTAATTAGGCAGTTTTCTTAAAATCACCATAACTTTTGACTCGGGTATCATAGTTTTGCAAACGAGATATCGTTGGAAAGCTAGTTATGAGAAATATCTAATGGTATAGGAATTTTTACCATATTTTTTTCTTGTAATATTTTATCATTTCTTGAAGTTAGTTCTTCCTTTTGAACTCCACAACTCATATCTTTTCACCACTTTGTCGAATTTTGGATATTCTAGCAATATTGCAAAGTTGATTTCGAGCTCTATCATTTTTTCCATCTATTTTTTAAAAATTTAGTCCTAGGTACATTTTATTGAGTTTTTGTAATTTTAGGCATTTACTTGATAACTTAGACATACTACAATTTGGAGAAAGTATATTTGCATTGGGAGGCTTCATTTTCAATTGTGCATCATATTTGTAAGTTTCTATTTGATATTGAGGGTCAATATATTTGTAATATTAGAGATCAATCATAGTTGTAAGTGTGAATAAGTATGAGTAAAATAACTAGAAACAACTCTTAATATGACATTATATCAATGAATTTAATCAACAATTAAGCTATTAAAAACCTGAAATATATTGAAAGTGTCATATTGCTCTCTATCTCCAAAGATTTATTAAACCACTATGGCTCTCAAATCATGTAAGCACTTTGACTGTTAAAATGATAATTTAAAGAATGAGAAGTTGTCAAAATGCAAGAAACTAATCCTATATGATGAAATTGTAAACTAAATTGACATAATACTATGATGATGAAGCTATAGTAGTCTACGATGCAACCATGATTATGAATTCTACTGATGTTATTGCTATAGCTAGGATGCTTGATTGCTCTATTTCTTGCAGAGTAATATTGCACAAAGTTGGGATCCATTTCTTATTAAGAAAGGTTGTATTTATAGATTTCTCAACAATGTATTTGCATAGGGGCAACAAAGTAGAGGCTTGGATTCAATCTAGAGGATTGAATGGTGGATATTGAGAAGATTTTAGGAATGGTTCCTACCCATGAAAATACCAGGCAAGATGATAAGAAGAATCAAAGGAAGAAGATTTGAGAGATTGATTCAAATTTTTCTCCAATTTATCTCCAAAGCTTCCCATAAATGCTAGTTGAATTAATTAGATACAAAATATCTAATTTTATTGGTGAGTGAATAGAGGAAATTTGATTTATGCCTTTATTTGAATATTTTAGTTTATTCAAATTTAGCAAAAAGGGGAATACATAATTAAATAATAACAACTATGGAAGTTGTATACTTAAATAATTATAGAAGAAATATGATAATTTAAATGAAAGACTTTAGAATATCTTTATTTAATTAAGAATAAATATGATAAGATGATTAAATAATATAAATTATTTAAATTTGTTTATTTAATTTAAGATAGAATAAATGGATCTAAAGTAATATAGAAGAAATAATAATGTTAATAATCAAATAAAAAAAAGTATTTAAATTTGTTTATTTAATTAAAAGGAAATAATATGATAAAATAGAAGAATTAATAGTTAACTTAATATAAATAAATATTTCTATTTATTTTTTAAGTAGATGAATTTAATTATGATAATTAAATAAAACAAAGTGAAATTTGTTCATTCAATTAAGATGACAATAAAAGAATAAAGATTGAAGAATTTAAGATGAATTATATAAATAAATATTTTAATTTATTTAATAGTAGAGGAATTAAGGGAAATTAATCAAATAAATCATATTTAATGAATTGGATTCTCGAGACCATTTTTAGGTGTATACATTTTGCCCCTCTTTGAAGTGATGTGTTTACACATTGCTTCAAAGAAAATTTTGCTATTGCTGCTAGTATTGGCGAAAAAAAATTCAGAATGCCCCAGACATTGATTTTAAAGTGATTGATGATAATATGCCCCCTCAGGAGATAAATTTATGATTTGTTGACTTATTTGGATTTTTCATAAATTTTCAATTTTCTAATGATTTGATGAAAAAAATAATTTATCTCCCAATGATGATGAATAAATTTTTCCCCTTGGATGAATTCAATTAATCTCCCAATTAAAATGTTAAAAATCTCACAAAATTCCACCTTTAAGAACCTAATAAAAGGTCAAAAAGGTCATTTTCATACTCATTTGTGCATTTGAATTTTGAAAACTTTGTGAGAGAGACATATTTGAGCCACTTGGAGCAAGATTCTGATCCCTTACCAAAGCCATTGGTTCGAGCGTGTGCGTCATCACCAGCTCCTGACCACTTGTGGACCTCTAGTATGTACCCATAATCCTCCTCGTATTTCATGGAATTTCGTTTTTCATGCATTTTTCTATATTTTTAATTTTTTCATAGTTTTAGTGCTTCAAGTACGTGCTATAGCACTTCACACTCTGGTGTAGCACTCTTAGGGTCTATTTTAGCACTTCGGAAAATTAGCGCTTTGAAAGTCGAGTTTAGAGCTTCGAAAACAATAGTGCATTGATAGGATAAATTAGTGCTTTGATAGTTTAAATTAGTGCTTAGAGGTTTTTAGCACTTCAAACTATTTTTTTGTAGCTTTCACCTTCTAAAATAACACTTTGATAGTTTGTCCTAGTGCTTCCAAACAATAAAATGGTGTTGTTGATATTTAGCACTTTGAAATCCTGTTTTAGTGCTTATGATTGATGAAATGGCGCTTTTGATATTTTAGAACCTTCAATGCCTTTTTTAGTGCATCTAACTGATGAAATGGCACTTCTAATATTTAGTGCCTTGATATCCTATTTTATTGCATCTAGATCAGAGTTGATACATTTATCAAAAATTTCCTTGTTTTGATCAATTTGATCATGTTAACTATTTGGTTTGATATGATGTTGATGATTTAATAACCTTGATTATTTTCAACCATATGATGATTGATTCTGATGATTGATAGACAAGAATTATCCTCATGATACATGAGGAAAAAATCTTAATTGTAATGAACCTCATGATAGGTGAGGTTGATTTTGATAAATTGACCTCATGTTAGGTGAAGCACAATTTAATATTGATAATGATGACCTCATGATAGGTGAGGTTTGATGATGCTTTCTCGTGAATTTTGATCAAAATTTGCACCAAGAGCTAAATAGAATTGATAGGATAATTGATATGTGAAGTGTACTAATTCTAAACTTTTCATGATGATAGGAGGTCCTAGATAACCTCTAGATTCAAGAGCATCTCCCATGGACATTTGACTTGATTCCATAACTTACACCAGATGAGACACAAATTATCGGTCAGTGTGGACTTTCTTCTCTTCTTGACATGCCCCATATTAGGATTAATTAGGGTCTCCTCACAACATTAGCTGAGCGGTGGCATAGTGACCATAATACCTTCCACCTACCCACTAGCGAGATGATAGTTACTCCAGAGGATGTATGGCAGATTTTATGGATATCGTTTATTGCGGAGATTGTAGCCTATGATTCACAGGAGGCCGATTGGACTGATGCTCTCCATAGAGTTTTTCAGGGAGATCACATTACAGGATTGTGGATTCGGTGGCATATGATGGATGATGCTTATGCTACTTTGTCGGCAATGCTTTCTAGATTTATTGGAGGTTTCCTTTGTCCTAGTCATAGGTCGAAGGGATTCTCTATTGGTTGGGGCCGCGTACTTGAGAGCATGTTCGTGCATGGGACCATATATGCTTGGGGAATGTGCATGCTGGCACATCTATATCATGATTTATATTCAGATGTATATTTGAGAGGGCGTAGCCTATCAACGAGAGTCACTTTGCTTCAGATTTGGGCATGGGAGCATATTGTTGTCATGTGACCACTATTAGTTTCTAATAGGTCTGCCACTAGGCCATATGTTTTCACATATAGAGGTAGGCTTACCCATGCCAGGATGGGTAATTTGGAGCATTGGAGGTGTGTTTTGGATGATTTTTAGGTAGTGACATGGCACCCCTATCTAGATTGTGATCATTTGGATGATGATGATGCAGTGATTGGTTACCTATGTGACTCTATGTACTTGATTGGCAGGACCTACTTCGTATTGGAGAGATTCCGATCGCGGAGGGTCTATAGACAGTATGGAATTGTTCAGTGCATGCCCCAAGGAATTGTAAATTATGCCCGATGTCAAAGTGATACAACAGATTGGGGGTCATCTCTATCTTATGATACCATAGTAGAGGGATACCATGCCCTACAACCTTCAGCTTGGGACATGCACCGTGAGAGCACTAGTGACTATGGAGTATGCAAAATATCTTGCATTACATCCATGCCCTCAGATTACCATTCCTAATGAGCCAGTGCCACTACCCACAGAGGAGGATGTTGTTGTTGACCCTGGCCGATGATGGAGGTGAGAGGAGGATGTTGTGGAGGTGTTGACTATAGGTGTTGAGGCAGAGGAGGGTAGTAGTGAGGATAGTGGGGAGAGTAATAGTGATGAGAGCAACAGTGATGAGAGAAACAATGATGAGAGCAGTAGTGATGCGAGCAACAGTGATGATGAGGATGATGGAGGGGATAGTGGCAGAGGGGTTGTGGATGGTAGTATAGGTTCATCCCCTAGTATGCCTCATAAGAGGCAAGTAGTGGAGACATCTTCATCAGACCATCAGACACAAATTTCCACCCTTTAGGTGTTGATTCAAACTTTGCAGGGGTAGCTTGTGCAGGCTCAAGGTTTACTTGTACAGACTCAGACACAGCTACAGACATAGGCTCAGATGCATGCATAGGCCTTGGCATAGGTATAGGGATAGTTGGCAGCTTCAAAGACGTAGATTTCCACACTGACGATAGAGAGGGATAGTTCCAGGCAGATTGGAGAGCAGACATAGGTGACTATTGATACTTTACAACAGATTGTCGATGGTACCATTGTTGGTGATTATATGAGGGAGGTTCTCCGTGTCAGTCGAGAATCAGAGTTTTATGGAGGCCATTATCATATGCCATTCCTTCTAATTAGAGAGTGAGTTATTCCCCCTCACGATCAGGTAGGACACATACTAGGATGGTTAGTGAGGGTGTGATGCAACCTCCATGGAGAGATCCGAGAGTTCTGAGAGATCCTGGTGCTTCTAGTGGGAGAGGTACTGGTCTTGAGTTGCCTGTGCCATTTGGCAGCAACATATCCTAGGTGCCTAATATGATTCAATGGTATTTTTGAGACATGATGTATACTTTGATTCAGCCAATTTTGATGATATATGTCTTTTATTTCAGACTTCATTGTATACTTTCCATTGATGATTTATACTATTTTTATGATATGCAGCAAATTTTTATCGATCTATGATGGTTCTATTATAATTATATGATGGATGCATTTACTTTAAATTTTCTATATGCCATGTGATGATTCTAATTACGATGTTATAAATACATTTTATATGTTGATGATATGCTTATGTAAATGGAATGCGTATATTTTTTTTTGCAAATTCAAACATATGATGTAAGAAATGGATTAAAATGATGTGTTTAGATGATATGATAGATGGAAGTGTAACGATATGATGTAATAAGTGGATAAAATGATATATGATATATTGAATTAGTGCATGATATGTGATGTGATTGATGGATGAATGAAAATGTGATGATATAAGTTTATTTTTGAGATTTTCTTATGCAATGTTCATGTGATATGATATAAATGCAAAATTTATTTGATTCAAATGTACAAATGGTGAAATGATAATCAATTGATTTTGTATGCAAACTAAAAGTAATCATGAAACTATATGACCATGATGAAAATTTTGTTAATGTCAAGTATACTCAATCTTTAAATAGAAAATATTTATCATCAATTTTAATCTTTATGAGCCTTTGTAACATACCCTCTGTAGATACAAAAACTATTATGAATGTAATCTAATTTAATCCTGTAGATCTACATGCAAAAATTGGTATTTTAAGAGTACTTTTGTGCTTTGTATCATCATAGAGCTTAAAAAATGTTGAAAGTGAGTACAAGAATCAATGTTATAATTTAGACCATGATGACTTGAATACTACTTCCATGTTTTTTGATATTGCAAGTGAACACAAGCATCTAGGTATAATTAAACTGGGATGACCTGAGAATTTTTTGTGTAAATAGAAAAGAATTAATCACTTTCCTATGTGAATTGGAATGTCATCCATGATACTTTGTAGAGCACTTCCCACAACAATTCACCTAGTAATTATGATTAGTTCACAGACAATAGAAAAATAAAATATCATTGTCCTTCCTAGCTTCTCTAGTTCAATACATCATCGAGTTGCTCCAAATAGATTATAACAATGATCAACATACATCATGTCCAACCTTTTCCTAAAGTATTTCAATCATCATTTAGATTAGATCATCCATCTTGATTTTATGATTTTTTTGTGATTTTCTAAGATTTTATGGACCGAGCCTAACCTAATGACCTATCCTAGGGGCCTCAAGGGCTGATCAAATATTAGCCTTGCCTACATGATACACGCAGAGACTATGTAGTTTGACTGACACAAACTCATGTTTTTGTTTGAGTATTTGAGACTGACCCCTTTTTTTTTTGGATTTTTTGTTGTCATATGGATGTCACATGTGTTTCTAATAGTGATTGATGTTCCATGTTGGGTTGTGTTTCGATTATTGTTTATTTTTTTGCATGTTGCTAAGCTCAATGTTTTATTGCCCCCAGTGATGTGTAGATGTTTTCGTCAATCTAGGGTGAGACATGACTATTTGCAATGATATGATAATGGAAGCAAAGTGATGTTGAAAGTAACGACCATGATACATATCCCAATAGATGGTGAAAGTTGGTTAAATCACAAGTAGTTCCTGTTTCAAGCTTTTTCACTATATGTTTTTATTGCACCTTTTCATATTTTTATGATCTCTTTTTATTTTGTATTTTTATGTTACCAAGACGTTTATTTTCCAGGTTTTCATCAAGGAAACTGTTTTTTAGAAGTTTGAAACATGCACTAGTTGATTCAAGTGTAGTATCCTTTGAGATGGATACTATTGAGAGTTTCATCAAACCAATCCCCTTTAGGTGTTGATAGTTGATAATTTCTCGATCCATACACTGATATGATGACAAAGGGACCTAGCCAGTTAGGTTCAAACTTCCCTTTTTTTCTCTGTCCTGCTGATTTCTAGGGTTCTCTTTTAGGACCAAGTCACCAACTTGAAAGACTCTAGTTTTTACCCTATGATTGTAGCTCCTTGACATTCTTCCTTTGTATGTCATTAGATTATTGATAGCTAGTTGACAATGGTCATCCAATAGTTCAAGTTCTTGAATCCTAGATACCTTATAGTCCTCATCTGAAATGATTCCTTTTAGTGACACATAGAGTGATGAAATCTCTACCTCAATGGGTAGTATGGCCTCTGATCCATATACTAAGGCATATGGTGTAGCTCCTTTCCATGTTCTGATGCTAGTTTTGTAGGCTAATAGTGTAGGATTAAGCTGAACATGCCAATCATGTCCAACATCATTCACCATTTTCTTGAGTATTTTCAGACTTGTCTTGTTAGAGGCCTTTGCTTGGCCATTTCCCTAAGGATAATATGGTGTTGAGAAATGATGTTGGATATGAAATTTTCAACACAATTCCTAGACATCTTGGTTTTTAAATGGTCATCAATTATCACTGATAATGGATTGAGGTATGCCATATCGACAGATTATGTAGTTCAATATGAATGATGAGATCTATTTTCCAATGATAGTTGTGAGAGGAACTACTTCTACCCATTTTCTAAAGTACTTTGTCATTGTGATTATGAACTTGTGTCCATTGGATGAAGATGGATTGATATTTCCTACCAAGTCCAATCCCCATTGACAAAAGGGCCATGCTGATGTGAATGGGTGTAATTCTTGAGCTGGCGCATGGATCAAATTACTATGAATCTGACACTTTTGGCACTTCTTGACAAAATGATAAGACTCCTTCTCCATACTTGGCCAGTAATACCCTAAACAAAGGAACTTCTTTGCTAGACTTATACCACTTAAATGAGTTCCACAAATACCTTCATGAACCTCATGTAAGTTTTTCTCAGATTCATTATGTTTTATACATCACAAAAGAGTACCATCTATACCTCGATGATAGAGTATGTCAGCGATTAAATTATGTCGAGCAGATTGGTAGATGAAGTTGCATTTTGGGTTTTTGGAAAGATCAGGAGGAACGATGTTGTCTTTTAGGTACACATAGGTATTTTCATAGATGGAGGATACAATAGTATATAAATGGTATATGGATTGGGATTCCGAACTATTATAAGAAGGATTAGATACTTGTTCTACCATAAACTCATAACATCCATGTTTCTCTGGTAATTGTAAAAGAGAAGCAATTGTCGCCATAGAATTTTCTCAACTTCTTATAGCGCATCAACTTCTCATCTTTCATCTAATATTCGTTATTTACTTGATAAAAAACTAGTTGAGAATCCCCATATACTTGTAACTCTGTGATTTTCCATAAGATTTCCAGTTTGACACCAATGATTAATGACTCATATTCTGCCACATTATTTGTACATGGAAACATTAGTCTATAAGATTTTGGGATGGTGTTTCCTTGGAGTGTGATGAAAAAAATTCCTGCACCAGATCCTCTTTGTGTATATGATCCATCAAATTAAAGTATTCATTATTGTGTTGTTACTATAAGAATTTCTGCATCAAGAAACTCCATTGTCATAGGATGATCATCAGTTAAAGGAGATTTAGCTAATTGTTCAGAAATCACTTGACCTTTGATGGCTCTTCTTTCCAAACACTAAATATAAAACTCACTTAAAAGCATGACCCATTTGGCTAGTCTACTTGTTAAAGAAGCCTTACTAAGTAGATACTTTAATGGGTCAATTTTCTCTATGAGCCTGATTGTGTGAGTCAACATGTAATGCCACAACTATTGGGTAGAAAAACCAGTGCCAAATAAGATTTCTCAATGAAGGTATAATTTATTTCATATCCATTCAAAGTTCTATTGATGTAGTAAATGGCTTGTTCCCTTCCTTCATAATCTTCTTGTGCCAACAATGCTCCTAAAGAAATATCCATTTTTACAATGTATAGCATTAAAGGTCTTCCTTCTATAGGTGGCATGAGAATAGGTGGTGACATCATATATTTATTTATTTGATTGAAAGTTGTTTCACACCCTTGATCCCATTTGAACACAACATTCTTATGTAATAGATGATTAAATGGGTGACTTTTGTCTGCAAGCTGGGAGATAAATCTACTGATTGGTTCTAGCCTTCCCTATAGTGACCTTAGTTGATTGATGTTTCTCAATGGTGGCATTTCCATTATTTCCATTACCTTTGCTAGATCTAATTCAATACCTTTTTCTGAGACTATGTATCCTAAGAGTTTTGTTGATTGAACCCCAAAGACACATTTCTTAGGGTTTAGTCTGACATTGAACTTTTGTAACCTTGTGAAAAAATTTCCCAAGATATCCAGATGTCCTTCTCTGGAATAATATTTAGCTAGAATATAATCTACGTAATCCTCCATAAAGGTATGAATCATATCATGGAAGATAGTGTTCATTTCTCTTTGATAAGTTGCCCCTGCATTTTCAAACTAAAGGGCATGACATTCCAGCAAAAGGCTCCCCATGGACATGTGAATGCAGTTTTCTCTTGATCTTCCGATGCTATCTTGATTTGGTTGTAACCGGGGAAACCATCCATTGTTGATAATATGCACTACTGAATTTGACTCCAATTTTTGACAACCATTCATTGGACTCTCGACGTTGTTTTGTTGGTCGACCGACAAATCACAGAAATCAGCGTCGTCGCTCAATTTTTGTCTATATTTTGATAGATTGTAAAATGTCACACACACGACGCAAGCTCACTGGAACCATGACACCCACTTCATTGATCGAGCGACAAGTAGTGGCTGAGCATGGGCGGCGTACCTTTGTTGAAGCGTCAGACTAGCGACATACATTTGTCGAAACCACGATGAAAGTTTTGTCGATCTAACAACACACAACACATAGAGCACAGGTGGCATACCTTTGCCAAAACATTGGATTGAAAACATAATTTTATCGCCATTAGGATGAAATTTTGATGTATTTCAAATATCGGTGAGAGATCAAGACTGTTACAATGACTAAAATTGCCTAAAAATATATATCGGGAGGACTAGAATTTGGTCTCAGCGATAAAGTTTCATTGGCAAGATACACATCTTCTCTCATCGATGAAGCATGAGGGAAGCATATCGGCAAGACATATACCATCGAAGAAAATTCTGAATGTCTACACAACCTGCTATCTGACGTCGATAAGCATACATCGACAAGAGTCTTTGCGACATACTTCAGATTGAAATAGCGATAGAAGTTTGTCGAACTCGCGACAAAACAAGAAAGTCATTACGATGAAAGTTCGTTGGATACATTGCAAATTCATCAAATGCTTTTTGAGGTTTGTCACAAATGCGATGGAACAATGCAATTTTATTTTTTTTGAAACTATTCGTTGAAATGTAAGCATATCGATGAAATATCAAGACTATTACAACAATCAAAATTACCTGAGAGGATATATTGGGAGGAGTGGATTGTGGTCTCAACGATGACAGTTCATCAGTGAGACACACATCTTGTCTCATCAACGAAGCACAAGGAAAGCATATTGGCAAGACATATACCATTAGAGTAAGTTCTGAATTTCTACTCGACCTATTATGTGACGCCGATGAGATTACATCAGAGGGAGTCTTGGCGACATAGTACATATTGAAATAACAACAAAAGTTCATCAAAGGCACGATGAAATAGGCAAGTTATTACGATGAAAGTTCATCAGATACATTGCAAATTCGTAAGACGCTTTTGGAGGTCCATCCAAAATTCGACGGAACAATACATTTAAAAAAAAAAAAGCTATTTGTTCAAATGTAGGCATATCAGTGAAAGATCAAGACTGTTACAATGATGAAAATTTCCTAAGAAGATATATCAGGAGGATTGGCTTGTGGTCTCAGCGATGAAATTTCATCGGCGAGATACTTATCTTGTCTCATTGATGAAGAACGAGGGAATCATATCAGCAAGAAATTAACATCAGAGTAAGTTTTGAATTTCTACCTGACCCACTATGTGACGCCAATAAGATTACATTGGGAGGAATCTTGGCAACATAGTTGAGATTGAAATAATAATCATTGGGGAGACTCACCTTGTCAGGGAAACTATAGAATATCCTAGCGCTATATGATCTCTTGTCG
The DNA here is from genome assembly GCA_007115665.2 of Sequoiadendron giganteum. NCBI lineage: Eukaryota > Viridiplantae > Streptophyta > Pinopsida > Cupressales > Cupressaceae > Sequoiadendron > Sequoiadendron giganteum. The sequence continues at coordinate 796,973,279 of CM021102.1, read as the reverse complement.
ATGAAGATACAAATGGATCGAAATACTTATCAGGGTGACTCTGGGCGATATTTAAAAGTAGTAGGAGGTTCCAAAGTGCATCCATAGGGATAATGACAAGACATAAGGACAAGTCAATCAAAGAGATAAATTTGATGTGCCAAGACCATGAGCATTTAATAGGGGTAGTAAAAGATAAGATGGATTGTCATCAATGCTCAGATATAAAGGACAAATTGAAAGACTTCATTATGAAAATTTAGATCACAATATGATTAACCTTGTTTGGACAAATGCAATGACTTTAGTGTCAAGATTTAAGAGGCCATTCAACTTTTCATTTCAATAAATTATTGTATGCATTTCAAGTAAGTATTTACAAGGTAGAAAAAGGATAGTCATATGACTGTTTAAAATATCAAACCACATATCATTTGTTGTGTTTAATTAGGCTTACAGAGGTAGGTATTTATCATTTTTTGCATACATTTGTAGTCCAAGCTCTAGGCCTGCATTATTTGGTTACTATGTATGAGAAATAAGCAATGAATAATTTTAGAATATGGAGGCTATGGATGATATTATGATGGCCACATTTGATGTTGATCAACAATTGGAGAAAAATATAAAACCTATGATGAGTCATGAGATCAAGGGGACTGTCATGGACAACAAGCACAACCTACGAACTGGATTCTAATTTTGCTAAAAAATAAAAAATCAAACTAGTGAATATTAAACTACACACTAGAATCTAAATTTGTGGAAAATGAGCAATTTGGTGAGAAAGAGTACCTGTAGTGCGTCTTGGATACTTAGCTAGTGTACTAAAAAATAGGATTACAAACCCAAAATTATTCTCACTCTAGAAATTCAATAGAAAAATATAAAATGTTATCCTGGATACTTAGCTCTTAGACAATCAATAAAACAATATGAGCATGATTATGAATGGTTTTACCTGGTCCCACTCTTGATCTCCATGTTTGAGAGCCTTCTCTTTAAGACCCCATGAATCCACTTTGATCCATTGCTTCCAAAAGAGATATTAATGTGTAAACAAGGAGCCACATTTAGACAAACTGGTTGTTGATTTCTTCTAAGAAATTTAGAGACTACAAAAAGAAGATACCTGATGGGGATCATGTGGGCTTCCTAGAGAAAGCACTGCAATATGGCCTCGAGCAGCAATGAAAAACTTTGGATTAGCTTCACAGTAAATCCTAATAGCATGACATTGAAAGTTGCTCAGGTACTGGGTCCTCTCCCCTAGATTAAATTAAGGAAAACATTATTGTAAACACAATATGTATAGAAGAATATGAATGTAAAGGAAAATGGATATTAGCAAAACATAAATGTAAATAAAAGTAGTGTGAGCAGAAAATGAATCTAAATTGGTCTTGAACAAATAAAATCATACCCAATTAGCATTAAGTTATACTGACCTTGTACTCATTGCCATTGTCAATCTTGAAGGTTACTTTGATGCCTTCTGCAGAAACTCTCTGGCCACGAGGCAAGAGAAGGCGGGAAAACCAAGTGTATATTGACGACTTCCTGACAATCAAAAAGAAAGAAGCAACCAGTCAACCCTATTAGAACAGAATAATCTTATGAATTGATTTTATTTGTTTTACTGGCTAATGGATAGTGGACCTAGTTCTCTTGAATTGAGATACTACTAAGATGTGTTGACTGGTGATTTTAGACTACCGATATTCTGCTTCAATCTCTATAAGTTACTTTTGTCTTAAATATATTCAAGATAACTCTGCAAAAAAATTCCCTGATCTCTTAGAAATTATGCAGATTATTTTGTTAATACTTCTCCATTTTGATATTTTCTTTCAAAAATTCATAGAAAGATATGTAATGCCATATTTGAAACTTACATATTTTAATTTTACTAGTTCTGTAATTATAGTATATGATTCCAACAATTGTGAAACACATTGGCAATATGCTGGATGAATGAAGTAAACTATGCAATTGGTAGGTGTAAAGCCAAATTCCTTAACCCTTGCTAGCATCCTTCTTGCCTGTTTTAAAACATGTGCTTTGGAACAGGGCATGAAAATCCATCTAAGTATAATGAAAAGGAGATTTTTGTCAGATATTATATTACAGTAAGTTGAATGAATGTAAGTAGAGATATTTTAGCATACCTGCAGATGGTACAAAATTTCATGGTTAAGTGGAAGCCTCCCATCAACAACAAGATCCAAATATCTGTATCTATCTCAATCGAGCCTCTAAACCCTTCAGAGCTGTCAAAATGCACAAAAGTCAAATTTTAGAGACCACTAAAATAGCTTTGAAACCAAATCCACACACAACACAATGTTCATAGTGAAAATTTAGCACTTTCTTTCATCTTTGCATATTGATTTGATGCTTCAAACGATGCATTTCTTATATTGAAAAGTGCATTACTTACCTTATTGAGCTTCTCTTTGTTTTGAGAATAGTTTAATATTCTCTACTTAACAGGGCCAACCACGTGAAGGTGGAAGCTCATTTGGCCCTTGCCTCCCCCCCCCCCCTCACATCACTCTCAATTCCCCATACCCGATCATATAACATTAATCATTCATTCATCAATTCATCCATTAATAACATAACATTCATTCAATCATCCTATATTAATAACATATAACATTCATTCATTCATCCATTAATAACATATAACATTCATTAATTCATCCATTAATAAAATATAACATTCATTCATTAACATATAACATTTATTCATTAACATATTCACATTCATTCATTAACATATATAACATTCATTTTTTCAATTTTTATATATTATCAAAATAATGGTTGTCATAATATGATTACAATCACTTCTTTTTTTGTTTCCTTTTTGCAGCTGAAAAAGGATGAAGTGGAGTATCGTTTTCAAAATCATTTGTTCCCCTTTCAATTGTTCTGAGCTCTGCTCTTGATCTTAATGTATTCCTAATCATGTACTCACAACGTGGACGCCACTGCAAGGGGGGTTCTACTACAATAGCAAAGAGATGCTAAATTGATATGTTTTATAATTATTGTTACACATATTTCATTAATTAAAAGAACACCACAGTGGTGCTCTTTACCTGATTGGGCCACATCATGTTCCTGATATTGTCTTATAGCCTCATGCTCAACATGTTGAACACCCTCTAAATCTTGATCTGGAGTTGAAACATGAAAGACTATATTAATTAATACACCAATTGCAATTAAATATGTTTAAAAGAACATTAGAGTGGTCCTCTTTACCTGATGGAGCCACATCATGTTCTTGATCTTGTCTAGCCTGATCATGATCAACATGTTGATCATGCTCTACATTCTCTAAAGTTGAAACACAAAATATTACATTGATTACACCAAATGCAATTAAAGATGTTTAATTTTATTAATCCATACTGCATTTTGTATAGCACATGAATACATCCAGTACCTGGATGCACACCATGGCCTTCATCTGTAGGTTGTGCTCCACCCTTACTAGGTTGCACTCCAATGTCATGTGCAGTATTATCATTGCTTATTTGTGTAAAAAAAATAGGCACATTATTATGGTGGAAATTAATATTGAATAGATTGCACAAGTATTCAATTTGAAATAAACTTTATTGAGTTTATTTACCTGCATGTTGGATGTAGTGGAAGATTGTGTTTGCCCAGTCGAGACTCTTAGGTGTTTAGTTAGGGATCCATAGCCTTGGTGGAAGGAAATCTTTAGGTCCTCTTCTATGGGAACTCTGTTGAAATTACAACCCTACATTTTTTCATGCGAACATGAATTTTGCTTCTATGGTGTCATAAAACCAAAATTGTTTGAAATTTATTATTTGGATGCAATATTTCATTTATTGATACTTACAAATTGTGTGGCTAGTTTCATATAACCACTAGAGCCAATTTTGTGTTTCCCATGTTTTTCTAGTCTTGCCTTTGTTGCCTTCGATGTGTCAGGCAGCCTATGAAAAAATTGAAATATGTTAGATTATGTAAAAAGAAAGAGTAATCAGTATATAATTAAATTTTTGATAGTATCACATAACTTCCTTGGCCTGATGGTGTCTTTCCTTTTTTCTTTTCAAACTTCTCCTTTCCATCTGATACCAAGTCCTTCCACTCCCTCTTTGGAATCATGGGGGGAATGCCCATACTTTTTGTTCTTCTATAAATGTGACCTATATTGGTCCCTCACATACTTTAGATAGGTACTAGCTTTCTTAAGGACCTTGGTTCAGTTGAATGTTTTATCACCGAACAACACAACAAAACGATTAATGAGATCATCTTTTAAATCTTGATTTCGGGCATTCCACCGTGTACGTATGGTGGGCCCGAAGAGCTCAAATATAAGATCACTTAAATGTTTATAAAAAAACATCATTTCCTGCAAAATAATCATGGGATTATTAGTCTATAAAGAGTGATCAAAAAGTAAATTTCAATTGGATTATATATAATAATAATTAAAATATTTTAAAGTACTTGGGACCTTCTCTATCTTTATGGGAAGGAAGTCCTCAATCACCAAAAATGTGACCGACAATGTTCTCGTACTAGTAATACGGGAAGATCCAGGAAATGCTGCTAAAAAATCAGTAGTACTAGCGGCCTTTGTATCCACAGGTACTGACAAATTTAGTGGCATGTGTTCATTATGAGACGACGCACTACCAAATGCCTACATGGTATGTGTTGTTGACATTTTAGTTGACAATATAGGCACAGATGATGTGTTTTATGTGTAGGAAGATCAAGATTGACACTTGTACTGACCCCTACTTCTCGGGCAACACTTGCAGTACCTTGATCATGGCCAACAACATGATGAGGATGCAAATAATCCTGTAAAAACAACACATATTTTAGTTCATGACATAAAAGAGTACAAAATATAAAACCATGAATGAACTTATGTTATAATTAAAGATCTCATGATAGCTTACTTTCAAGTTTTGTGCTCTGTCAAAAAATATTTTAACCCTTTCTCTTATCTCATATGTTTGAGGCACTATGAATACCAACTTAAGGATTTCTTCATTGCATATTTTTGGACCTTCCTCATCATATCCACAGGGTTTGCAGAAAATTTGATGTCATCATCACATAATAGTGAATGCACCTCCATATGGATGCTCTCCTATACTGTTGGTGCCTTTCCTCGATTAGCTGACTACAACAAGAATATTAAAAACATTATCGAAATTAACCCAATAAAATCAAGGAAAAAACATAATAATAAAACATTTTTCTGGTATCTCATTTGTACAATTAAAATGAGGTAAACTTGTTGGATAGAAGCTCTTGAAGATGGATGGTGATTTGTGCTCTAGGCCGGAGCCTTCCTCGTATGATCAATGTCTCGTTGTGACAAAAATTAAATATAAAAGACATTGCCGAAATGAAACCAATAGACTTACGAAAAAAAACATAATAATAAAATGGTATATTGGAATCATTAATTGGAGGTTGGGTAAAATGGTATATAGTACATACTACCCCCATAATAATTGTGTTTTTATCTAAGCGATTCAAATTGTAATTGATTCGAAACTCTTCCCCAGTAGTTATTGATTTTATCGCACATATGAATACATGGTTTCCCTCTTGCACCTCGAATATACAACTGGGTTTCTTATTTGTTGACCCAAATCATGTACTATTTATAAACCCTACAATATTCCTTGATTCTTTTGGCCTCCCATCAATGTACCTAGCCACTCCTTTATTTTGATCCTTATCTTTTAATTGTATATAATTTGTTGATAGTGCATACCTACACATACTTCATGAATATCGAACTAGTTGCATCCAATATTTGTAACTATAACAGGGTCCAACATACTCCATCAACTCAGTAAATTTTTTGTAATAGACCTTTATGTACTCCATGCAAAATAGGTCAAAACCATGTAATGACAATGGTGCTATGTGATATATCCTCTCGTTGACACAAAGATCAGTGTTTATTTGAGGAAGTTCCTTGGGTACCCATTGTTTTTCGTAGATGTTTTTACCTCAAAGGCACCTTGATGTTGCCTATGCTCTCATCATCATAAGAACATGACCCCCCTTCAGCAAGAAAAAATTCCATGCATTTACAAAAAAAAATTCTAATATTTTGACCTCTAGTTGATCTCCCTCTTTTAGACCTACTACATGTCTCGCATTCCTCTTCTCTTCCCAAATTTCCCTCGCTCCAAGAAGACAAATCTGAAAAATACCTATTTGGTGGTACCTACACTCATAAGGATGTTGGATGAATTTCTTTCATGGTGATGTGATACGAAGATGACATTATGATTAATCTGTCATTTCATCGCTAGAATTTGATAGGTTATAAGGTAATCAAGTCTTGATAGATTGCAAGTTAGTTACTACCATCCAAATGTGTCCATCACAAATAAAATCTACTTAACGTTTTAACTCCCAAAATTTGTAACAAGTGTTAAATGTGACTATGGTCCACCTGTTACACAACCAAGGCATCAAATGTATTCTCTAATTGTAATCAAAGGACTTTTTATCTTCATTCAAATAAATAAAATTGAAGGGAAACACCACCAAGTGGTTTATTGGATACCTACATGACTAAAAATAGCAGAAAATTTACATTTAATTTCCATATGTCTAAGTGGTTAACGGGGAGGGAGTGTGTACTAGGCCTAGTAAAGTCATCATAAGTTTATGCTTTGGCAATTAAAATTGTTTAAGTCATCTTAAATCTTCCTATGTCTAATTGCTAGGAGACTTTTGGTATGTTTTAAGGTAGGATGAGTGGTCGCATCAATGTTCTAATTCTCTGTGACAAGGTTTCAACATCTTGAAATAGTGAAAGTTAGTGCTCATAGTCATTTGAAGTAACAAAATTTTGATTATGTATTATGGTAGGATTTGATAAATTAAAAGAATTGGCTACCCAACAAACTTGAAGTTAAAAGAAACTTTTTCAATTTAAGGGGTTAGCACTTTCTTTCATCTTTGCATATTGGTTTGATGCTTCAAATGATTCATTTTTTATCCCACTTCTATCATACTGTATTCCCATCCCATTGCAATTGTTGGAGGAGTTGATACCAAAATTATCATATCAGATACCACTTTCTTGAAGCAATTTTCTATGTTTTTACAATTTTTTTGATGTTCTTTTGTGTTGTATGGATCCATACAAGCTTGAAATGCTATAAGATCATTGGTGTAGATAAATATATGTGTTCCCTTTCATTTTCATTTATTTTGAAGTTCTCAATCACTATTTTGTGGGAGAAAACAATCAAATACAGGGACTGCCCTATTTTTCCTATGTAAGGGTTTGAGGGCTAAATGGAAATGAAATCCACCAATCCACCCACTGTCTTGGAACTGTAACTCGGTGGATTGGTGTGCATCATGGTGGATTTGATGGAGTTTCAAATATTTTTCTTTGAATTCCATTTATGTTTTTCCCTTGTCTTGGCTTGTTACATTGTTTGGGAGGAACCTAAGGTTGGGTTTTACCTTGGCTTTCATAAAAATCCTTATGTTCCATGTAAAAAATTGGGTGAGATATATTCGACCGTTACCTTTTTGGAGTGGGTATTAAAATGACTTATGTCTCATTGTTTCGTCTAGGTCGGACCCCATTTTATAAATTGAGTTAAATATTTTTTCTAGCTTTATTACTTCCTAAGTTTAGGTTGGCTCGTGCCCTATGTTACTAATATCAGCCCAAACCTAGGGGGGGGGGTTAATAATCAAAAGAGCTTCTGAAACTTCAACTACAAAAGCTACAAACTTGACTGTAAATATTGCCAAATTGGCCCAAAAGATAGCTGAAAGAGAAGAAGTTGAGAAGAAAACTTTGATGGAGAAGTAGAAAAGTTCATTGCATTTAGGGGTCTGTTACAGCAATAATCTTGGCATTGAATTGATGCCCTATGGCTGACCAGGGAAATTTTCTTGTGAATTTGTGGTTGTTAAGTCAGGGTTTATCAATTTGATGGATATCTAATTAAGGGCATTTGAATTAAGGTCTTCATTTGAAGGTCCTTCATGCCAAGGTTCCTTTTATAAAGCATTTTGGACATGAAATATTTAAAATAAAAAATACCTTCATTTGAAAGTCTTGACATGACATCATTTTTGAATGAAGGTTCTTCATTCAAAGGTTATGATGACATCACCTTCAAATGAAGGTTCTTCATTCAACTGGTATTTTTTAATTTTGAATGTGATAATAATTTAAGGTTAAAAATAAATCCATTTGAGCCTTTTATAAATGAAAGGACATTTGATGCAATCATATGCATTGCCTAACTTTTAACTTAATAGTAAGGGCATCGTGAGTAGTTTGTTGGGCCCATTCAATAATCTTCGATGCAAGGATTGAATTGTCTAGAATGTATCTACTATCAAGAAATCCAATTTGTTTACCTCTATGACTATATCTCAAGCAATAGGTTTTATTGTGATGGAAATGATATTGACAAGGCTTTTGTAATATAGGTGTTGAGAAGCATAATTGGCCACCATCCTAGGAAAGATTCTTCATTCTCACTTTTAGGTGTTAAAATTTAACAATACGTAGATTGATGAAAGATTCCAAAGAGCCTTTCTCCATGTTATCCAAGTACACATAAAAGAGGTATTTGCTTATATGGTTGGACATGATTTCAAGAACTTATCTAGGAATTATTCATTTAACCTCGGCTTTTATCATAATGCCATCATTGGAAAAGTATGATCAAATTATTCTATTATGAAGAATTGGTCTATGTGCCTCTATTTATCACTATAAAAATGTGAAAGACTAAGCTATTTTTTTTTTTTTGTATTATCTTATACCATTTTATGAGAATGAGGGGCTAATGTATGAGAAGATCTTTGGAATCTAGGCATGAAAATTGCAAGTTAAAGAGAATGGGCCAAACTTACATTACTCATTGTCCCTTGCTCTTCAATTTTCCCTGAGTGCCCTCAACCTCATCCTCGGCACTGGTATTGACCTTGTTTTATCTCCAAACTCTTCCATGACGCTAGTATTGACCTTTTTTTCACTCCTCCAAACTCTTCCTCAACGTTGGTATTGACCTTTCATTTCTCCAATTTGATGAGCTACAACCTGGTTTCGTTAGGTTTTAGAGTATGTTAATTAAATTTAAAATTATGGCACCATTTAGAGTAGTGAATATAAAGCTAGCCAAGCCTATTATAGTCATGAGGGAAATAGTAAAACTCCTAGGATAATTTTTGAAACCATTTTCCTTTGTTAAAAAGAGGCCATAAAAGATATCTTTGGATTTTTTCAATCTTCAAATATGAGGATTTGCAAGGTTCTTAGCAACATGAGTAATGGAAATGTGTGCATCAAGAATTTTTGAACACACATGGAATCTCCTTGCCAGAGAAAGGGGCTTCATAATTTAATATGATATTTTTTCTCAGCTCTAGGAATGATATGTTTCCTTAAAGAGGAAGAAGAACCTAAAAGGTAAAAGAGATGATTAGGAATCTCAACACTTCCTTATGATCAACCCCATTCTATCCATAGGAATTGAACCAATTGGTCTTGGCTAAGAAGGATTTCCTATAAAATTGAGTTTTATGCCACTATATATTTGACCTTAAAGCTTTCCAGAAAATATCTAGGCATTGAATATCCTAAATAATGTCACGTTTGTCCTCCAAGAGAGTGAGAAAGGAGTCATTATAAAAATGACCATTGAATAGTTGGGCTATAGAGTTACGAAAAGTAGCACCTTTAATAAGGTTCCATGAAATACTATTAGCCAAAATATATCCAAAGGCTTCCATAAAAAACACACATAAAGTAGGAGCTAAGCAGAAAACATGAAAAATTGAATGAAAACATCCAAAATCCTCAAATTTATATCCATTCATGGTTATACAAGTACAACCATAATAACCTTTTTTTGAAAAAAAAATAAAAAATGAACAAATTCTAGATGACATAACTAATCCAATTCAACACCAGAGGTGGCAAGAGATTAATGCAATTACCACAAGTTTTAAGTAGAAGTAAACTATCATTTTCAAGGTTTAATGCTAGTATGAAATTGTGACTAGCTAAATGGAAAGAAAATTAGAAAATTGTAACCAACATTTAAGTGGAAATAATTAGAAAATTGTAACCAAACTTTTTGCATGGTTGAACCAATTTAAAAATTCAGCCAAAGGTGATAGTAAGAAAATTAAAATGCACCTTAATGAAATATTTAGTCTAAGAACCAAATTTGGATGGAAAATTTAGTAAGAAGTAGTGTCAAAAGTGGAAAATTAATCATTAATTAATGGGTAACAAAGCATAAAAAATATATTGGAAAAGTCAAGAGAACTTATATATGCACACAAACACACTCAAAATAATAATTATATCATACAGTTCATTTGGGAATATATTACAATATGGCTCTTACAAAGCCTTTCAAATATACCTTCCCATTTGAACTACTATCTTATAAGAGTATAACTAATTATTTAATAACAAACATAAAAAAGTTAGTAAGGTGGATTTATTAATGTTAATTTTAATATTCCAATACCCTCCCTTAAGTTTTACATTCCTCACAAAAAAACATGTTGATTGAAACAAACAAATATATATAGGCTAAGCTAACATCATTTGATTTTTCTATAAGTTCACCCTGAAGAACATCATTGGCTCGAGTTATACAAGTCCACACTATGTGATCCTTTTTCTTACAATAATAACATTCTTTTTTATTTTTTAATTATTATTACCTCATGATTATAATACATTTTCATGTTGAGAATCAACTTTTAAATATTTTCCATTGTTATTTTTTCTTCTTCTAACAGGGCCAAAATCACATCTTCTTGCGTTTGAGAAGTTATTGGACTAAGCATAGAAATGACATTGTTGTATTTTCAAACTATTTAACAACATATCCTTAGCATCTTCATCATCTAATAGAGCCTTGACTTCTACCATTTGTTTAATGAGAGATCTCAAATTTCTTATGTGATTAGACATAGTGATTATATCTCTCATTTTGAATCTAAATAGTTGAAGTTTTAGGAAAAACTTCACATTAACTATTTTTGTTCCAAATATTTTATTGAAATTATCCCAAATTTCCTATGATGATTTATCTAAATCTATATAATAAAATTTAATGTCAGAAAGGGAAAGACCAATAATATATTTGACTTTATCATCTATTTTATGTCATTCCAATAACTTATTTTCATTTTTAGGTGGTGTTTTGTTCCCATGCATGATTCTCTATTATTCATTTATTGAATAAATGCATTTTTGTTTTCCAAGTATGAAATTTAAAACATTTTTTTTTGTTTAAAAGAATCTTTATCTTAAAAATATGAACTAAAAATATTTGAAAAGTTTAATTTCAACCTTATCACTCTAAAAACTACAACTTAAACATCCCTTTCAAACCTTGTAACCAGTTTTGAACCACTCTCCAATTCATTTTTCCTCATCACAAACATTGACACCATTTTACTATTCTAAACAACTTATTGAATCCTCTTATGCATCAAACTTATTTAATTGTTTCAAAAAAGATAAAAAAATAAATTTGAAAATAATTCAAACCTCACACTTCCTTCTTATTATTAGCAAATGTCGTTATTTTAAATGAAAACACATGAATTTTATAAACACATTATTTTTATAAGGAAATAAACCATATATCTCTTATTAATGACCAACTTAAAGCAGATTGAAAATAGAAACTTAGACGTTGTATAGAACATTGAAAAACTGATAACAAAGAATTAAAAAAACTACTACAAAGACCTAGGATAGGCTAGAGGCCCACAATAGAACATTCATCACAAACCCACTAGCCTTTACAGTGATTTTGCACTCGTTGATTCCCTAAAGAAAACCTTATATTGAGTATAATCCATCATAGTCACATATGATCACATCATTCTTGACCATTTGATATCATGAAAAACCTCCAAAATGTAGTATTCAAATAACCCATATCATCGACAAGACAAGTTCCATCAGGGTGAAATGAAAAGGTCATACCGAACAAATAGGTCTCATCGATGAAGTTCCATTGGCAAGAAACTTGTCTTGTCTCACCGACCAAAGCACAAGGAGTTGTATTGGCTAGACCAACACCATCAGAGTAAGATCCATGAGTTAGCCCGAGTGCATTTGTCTCATCCATCTTGATGCGAATTTAAATTCTAACCATTGATCCTTTACATTCATCAGATCATCAAATGACTACCTTCAAAAGGCTGATGCTATCTCCATCTTAGCACCAAAAGGCCCACCACATTATGCAACGCTAAGGAAATACACGTGGCACTCACTCGTGATATCGCAATCAATAAACACCTTGTATCTTTGTATCGCACGATGGCGAGCAACCGTTGAACTCCACCATCAACAATCGTGTTCATTCATAACAGTCACCAACACTAAACATAACCATCAAACAAATTTTCATCAAGATTATAACATCACCATCGATTTTGAGCACGTGCATCTCACGGCCGCTTAAGTAACCTCTCATATAATGTATTAAAACTTGACATAAATATTAAATCACTTTGATTATTCCTTCGACACCACCGGCTGAGACACAAAGCACTTGCTCGTGATATCGCAATCAATAAATACCTTGCATATTTTATCATGCGATGGTGGGCAACCGTTGATCTCCACCATTGACAATTGTGTTCATTCATAGTAGTCACCAGCACTGAACATAACCATCAAGCACATTTTCATCAAGATTATAACATCACCATCGATTTTGAGCATGTGCATCTCGTAGCTGCTTTAGTAACTTGTCATATAATGTATTAAAACTCAACATAAATATTAAAGAACTTTCATTATTCCTTCATCACTGTCGACTGAGACCCATGAAGCTCACCTGTGATATCGCAATCAGCCGAAACTTAGTGGTGAGGTCATCACGGGATTGCGGGGAACGGTCAGGATCAACTGATGGATGATCGACGGTCATTAAAAATCATTCCCTGCAAAAAATAAAACAATTATTAAAGGGACAATAATTAAAAGTTTAATAAGACAAAATATTAGTAAATTAAATTTATTTTAATAATTAATTGTAATTATTAAAACTTAAAAAAGTTTAAAACTTAAATCTAAATTAAAAATTAGAATATAAACTAAATGTCAAGTCAAAATATATCAAAATATAAATATTATTAAAAATAATTATTTTTAATAAATAATTAAATAAAAAGATAAAAAATAAACCTACTATATTAACAAGAAAAGACAAACTTGGGGTCTAATTGGATGTAACAGGGCTCAACAGTAGAGGGCAAGATGCAAATAAATCAAACGAGTTTCAAGGCAAAGGCAAGATTGAGTGGATCTTAAAATACTTTGCATTAATCATGCCTGGTACCTCCAGTAGAGTTCCCACAAGTTTACATGCTCCAACTAGTAGGATCATTGAAAATTAATCATGAAGACTGCTAGCCACCGCAGTTAAAAAAGGCCAGCTTGGATCATTTAAAATAGTGTCTTTGTGGGAATAGTGTGTGCATGCAGAAACTTGGGATTTTTACTTGGGGATAGAAGTAGGCGATAAAGGGATGGAGACTCCTCTAGCCCTAAAAATCGACAAGAAACTACAATCATTCCGAGGAGAAGTGAAAAACCAAAGGCTGAAAGGGCTACTGGCTTCATCCCACCCACTGATACTTTGGGAAACCAAGAAGGTTGTAGGACCGAAGTTCTTGAAAACATATCATAGGTTTCAGTCCAATGCAGCAATACCAACAATGTTTCTAGCAGTGCTCCTCCACATGGGTGTGCCAAAGGAAATCACACAGAAAATGACCCAAATGGTCTTCATTCACGCATGGTTGGGAGACATTGATGCAACCTTGGATAATGTGGACAAAAATAATCTCATCCCAATGCCCCAGAACTACTAAGTTTTGAGCATACAAGGAAAGGAGGTCATGAAATTCCCTCTAGTTAGGAAAATTGACCCAGAAGGGTTTGAAAAATATGAGATGAAAGGGACCGGAGGGACCAGAGCATCACCTTCCTGCTCAAAGCAGCCAAGCTAACCACCAACCAACATCATGGTTGGGTAATGCGATATGTGCGAGACAAAGGGTTGGCAGAGGAGTTAGTATCATGAGATGACGTCAACTGGAACTTAGGCTCTGGGGAAGAATGGATACCACTCGATTCTAGGGACCCAGAGGAGAAAGCGAAGGGGTCGTCTCACCAAAAACTGCAGAGCAGACTGCCCGGTGATTTCAAATTACATTGCATGCAAGAAGCGGGTGGAATCGAAAGTCTCTGAGGATGAAGACTTTGAGGGAGGAATGGAAACCTGACTCAGCCCACTGTGACATGATCTTTTCTAAGCTCTTGCATAATATTAATGAATCCAGATAATTGTAAGGTGTATATGTTTTAGTCAGTCTCGCCTCTAAATTGTAGTGCCTATGCATTTTTCCAGGTTTTTTGTATTTAATCTCTATAAAACATGAATCATAGTGCATGTATTTAGTTAAATATTTCAATCAGACTCCATATGAATAGAGTTTAATTTGTCAAAAATGTTTTCATTTGAATTGCATGTGAATTCACTAAGAGCATTTTAATTTCAATTTGCACATCTCTATAAAACTTATCATGTTCTATCTTATATTTCAATACCTTGTACACCCTGTCTCTATTGATTGTAAAATTGTAATTTGTTTTGTGTTGGTCCTTCCTTCAAACAATAATAATTGGTAAATATTTTATTCAATGTGGTAAAATTTTAGCTCTTTCTCTTACTTCTTGTGTAAAACTTATGGTATTTCCTTTATATTTGTTCTGACCTCTAGTTGCATGTGTGACTCGAAGTATTGGATTTACATGCCCTATCAACATTTTCCCAATTTGTGTTAATTTTGCAAGTTCTAATGGTTGTAGGACCAAGATTCATATTATTTAATGTCAAAAATTGATGTCCATGTTTCTCTTGTTGACATATATTGCAAATTGGGCCTTTAGGAACTCATAAAACCTTCATTGTAGGGTACGTTTCTTGACAAATGTAACACATGCTTGGTGCTGCAAGTTTATCTAGACCATGTCAAAATATAATTTGTAAAATTTCAAATCAATTTTCACATTTCTATTGTTATTGCATGTACTTAGATCTCTTTCATTTTGTCTTCTTTGCAGTCGTCGTCTTCGTCTTCTCAATTGAGAGGTTAACTCCTATTGTGGACTATTATTTTCTTCATGATTTTTAGTTTCAACATTTATTGCATCTTGAACTCTATTATCTAGTGTTTCTAACACATGATCTATTGTAATTGAATTCATTCCTTCAAATTTACCCTCTATATTCTCATGAGATTCATAATTCCTTTCAACTAATTCATGATTGCATACTTGTATTTGTTGTTTTTTATCTCATGAAATTGGTCTAAATGCTCATTTGTTTGTAATCTTCTTAATATGTATTGCTCATCTTTAGATTATCATACACGATGTATTCTTCTTTTTGTAAATTATTAATTTATTCGCATCCTTGTCTCGTGTAATTTTGAGCATATTCTCTTCGTTGTTCTTCATTTTCAAAATTTAATATTAGGCGAGGCATCCTAAATAATTATTTAAAAGTAAAATTAAAAATTAAAAAACACTATAAATATGAGAAATTTTACTATACACTAATTTCATAAAAAATGATATCACAAAATTAATACATATTTATTGATGAATCTTATTTATTTATAATTAATAATTAATAATTTAATCTTCTTAATAATAAAAAATGTGTCCTCTAAAAACAACTGAAAAATAAAATATATGTGAACTCTTTTGTAACAAATCAACTAGCATGCCTATATTTTAGAAATATATGTAAAGTACACCGAGATATATCCTTCTCAAGGCACTTATTTTTAATCAATTGAACCTTGACTCAAATTGAAGCTTAACCCTCACCATAAATCTATATGAACCCTAATCATAACCCTATGTAAAGTCAGTTCAAATTACTAGCTCATAGATAAGGACAAATTCCCTAGAAGAGTGTCTTTCATGTTTGAAAAAGTGTAGTTGGAAAACCCAAACTTTAAAATGGTTGTCACTAACTCCTAGCTCACCCAAATAGTTGATCATTGCACTAAGATGTGCATGCTCAACATAAAGTTAAAATTCATAAAACTTAGACTGAAAGAGTGGAATATCCAAATCTTTAGAAACCTTTTCAAAGAAATAATCTCCTTGAAAGTAGAATGACTAAGATCCAAAAATACCTCTCAAATGATTTTTCTTACATCCTAATAGAAGAAGAGAGGAATCTAATATTTCAATTGGATGGTGTCTACGGTTTTGAATAAATCTATTGGAGACAAAAATCAAGGATTAAATGACTTAAATAAGGTGTATAACCAAGTTTTTTCATTTAACATGCAAAATCAGAAGGCAAAGAATAATAATATGAAGATTGAAGATGCTTATGGATAAAATTTTGATGATCCTGACACCATAAGTTTAACCCCTAATTGAACCCTAACCCTAATCTTAATAATAACCATAAGTTTTTTGCTAGATTTAATAGAAAAAATAATTGATCCTTATACCTAACCCTAATTTAGCCCTAATCATAATCTTAATTGTACCCTAACCCTGATATGAATTCAATTTTTTCCTCAATTGAAACACCAACCCTAACTTTAACCCTAATTTTAACCCTACCCATAACTTTAATTTTAACCATATTTTTTAACCTTAATTCTAACCATATTTTTCTTATGACTCTAACATAACCCTAACCTTGATTGTAAACATAACTCTATCCCTAACACTAATTGTTGTTATAACTATAATTGTAACTCTACTTTTTACCCTATTTTTATCCCAACCTTAACCTTTACCGTAACCCTAACCCTAACCTTATTTTAATATTTTTTTAATTATAATACTAATAAGTAGGTTTAAAATTATAATATTAATAATTATTATTATAAAATTAAGGTTCTAATTAATTATTTCAATTATATTTCTAAAATTAATAATTATAAAAGTAACTTTGATATATAATCATCAAATTAAAATATTTCAAAATAATTATTTAATAGGATTAAAGTTATAGTATATTTTAATTAGATCTATTTTAATCTAAATTTGGGTTTTTTTTTTTCTTCCTTGATTTTTAATTGCACTTTTTTCTTTATTACAACTTTTCTTATCTATGTGTATAATTCTCACTCTAATTCTTACCTTAATTCAAATTTCAATCTTAACATTCACCCAATCCCTAAACCTAATCTTAATTCTAATTTTTTTTAATTATAATAAAAGAATAATATCATAATATTATAAAATATTATAAAATAAAGGTTATAACCCTAAAATTAATTATTTTAATTATATCCCTAAAATTATAAATTATAACCCTAACCTTAATAAATATTCAAGAAAATCAAAAATAAAAAAATATTTATTTAACAAGATTAAATATCAATATTACTTAAATTTGTGTTGTAATTATTTGTATTCATTGCCACATCTAATTATGTATGATAGCAAATGAGAATTTTATAAAATGGTCAATGTTTTCTTTAATAAAGTGCTTACAACATGTACTATGCATTGGTTATGGTTTATGTCAAGGTAAGTATTTTGTTTCTAGTTATGAGATATTATTTTCTTTTATTTTATGACATTTTATGGATTTTGTTTCATCCATTTTTATCCAAGCCTCTTTATATCATATTGTATTTTTCTCTTTACTTTTTAATTTGTTCCCTACTCCTAATTATACTTGATTGTAACTCATTTTTTATAATTTTGATAATATTTTATAACATTCACATCTTAATCTTGAATTCTTATTTTAATATTATTCTAATTTTTGTTATTTTTTTTTCTTACTATTTTTCCCTTAAATCACCTCCCACATTATTTTTATTTATTTATTTTCTTTTATTACTCTTTTGTTGTATTATGTTTTTAGACTTTATGTTTACTTTTTTTTGTCTAATCTTTCTCTTAATACTCTCTTATGTATCTTGTTTTTTCATATCTTTTTATTGGTTGTGCAATTGTGTGATGTGAAAAATAGATTTTTAATCTAAACTTGAAAATATCATATCTTTAAACATTAAAAGTATTTTTTAAATGAATTTATTTGGAAAATAACTTATAATTTATTAATAAGGTTTTAATAATTTATAAATTTTTATTAAGAATTAATTTTAGATAAATTTAAAAAATAAAATCATTTCAAAATTTTGAATCTTATTCATATAACTAATATTAAATTTAATATTATAGCAAGTTAAATCTAATATTGAAACATAACATAATAGTATATATTCAAAATATGGTTTATTTCATTGATTTTTAAGTTGAAAAGTTGTATCAGATTATAATTTGTTATTTGCTTAACAACAAAAAAAATAAAATATGAAAATAAAAAAATAAAAAATATTTGTAGAGGATATAAGAAAAAAAAAAGTACATTGCTCATTCCTTATGATTTAGCAAAGTAAAATGGAAATTTGGAAATTTTTGATCTAATATTTTTTTAATTATCATAATTTTCCTATTTTTAATGCATATGAGTGGGATGAGTGCTAAAATTTGATTATTGAAACTTTATTATTTTTTAAAAACTTTACTTAAAAATCACCTTAATGTAATTAAATCAAATCCTAGAAAGCATATATATTATAAAATTATATATTTGATATTTATGTATATTTATTATTTGATAATATATTTATTTATAATTATACAATTTATATCATATATAGTTTTTTATATAATAATAAATGTAATTATATTACATATATAATATAATTTGGAAAAACAATTTATTAAAAAAATACTACGTAAATCAATTGTAATCCATTCCTTGTAGTGAACTCTTGATCGTTGATTTCATAATTGGCTTTAGAATTCTCAAATAGGACATGCCTTCAATGTAAATATAATTAAAATAATAAATTAAAATATATAAAATAACCTAATAAAAAATTCAATTAATAAATTTTATGAATTACAATTTCTCACATCCACAAATATATATTTTATTTTCTATAATTTTTTGTTCTAGGATTTGCAAAACGTAAATTCTAATCTTTAAGTTATAAATAAAATTTTACTTCTATTTTATTATCAAAAATTATTATTTGTTACAATAGAGTTTGCATATGTTTTATTTTTCAATTGTTTTTTAAAGACATTTTTTTGTTAAGAAAATTTAAATATTAATTATTTATTGTAAATAAATAAGATTTATCAATCAATATGTATTAATTTTGTGATATATTTATGAAGTTAGTGTATAATAAAATTTCTCATATTTATAATATTTTTTTACTTTTATATTTTATTTTTAAATAATTTTTTAGGATGCTCGCCCAAGATTAAATTTTGAAAATGAGGAACAATGAAGAGAACATCAAAGAGAATATGCTCAGAACTACATGAGACAATGACGTGAACAAATGAATAATGTACAATGAGAAGAAGCAAGAAATCATTGAAACCAAAATGATAGAGAAAGACGTGTTAAATGTAGGGTATATATGACAGTTGAAGAGATTGAAGCATAAATGAGACAACATGTAGATGAGATGAGAATACATCGTGTACGAACATCTGAAGAGGAGCAGTATATATTAAGAAGAAGATTACAAACAAATGAGCATTTAGACCAATTTAATGACATGGAAAGACAACAAATACAAGTACATAATCATGAATTACTTGAATGGAATTATGAATCTCATGAGAATAGAGAGGGTAAATTTGAAGGAATGAATTCAATTACAATAGATCATGTGTTACAAACACCAAATAATAGAGTTCAAGATGAAATAAATGTTGAAAGTAAAAATCATGAAGAATATAATAGTTCACAACAAGAGTTAACCTCTCAATTGAGAAGACGAAGATGAATGTGAAGAAGGCAAAATGAAAGAGATCTAGGTACATGCAATAATAATAGATATGTGAAAATTGATTTGAAAGATTTACAAATTATATTTCAACATGGTTTGGATAAAATCACAACACCAAGTATATGTTACAATTGTCAATAAAGCTACCCTGAAATCAAGGTTGTACGAGTTCCTAAAGGCCCTATTTTCAATAGATGTCGACAAGAGAAACATGAACATCAATTTTTGACATTAAATAATATGAATCTTGGTCCACAACCAGTAGAACTTGCAAACTTAACACAAATTGAAGAAATGTTGATAGCATGTGTAAATTCGATACTTCAAGTCACACATGCAATTGGAGGTCAATATAAATATAAAGGACATAACATAAGTTTTCCACAAGAAGTAAGAGAAATAGCTAAAATTTTACCACATCGAATAAAAGATTTACCAATTATTATTGTTCAAAGGAAGGACCAACGTGGAACAAATTACAGTTTTACAGTCAATAGAAAGAGGGTGTACAAAGCATTGAAATATAAGATAAAACATGATAAGTTCTATAGAGATGTGCAAATTGATGAAAATGCTCTTAGTGAACTCACATGCAATTCAAATGAAAACATTTTTGATAAATTGAACTTTGTTCATATGGAGTTTGATTCAGATGCAAATGAATATGTATTTGTGGTTCTAGTGATAGAGATGGATGAAGGAAACATTATTGAACACACTACATCAATGGCATAAAAACCACCAAATGTTCAAAGAGAGATACAACTAATCCAGGCATGGGTAAATAACCCTAATGTAGATCTTGGATCACTAATTGATTGGCCAAGAATTGGAACATCGCCAATAAATGAGTATGTCACTAAAGGATTACTTGATATGGATTTTCCAACACTATTTCTAGATGGACGATGTGATTGGCTAGAACCACGAATAAGGAGTGTTCATCTAAATGACTTTTTTAAGCATTTATTTCAATATAGAGATCATCATTTTGGATGAAACCCTCGATTTAGATATTATATGATGAATATGATTATGAGACATCGTGCACAAAACTCATCTGTCATGTTTGTCAAAAAGAGCTTTCAAGACATGCCCACCACAATCAATGAGTTATGAAAACATATGGAAAATGTCCCTTACTCACATCTAGTTGATCGTTTGATGCATTTTGGTACTACACTAAGGGGTAGAAGATCTTATTGGGAAAAATGTCAAGCTGAATTAACTGACTTATTGCATCAAATTGGAACACCAACTATTTTCTTTACTTTGAGTGCAACAGATATGCATTGGCCAGATTTGCATGCACTAATGCCAAGAACACAACCAACTAATCTACAAGAAGCACAAAAGTGGCGACGACAAAAAATTATTGACTATCCACATATTGTGGAATATTACATGCACCTACGATATACACTATTTCAAAAGGAAATAATGAAAAAGGGAATGAAAGTAAAAGATTCTTGTTCAAGATATGAATGGAAACATAAAGGATCACCACATGTGCATGGATTTATATGGTTAGAGGGAGCACCAAAAATAGACAACCTGAATTGGGGAAATGATCATGAAATAAAAAATGCACAAAAATATTTTGATTCTCTTATTCATGCATGGAATCCACGAGGAGATCCACATCATCGAAACATACAGGTATGATTTTACTTCTCAATTATACATTTTTTAAAATATATTATACTTCAAATTATTGTATGCTAACTAATATAATATGTTTTATCATCAATGATAGGTCCTACAAAAATTTACACAACATCCATGCCTTTGAAATACACAAAAATTGAGCCAAATAGACTTGGAACGTGACTATGAAGAGTTACTCAAGTGTGTTGAATGCCATACAATATGTAATGCATTGGACTTATAATCCCAAGAAGAGAAGAGATAACAAATGGAAAGCAAGGACTATCACAGCTATTGTGAGAGTATTTCCAAGATTTACCACCATACCTAGATGTCAATCAGAAAAATGGGTTGACTTTTGCTGGTAAGAATTATTGTTGTACAACCCATTTCATAATATACAAAGAGATATCAGACTTGATGAGGCTACAATTGTATCAAATTGGGAGTCTGTAACACCCCTCTATTTTTCTCTTATGTTAGATTAAGATTCTGGTTTTGTGATTCATAGTCTCAAAACACATATTCTAACATATCAAGAATCAAAGCAAAGGAAACAACACTGAATGCACTTCCTCGACCTCATGTACCAATGGATTTTCATGAGCTCCTAAATCATTTGCTTGTCCAATTCCAATAATCTCCATTTTTGTACCTTGATGCTCTATCTAATGATGATCAACTGTTGCACTTGTTTCACAAGTCCTTCCTGCATCATTCCTTGCTAGCTCAGTAACTGCCGATCTCTGATTGGTTCTAGGTATGTTCCTATGAGAACACTATCTCGCTAAGTGACCCTATTGGCCGCAATCATAACATCCTGTACCTTTACTCATTGCAGCCTTCACATGTTGTGCCGACCGCTCCAAATGGAAACACTTACAACGCCTCCAGTTTTGGTTCTTTCTAATTTGGGAACCACTACCACCAGGTTGAGATTGTCACACCTTAGGTTTAGGTTCAGAGGGTCGTGGTTCCCTACAATTAAATTTCTGGTTTTGTGATTCATAAAAATGGAAAGCACTAGCTTAAGAAAAGAAAAAGGTAGGAAATAGAGTGAGTGTAAAAAACCCTAGAGGAAAAAAGGAAAAAATTAAAGTAGAGAAGGAACCGAGGGTAGCTAAGAGGAATTTAAACCAAGACTTAATTGATCAATTGCCTGGCTCAAGACCTAAGGCTAGATGATCTACACAACTTAGGGCAGAAGTGGATAAGTTACACAATAAATGCAAGCATATATGAGACATATGGACCCCAATTAGGGAATATGAGTTGTTTATTTTTCATTACCAATTAAGGAACCAATACAAACTAGTGTGCAATCCTTGGAAGTTCAACCTAGGGAAACTAGTCTACCCCAATGTATTTTTAAATGTAGAATTGGTGAAAATGCTAGCTACCAATTATAATCCAAAATGTAAAGCTATTTGTGATCCATCAGGTAAATCATCTATACATGTATCTGAAGCTACCATCTATGAGGTTTTTAACCTAGAGGGAGTGTGCGGTGAAAAAATTGTACCTAAAGAGCTTGAAAAGGAATTTTGGAGGATGGATACTTTGTACCAATGTTGGAGGTTGCCACTACACAGGTCCAAGAAAGATGGTGTTTCAGTTCCACTGAATGATAGTGATGGTCCCCCATTCCATGTTGATTTGTTTGAACCCTACATGAGGTACACATATTTTTCAGTGTGTCAAGTGTTGGGAATGGAGGCCCCTGAGCACATGTCAATTTTACCCATGGTAATTGTAGTGGACATCCAATGTCACAATTCAAGGTTTTTTATTATGCTTCACACATCTTTAAAGTACTTGATTCAGGACTGATGTCATTAAAAAGTGGAGCTCCTACCTTGCACTTGGATGCTTATTCAATCCTAATGCATATGATACTTTATTATGGACAAGAATTATAGATATGGCTTGAAAAACTGAGGGTTTTACACTTTGATAAGGAAGGAAGCTTATTACTAGTACAACTTTGGACTACCACCTAGGATTGCAGATTTGCTAATTCTTGTTATCTACATTTTGAAGAGTTTTTTGTGAAACCACTGTACGAATTTTACAATCATCATTGTGAATACTCATTGTCTAATGAAATAAAAAAAAATTTAAGGCCTAAGGATTTCAATGGACCTGTCAACCACAATTGGGGAGATTGGTACTATCTAGAAGATGTGACCATGATAAGAGTATATGGATTTGAAGATGGACCCTTCATTCTACCCAAGACAGTGCCTAATAGGATTGCACTTTTGGAGATTGTTAGGCAATTGGAATTTTCAGATGTTATGAATATGATTTCTTTTAGAAAGCAAGAAATTATACCTAGTACATTATGCTTCAGTGATTTCACTATATTAGCAAGGGATGTATATGACATGGTTCTGAATAAATTTCTGCAATACAACATGAAGAAGGGTCCACTATGAAAAGGATTTGATCCAAAAGGGTATACTGATTTTTCCAAAAATAAAATGAACTTGGGAGGATACAATCACATACCCTATATGTATGATGACTTGACCAGGAATTTGGAAGTAGAGGAAGCCAAAAATGTTCTAGATGAGTCTAACAGGAGATTGCAAGATACAAAACTATTATCTTCTGATGAAGAGGCATCCGGTGATGGTAGGTGATGAGGTAAAAATAACCTCATCATAATAAAATATGGAAAGCTTACTTTTGCTAATTCAATCCTAAGCCTGTTTCAATTTATTAAAATTTAGGAGAAGTAATTACTTATTTTAAGGAAAATTATGCTTTCTTTCCTTCTTTTGATCAATTGAGGAAATTTACCAAAGCGGGTTTAATGGGTTGATTTGAGCATTTTTATAGCGATTAATAGGTCATCATGCAGTTGTTGCAGAAATTTAGCCAACACATGCCTCAAGCGTAATGCTACGAACCCACTCTTAGATGCCTAGATGATGTGCTGAAGATTCAGTTTTAGTTTCTTTAAATTTTGTTGTTAAAAACTTTATGGCTCTTCTCAAGCCTTCTACATATTTTAAAGCCTTAAAGACATCAAAGTTAGTTTTAAGTTAAGGAAGAATTTTTCAATGGCTATCCATGCCATCTTAAATTTAGGATTTAGTTAAGAATTTATCTATAAAATTGTAATTTCACAAGTAGTGAATAAGACAGAGAGGAAGTATCGTTATGTTGTTCACATGGTTTTTCAAAGCACTATTAAAATGAGTTATCTGATTTCTATCTATTAGTAACAGTTGAATTTCGAATGATGGTGACTATTTGTAATAAAAGGATTTAAGAATCTGTAGCTTATGTGAGTTAAAGACGAAGTATTAGCCCATGAGCTGGCCACTCGAGGGGAGTTAGCCTAGATAGATAAGTATTTTACTGTTAAGTTATTTTCTTTGTTAAGAGTAACTTTTTGTTCAGTAGGAAGTAACTAGCTGTTCTGGAGCACCATTGTTTTTATTTTGTATAAGTTATCTTTTGTAGTTGATAAAAATCCTTTACTATTTAAAATATGTGTAATTGTCTATTCCCTTAATTTTATGTTTCTATAATACATCAATTGTTTAGTTTGCTTGTTTCCATGCTTTCTAGTTTAGTCGTAATGCTTTCTAATTTAGTTGTCTTATGATTTTTAATTTAGTAGTTCTAGATTTTCTTAAAGTAAGATTATTTTCTAGTTAAAAAGTAATGGCCTTATATTAGACTTGATTTCTGTAGTTCGAAAGAAAAACAAAAAAATATATAATGGGTTGTTCAAATAATCTCCTTCTACAAACTACCTTGGACACTGCACAATCGACTAGTTGACATTCAATTATTCTAAAGTAGTAGGACCTAACGACAACCTATCACTTTTTGGCGTCGTTGTCAAGGACTTCTTAAAAAGCCTTTGTGCTTAAGTGTTATTAGGAGACGGTTTGAATACAAATTTTTATGCCAAAAATATCTTAGTTGGCTTTCTTTTCTGCATGGTCCAGAAAAGAGGCCCTCACGGACATTTTATACCAATAGCCCCCCAAAATACACACCAATCATACATAGGGAAGCCCAAGGCTCAAATGACCACACTTCTGAATAATTATTCGAGCCTACTCTGCCAAAGGCTTTCCATTATTTACCTGTTGACTAACTGGCAGAACAACCAGTTATAGAGGAAGTTGTTTTTGAGGAACATATTCTTCTGAACATCATGGAAGATCGTAGAGTTGAACCTAACCACAATGAACCTTAGCCTCCTAGAACATTTACCTATCCTATTACGTTGGACATTGATGATGATACTTTCATGAAGAACATTTCTCCAGATATCATTCCAACCTTTCATGGTTTATCCTTGGAAGACCCAGACCAATATCTATTTGAGTTTAAAGTCCTATGTCAAACTTACGACTATAAGAATGACAATCAAAAGTTGAAGCTCTTTCCATCAACTTTGAAGGACTCGGCAATGCCTTGGTTCATGGGATTGGGTTTTGGTAGTATAACATCCTAGGAAGAAATGGAGACTATTTTGTTGCAAAAATACCAGAGTTGTTGTAGGGTAAGTGATCGTAAGGAGGAGCTGTTTAAGCTGAGGAAAAACGAGGATAAAAGTTAGGAGGATTATTTTGATAGGTTCCTCTTCCTCTCCAAAATATGTGGAGAAACGACCATTAGAATAGGGATTCTCAAAACAATATTTCTTAAAGGTCTTGATGACAACACTCAAAGAAATCTTGATTTAATGGGAAAAGGTGACGTATCTCAATTAAATCTTGAATAAATATGTGAGTTATGTCAAAATTTCTCCCGTACTCGGGGAGGAATCTGCAAAACTAATATTTTTAAAGGGTCTAATGAGATAGGTAAGCTCCGTGAAGAAATAGCAAATCTAAAAACAGATATTCTCATGTAGTTGAATACCACCTTAGATGGTATACAAGCTAAAACCCACAACCCTGAGACCTTGTCAATTTATTGTCCAAGGTGTCAAATAAACACCTATTGTGTCAGCGTCCTTCAGATAAATTCAATGTTTGTCAACTATGTGAGAAAAATCACCCTACAAACTAGTGCGAGCTTTTATCGGATATTAAGAATACTAAGAAAAAAACCATTCAAGTTGAAGAAGAAATACATGCCTTAAACCAACGTCAAGGAGGCGATTTCCCTTATGGATAGAATCGTAATCCTACATGGAGACCACAAAATAACTGGGCTCATAATCAATGGAATCCATCTTGGAATCAGTCGCTTCCAGTTAAACCTAATTGGGGAGCTCCTCATTGGGGATCCCCTTAGTGGACAAACCACACATGGGGCAATAAAAAATGGTCAAATCAACCCAAAAAATAGTGGTACCAACAACATGTAGTACCCCAATGGAATCAGGCACAAAATCAGTTCTATACTGAACCAAGGAGGAATCAACAAAAAAAATTGTTACCTCCATCTCAGAACCCTCCTCAGAATGAGTAGGTAAACCAACCTCAGCTTCCAACACAACCTCTTCCAAATCCTAAAAATAATCACCAAAATACACTAGTCTATTCTACCAAACATGAAAAAGTTACTAGGCTTAATGCGATTCACTTTGGAAATGTGTAGTTGCATTCTAGTAAAACTCTTCAACCACCAACCATTGAAGAAATAGTGGAGGAAAATGAGCCTAAAATTCTAATAAAAGACACGTTGTCTAAGCAGGATACTACTCCTCAAGACAAAGAGCCTTTTTCAACAGCAAGGGCTACTGACTTGTCTCAGGGGGAGGAGGGTCAGTCCTTAAGTCAACATAAGGAGGATATACTAGTTTGCACTGACTACCTAACAAAATGGGCTGAAGTTAAAGCCTTAAGAATAGCTAGGGAAGAACAGGTTGCAAACTTACTTTATAATAAAATCTTCCTTAAATTCAGAGCCCCTCGAACTATCGTAACTTATCAGGGACCCCAATTCATGTCTCGAGTGCTCTTGGCATTTACTAATCATTTTTAGGTAATCCATAGGAATTAATCCCCTTACCACCCTGAAGCGAACGGCCAGGTAGAAGTAACTAATAGAGAACTAGAAAATATTCTAACAAAAATAGTTTCTTTTGGAAGAAAATGTTGGGCCAGGAAACTCCCTAAAGCCGTATGGGCATACAACACAACCTCAAAATCTATGACTGGATTCAGCCCTTATGAGCTCGTTTTAGCATCTTCTTCCCATTGAGTTCAAGTTACAAACTCTACGAATGGCTATGGAACTAGGTCTAGATTTAGAAAGAGTGCAAGTTGAACGTGTTCTGCAACTGAGTGAATTGGATGAACTTCGTTTAGATGCCATCCATCAAACTAAACTAATTCAACATCAATGAAAAGTATGGCACGATAAACATATTAAGGGAAAGAAGTTTCATAATGGGGACTGGGCCCTGTTATTTGATTCTAGATACAAGGATCATAAGGGGAAGCTCAGGACTCACTGGCTGGGACCCTATGAAGTTGAGGAAGTCTTTTCGAATGGAACTGTTCAGTTAAAGCCAATCGATGGTCACACTCAAACTCTATTGGTTAATGGTCATCGCTTACGTGTCTACCATAAGCCAATCAACAGGAAATAATTTACAAGGATGGTTGAAATGCAGGGTGAGGTCCAATGTGTTGACTCTGCCATGGTAGAGTCTATCTAGTAATAATGTTATGCTGTCTAAAAAAATATATATTATAATAAATTTTGAAAATATGCAATAAATGGACATGTATGCTTAGATATTTTCCTTCATGTAATCTTTCGTCATTTTTGGACTTAGCTAAATATTTTTCATGTTTTTGCAGGACTTATCAATAAGTGGAAAATAACTTCTGGAGCACCCTCCAAAGATGCTCTTGAACATTATGATGCCAGTACTGATGCTCTGGAACTTGATGTTTTCAAACCCAATGCTTTAGAACTTGTATAAAGCTTACCATGTTGAAGAGGTATTCTGCGCTAAGGTTCAAAGTTCATGAAGTTCAAAAATTATCTTCCATGTCACTCGACCTTTCATTTCGTTGCTTCTTTGGCTGCATCTTTTAGCGATGCTCTAGAACCTCCATTTCATTCTTATTTTGGCTGCATCTTTCAATGATGCTCTAGAACCTCCATTTCATTCTTATTTCGGCTGCATCTTTCAACGATGCTCTAGAACCTTCATTTCATTCTTGTTTCGGCTAAATCTTTCAGCGATGCTCTAAAACATTTATTTCATTCTTGTTTCGATTGCACCACACATTGATGCTTTGAAACTTAAGCACTTGTCTTGAGCATGTCGACCAAATTACATTCTCTAGAACTTGTTCGCTTGTTTTCCACCACCATATTCAAAATTTTAAAATTTTCGCGATTCTTCTGCCAGAATATCTTATACATTTGTCTTTCTATTTTTGATTTAGTCATAAGTAAGTCACCCAATTTTGTACTCCTCATTGACAACTTCATCCCCCATTGAATTCTGCACCATATCATAATAACTCTGTCGTCACTTCAACCAATGCTTTCACGTCATCTTGTCAAATCTGTGAGGTATAAGATCTTCGTACAATCACGGAACGAGGGTAAGTATTAATTTTCTCTTTAAGTAAGTAGTTATTTTCGAATAAAGAATAATTAATTGGCACGAACCTCACTTCCAATTTAGCAATTTGTGCCACCTGGTGATCAACTACTTCTATGGCAAAGCCTTTCGCAAACCTCCATGTAGACTAGAAATAATTGAAGCATAAGCTGCAACTAAAACAAATAAGTAATTTCAAAGGAAATATTTAAAAAAAAAACCTGTGTGAGAGCTCTATGCTGAAATAAAAATCATTTGCAGAGTGTGAAATTAGAAAATAGGGGGTGGCAAAAGAAAGGCAGAGCTAAATTCAGCAGAAAAATTATTGGGATTAAGTAATATCTCCAAATTGTTCGAGGAAGCAGGGTGGTTAAACTTCATTAGAAAATTTGAAGGCCATAATGAAAAGTTGGTAAGATCTTTTGCTGAGAACTACACAAATGGTGAAGTGGTACTTCAAGGGAAGCATTTCAAGGTAAACTCTAAGATTATTTCTCACTTATCTCGATTAGAGAATGCAGGAATAAATATAAAATAAACCTCTCAAATAATGTACCATAAATTAGTTGAACTATTTGTTAGAGAGGGAGACCCATACCCAATGGTAGTAATAAGTACCAGGGGATAAAATAAGGGATTCCTGAGAACTTCCATATTAGAACCTTGGGGTACTTTCTTTGCATGGATTATAAAGTACTTTACTTGTGAGGGTCAGCTTACTATATTTGTAGGGCCCGCCTTTCGTATGTTGACCCATTTATATCACAGGAAGGAAGACCCAACTCTTAGGGTTAATATGCCTGAATTCTTGTGTGATTCCTTGAATAATTCCATAGAGAGGTATAAAACAGGGACTGGGCCTTTGAAACATCATGAGTTAATTCAACTAATCTACAAGTACCACTTCCATAAGAAACCTAAGGGAAAATGGGATAAATTTGTAGAGAAAATGGAGAAGCTTGCAATTTCAAGAATCCTAGAACAAGGGGAACCATCCCAACGGGCTATTCCATCATCCAGAGAAATTTCCCCTGAGGTCTCTTTAGCTCTGGAAGCTCTTAATCCCACCACTCTTGGTGAGGATTTTCCAGACCTCTGCGATGACAAATTCAAAACCCCTGACCTGCAAGAATAGGTTGATATTGTTTATTCTAACACAAGTAAACCAGAAAAGAAGAAAATGAGGAAAAATAGGACACTCGTCATTTTCCAAGAATCACTTCCACTCAGAAGGAGTAAGCGGTTGGCTTTTGAATTCTTCGAAACCCCAATATAGGGTAAGGGGGGAAGTTCACAAAATTAAAAACCTAAGTGGACACAAGAGCCCATAGAAATTTAAGAGCATGCTAGTGAAGAGGAGGTACCCCTAAGTAAACAAGATTCAAGTGAAGTATTTCCTTTCCATTCTGCACATATAGAGGAAATCTTCAATGATGAAATTCAGGGAAAAAACCTGAGGGGGATGGCGGTATGCCAGAAAATTTGTCACCCATTGTAGATAAAATTGCTCAAACAGTTGAAACTAGTTGTGCCATTGCTGAACTAGAAAAGTATAAAGTAGAAATTGATGATTTGCAAAGACAATTGTCTAAAAATAATAAATTTATAGAATTACAGAAAGAAGAGTTGGTTGTGCAAAATTCTATAATAAATAAAAGGGATCGAGAAATAAGAGGCTTGAAGCTACAATTGCAAGAAAAAGACTCAAAAATCTATAAGTTGTAGGAACAAATGCAGGAGCAGTATCAAAAGCATAAAACTTATAGTTTGGACATTGCACATAAAGATGCAGAAATGGAAAGAATAAAATAGAATTTTGTGCTCATGCTCATAGCTTTTGAGGAGGACGAGAAAATAAAAACTAAAGAGTTGAACACTTCCATCAGTAGAGTAGTTGAACTAGAACAAGATTTGAAGGAATGCACTGTGAGACCCCAAACGAAGTCCAAAGAAATTCAGACTAAACCAGTTGTCACTGATTAGTTCTAGGTCCCCATTCCACCTCTGCTAATAAAATGGATGGAACGGTGTTATTTCCTCAGAAATGTCCAAACTGGAAATCACAGGCTAAAGAAAGAACTGGTGCTTCTAAAGGAGTCATTTCACAAAGCCTACAGAGGGAAGCAGGATGCCAATCAACTTGTGGACTATTTGATAAATTGTAGAAGGCCATCAAGAATTTGCTCAATGTTTTTGAATGAACAATGGCTAATATGGAAACTATTTAGGATCTATAATGATCAACCTTATGAGCCTAATGGAAAAGATTTTGTAAAAATATTTGTAGAGTTGATTCATGAAGACCAAGATTTAATTTGTGAATTCTTTCTGCATGATTTTTTATTGGAATATCATACAGATTTATTTATCAATTTTTTTGTTGGAGAGGTATAATTGAGGGCATTTCTCTCAACCATGAGAAATCAAATTCATTAGCAAGATCAAACAAAATAATTTGTACAAGCAGAGAAAATAGTGGGTCTCCAGATAAGGTCCCCAAATTCAAGGCCTGATGGGTTCAAAGCTACTTTTTGTCTCTTCTTATTAATGAAAAGATGAAGGAAAGGTATGACAACATCTTCAAGCTTTCTTATGACAATTTCATGGAAAATGGACAAAAATTAATTGGAAAAGAATGGCATGCATGAGAAGAAAGGTTCACCCCTCTTCCAACTTAATTAAAGAAAAGAGAAGTTATTTCTCGTCTAAACATCAAATGTTCATTCAGAAGGGTTGATGCTCTAGTTATAATCCTGAAAACCTTGAGAAAAAAATGGATAGGAATGAAATACAAGCCTCCCTTGCTACTTAATCCACCCCCAACCTTTAATATTTCCATAGATTAGAATGATAGAATTTTTAATGAGTGGAGAGAGGGTCTGATGTACCATAGAGGGTTCATTCATAACCCTGAAACTTTCAATGCATCAACTAGGGAAACACATGATCTCAGTAATCTTTATGAAGAATGGAATAGAACTCAGGGGTTTAACCATGGAGCAAGAGGAGCTCACAAAAATTAGGTAGGGGAGGAAATGATGAGGTAAAAATAACCTCATAATAATAAAATCTAGAAATCTTATTTTTGCTAATTCAATCCTAATCCTGTGCCAATTTATTAAACTTTAGTAGAAGTAATTGCTTATTTTAAGGAAAATTATGCTTTATTTCTTTCTTTTGATCAATTAAGGAAATTTACCAAAGCAGGTTTAAAGGGTTGATTTGAGAATTTTTGTAGGGAATAATAGGTCATCATGAGGTTGTTGAAGAAATTTAGCCAGCATATGTCTCAAGCATAATGTTGTGAACCCACTCCTAGATGCCTGGATGATGTGTCGAAGATTTAGTTTCAGTTTCTTTAAATTTTGTTGTTAAAAACTTTATGGCTCTTCTCGAGCCTTCTACGTGATTTAAAGCCTTAAAGACATCAAAGTTAGTTTTAAGTTAAGGAAGACTTTTTCAATGGCTAACCATGCCCTCTTAAATTTAGGATTTAGTTAAGAAGTTATCTATAAAACTGTAATATCATAACTAGTGAATAAGACAGAGAGGAAGTATCATTATTTTGTTCACATGGTTTATCAAAGCACTGTTAAAATGAGTTATCTAATTTCTATCTATTGGTAACTATTGAATTTTGAATGATGGTGATTGTTTGTAATAAAAGGATTTGAGAATCTGTAGCTTATGTGAGTTAAAGACGAAGTATTAGCCCATGAGCTAGCCACTCGAGGGAAGTTAGCCTAGATAGATAAGTATTTTACTGTTAAGTTATTTTCTTTGTTAAGAGTAAATTGGTGTTCAGTAGGAAGTAACGAGTTGTTAAAGAGTCAAGTTTGTTGCTCCAGAGCACCATTGTTTTTAGTTTGTATAAGTTATCTTTTTTAGTTGATAAAAATCCTTTACTACTTAAAAGATGTTTAATTGTCTATTCCCTTACTTTTTTGTTTCTATAATACATCAGTTGTTTAGTTTTCTTTTTTCCATGCTTTCTAGTTTAGTCATAATGCTTTCTAAATTAGTTGTCTTATGCTTTTTAATTTAGTAGTTCTGGATTTTCTTAGAGTAATATTATTTTCTAGTTAAAAAGCAATGGCCTTAGATTAGACTTGATTTCTATAGTTTGAAAGAAAAACAGAAAAATATAAAATGGGTTGGTCAAATAATCTTCTTTTACAAACTACCTTGGACATTTCCCGATCGAATAATTGACCTTCAATTATTCTAAAGTAGTAGGACCTAATGATAGCCTATGAGTAGGCCTAGTAGTACAATTGATAAAATTTCTAGATTGAGAACTCAAGACTACAAGTATGTTGTTAGGGAACCAGATGTTGAAGGGAGTGCAACTACTCACACAAGGAAGATAGCATATAAATCATTTTTGGTTGATGATGAATTCATTAAAACCTCAAAATTTTAAACCTTTTTGTGCAAAATAAAAGGAAAATCAATAAGGGAATCAGTGGAGAATATTACACCAAGTAATGAGGAACAACTACTGAATAATTTAAAATCAATTGTGGAAGAAGAAATGAAGAGGATGACCCCTGACAAAGGAAGGAAATTATTAGAAGATGCACGTGTCATGTTCTTTCCTAGGTTGGATTTAAACTTTTGTTTTGTTTTTGATAGTTTTCTAAAGAATAGTAATGCCACACATAAACTCACTCGTGAGGGGGTAACAAAGATCTATGTAGGATCTAATTATAACCTAGATGAAGGATCACTTATGATATGGGTCTTGTATCCTCCACACAAGAAATCTGTTGTAATCAATACTAAAAAATGTTTTGGACATGTAATGATGTTAAAAGTTGGTGAGGTTGATCCAATAGATACAACAAAAATTGGCATTAATGTGGCCAAATTAAATAAAGACCACATCCAAAAGATAATCAAGGAAAAATAAATTTATAAGATTAATAATGAGAGACTACCCAGACAAATTGATCATTGAAGGACATGATGGGAATCAAACTAGGATCCACAAAGAAATTGACTCATGGTGAAAGCTCTTAGGCAAGAGACTAGTGGGAAGAATCAAAAGCGTACTCACGAGGTAAATGTGATGCACTCACTACAATAATAAGGAAGAGGCAAACCAACTTAATGGCTTGGTTGAGTAAGCTTTAGGGAACACATTCAACAATTCTACTGCACTACAAGAACAAAAGAGGATAGATGGTAGGATCCGAGAGAAGTTCTAGGAAATAAACCAAAGGGATGCTCCTGATAACATAGCTATTGATACTAGAAACCATTTGTTGAAAAAACATAAAGACTTCCATGATGAATTGCAAGGTGATGAGAAGGGGATGATCAATGTAACAAAAATCGGAGTACCAATGATGTTAGAAGATGGAGGGGAACTAAAGGGAAAAAAAATATGGATGAAGGAATGCAAGACGATGATGCAAACAATTCTTGAGACAACCACAGGAAATGATTTAACAATGGACGAGGCATGTGAACATAATGAGAAGATGTTTGAAATGGACATAGCCATAAAGCATGCGCTGAAGGATGTTGATACACACAAGCAACCAGCTTACCGAGATTATCTATCAAACATCTATTTATGGCTTAGTAGAGCATAATTTCTAGTTTTTTATTATTGTTAAGCAAAACACATTTTTGAAAGGACACGCCCTTTCACAATTTTGATATATTTATATTTGTTTCATAATGTAAAACAGATATAGGCGGATAGGAGAAAGATACAGTAAATAGTTTGCAATGAAAATTTCCTTTAAAAGACTTAGATACATGTATGAATTTTGATGAAGTTAATGAAGATGTCTGAAATTTTGGCTTAATCTTGGTATCAGCTGTTTGTGGAATTATATAGTTATTTGGTTGTCTACATTTTGATCTTTTTCTGTTGTTTAAATTGATATATCAAGAGTATATATATTCAGTTTATTGATACACATTTTATGTATTTGTGTGATGTGATTATTTGATTCTTTCAAGTAAATATTATTGTCTTCTATTCAATCACAGTAATTGAAGAGTATTAATTAGATCAATAAGAAGAATCACATAACTAGGATTGCCATTCTATCTCAAGTAGAGTTTGTCAATCATTTACTTGCACATTTATACAAGTTATAAACTACATCTATGTGCCAAAAATTTTGAATTATTGCCATCATAGATTACACTTTTATAGATCTTCATTAGACTCCATACACCCAACAAGGCACTGGTCTCACGCTTTCATCTTTTAGTTTATCAATTTTATTTTTTACATTTGTTAACTGAACATATTCTAATATAATTTAAATATAATTAAAATTAAAAACATCATAAATTAATTATGTAACCACATAAGTCAAATATAATTCTATCAATAAATTAATATCAAATAGATAATACAATCACATAACTCATACATTTCAATGACATTGATCTTCTTCTTCATCCAACTCTTTTTTTGTATCATCCGATCTAGATTCAACATTGTAAGGATTGGTCATATCATCATCATTTTCATTGATATAAGTTTTGATAATGTCATCATCCACATGGATATCATCTTCATGAACATTAACTCCTACTTCATAATGATCTAGTTCCTCCTCTTTGACATCTTCGTGAGCCACATCATCTTTAACTAACTGATGATCCTGATCATCATCTACATCATCTTCTATTTCTTCAGTATCTTCTTCTTCCACCACATTATACTTTACCGGCCTTCCTCTTGGATAATGTCTAACAATATATGACCAACCCACTTTACCTAGAACCTCTGAGTAAAATACCTATTCACATTGGCTTGGAAGAACATAGGGCTCATTTCCAGCTCACTCAAAATACCTTGTATTAACCATGGTAAATCTATTATCATGTTCAATAACAGTTCTCTCAGGATCATTTTCATTCAATTGTAGCCTATAGCATAGGACGAAAAACAAAACTAATTTGAAAGACTTAAAGTCACACTCAAGTATATCATCCAAAATCCTATAGTATTGATTTTTTGATACTTCTAGATGTATGTCACTTCTAGATGAAACATTAGTCACCTGGAAGACTGCAGTTATCCTAGAATCACAAGTTTTCTTCGTGTCATCCAAATTTTTGATTTGAAATTTACAACCATTGCACCACATACTCTTGTGGTGTTTCACCTACAATATTTCAAACATGTAAAACTTATTGCAATATCGTTAGTTGATAAACATAGTTATTCTTGGCCGAATGTATGCAAAGAAAAAAATCTCAACATATATATACATCATTATAATTGAAAATAATTAAATAATATGGGTGATTAATATATTTATACGTACCTGTTTATCTCTTAAACCATATGCTAAATCAATTTCCCTTGGTATAACATTGGAATCTCCATTACAATGAGCTTCTTTAACTAATGAAGCCATACTTTCCCATGTTAATGCACGACCAAATTGCTCACATTGTTCAATCCATACCATCATCGAATCAAGATTGTTTGTGGCGTACAAATGTAGTGCATCCCACTCTCAACCAACTATATAAAAAAAAGTTGAAATTCACAAACGACGTATAATTAGTTAATTACCATGGTATACGACCTTAATTTATAATTGATGAATATTGAAGATTAATAATTAAATAAGTACAATATACATAAAAACCAAATGTAAAATTTATTCTAATTAATCAACATGACCATCTTATAATCACCTATCACTTTCCTCAATCTACCTTTCCCCATCAAGCACTCCCCTTTGAATTTGTTAATAGAGTTGGGATCCCAAATGTGATCTACATGGCTCTTTGCTACAAACCTAGGAAGATATTCAGTAATGTACACCATGGTCTGGTATACCATATATCCCTCCACCATAGAACCCTGAGGATGTGCTCTTTGTCTAACCAAAGCCTTCAAAAATTTCAAGTGCCTCTCAACCATCCACATTGACCTTGTGTGTACAGGTCCACACAATTCAATCTCCTCAACTTGGTGTATGAGGTAGTATTCTTGTGCATTGAAAAATGTCGAAGGTAGACACTTTTGCATTTCACACATTAGATGAGGAATTTTTCTCTTCCAATAATTTATATCTTCTTTATGGATTTCTTTAGATGACGGCCATATACAAGTGATTCAAGTCACAAATATATTAACGAGATTTAACAAAAATATACAACGAATTGAACAAATATTGCTACTTACCTCATGTATTTTCCAAGATCATATATAACTTTCTTGACATTTTTGTTGAAGTTGTCTGGGAGAGATAGAGGTAGTACGTATTGCAACAATTATAAAATGGTTGTTTCATTAATATTTTTCCAAAATTAGTAAACATAATACACTAAAAAATTACATGCACTATGCAAATATATATAATATACTAGAATAATTACCTTAATGAAGGTATGTCAATCATGTGTTTTCATCCCTGACCCAGATTCACCTTTCTTTGTTATAATATTGTTTATGTTCGCGGCAAATCCTGTGGGAAATTGAATTTTTCATATGACTTATTTAATAGCATTCCTTTGCTGCTCCATTAATAACCAAGGAAGGGCACTTATATTAATTTGGTCTCCATCGCTATTTAATTGAATGAAATTTTTCATTGCATGACTGGCTTCCTAAATGTCACTACAAATTTTGACAATTTTTTCTTTGTCATGCCTTCCATTCAATATTTTCCATAATTTTTTTGTCATATTCTTTTTGAGATGCATTGTATCAAACAAATGCACAATTTGTAGCTTTTCATAGTAGGGCAACCTACTAAATTGTCTAGGATAAATTTTCAGTCCCTGTTGAAGCCGACCATTAATGCCTCAACGACCTTCATGAAGCATATAAGTTAAACAAATTAACAATGACAATAATTGTCAATTACAACATGAGTAAACACAATACAATATAAAAATATAAATTCCAAACATATCATATATGATAGATAAACAATTTGATCTGATGTATAACCTTGACGATTAATTCTATTATATTCCAACTTCCATAAAAGAGGTGTCATTCTTCGTGGTTTTGATGTAGTCTCTTCTTTCCCATTGAAAATATGTTTTTCAATAGTTCAATACTTATGATTTATGTGGAGGAAGTGCCTATACTCATCAAACACCTACTTTCCTAAACTTGTTGAATGACGAGATTTCATCTTTGGACCACAAATTGGACATGCAAATTTTCCCTTTGTTTGAAGACCTACAAATCATATATAATTGGATTAAATATGCCAATTTTTATAATTATTGTTGAATCCCTCTTGTTGTGATATTGTCCTTGATGTCATCTTATGATTATCTTGCATCTTGGTTATCTTCTCAGTTGATACATATGTTGATTGACACTCTCACATCATTGGTTTTATTATCTTGGTGGCATTGATCGTTTAACTCCATGAGCAGACTACAAGTGCTTATTGAGTTTTATGCAGGTTGTTATAGTGTGGTTTGAGCAGGCTCTTGCATCCTGAAATTGTTAATGGTTCACTGGTGCAACATGTTTCTCAGAATAATAAGGTGATCATTATTGTGTTAACGGAATTATGAACTTTTCATGAGATTATCCTTTATTATACTTCACAAGGCTTTGGAGAGTATGTTACTTTGCAAAATGTATGGCATTGGACTTAAATGTGATGGAAAATTGGTTTTGATTAAAGGGATTTAATTTGATATCCTATATGCATTTACATCAGGTCAAAATGATTAATATTGACTTGGGCTTAAGAGTCAACAACATGGTATAACACTCAAATTTGGTAAGACCGCGCTTAAAAAGTATTACCGCGGTACCACAAACTGTTAAAAGGGTGACCGCAGTAGTGTGGTGAATGTTGTTAACGACATATAGATCTGGTACCTCCATACCACAAGGTGTCAGGATGGTAACCACGGTAACGCAGTGGAAGTAGCTAGTGGCAAGCAAGACTGCTACCGCTACACCGCGAGCAGTCAGGAAGGTAACCGCGGTAGTGCGATGGAAACTACTAGTGACAAGTAGGACAGTTATCGCTATACCGTGGACTGTCAGATGTGTAACCATGGTAACGCAGTGGAAACCGCCAGCATCAAGAAAGACTGCTACCGTTGTATCATGAGCTGTTAGGTAGCTAACTGCGGTAATGCAATGGAAATGACTAGCGATTAGCTTGGAGCTATCATTGTACCGTGAGTAGTCTGAAGGGTGGCTACGGTTGTGCGGTAAGGGAACAAATGTCAAATCTACTCCTTTAGACACACGAGTAAGTGCACCAAGATGGTTCCCAAAAAGGGGACTTAAGTGGACAGCTTTTTTCTAAAATCAGGAAATAATGACCTTGGACGTGAATTTGAGGATACTTACACTCAAAATTTTGAGATGGAACAAAAAGAAGGATTCAAGTTCTCCGAGTCTACTTTCTAAACTACTAGTTTATTTTGAAAATGGTTGAGATCAAGGGGTTCAAATGATGGACACACACAAATCGGTGTTGTTTTTGTCAGAAAAACATAGCATAGCAACTCTTGTACGACCCTTGTACGGTGAACTTTTTTTTAATATTTTTAAAATCACAACAGTCAAAAGTTAGCTAACAGTATGTAGTTGATGCATGATTTTTTTGATAATTTTTTAATGAATATTTATTTTTTTACTAATTTTCAAAGTGGACATTTCCTGAAAAATAGAATTTTGGCTGTGCTAGACCTACAAATTTTGGAAACTAATTGAATTTTTTTTTTTTTTTTTTTTAATTTTTAGAATGGAGTCTAGTTTCTATAAAAATAATTTATTTGAAAAATTGATTAACGGTTAATTTATAATGAAACAATTACCAAACACTGCTTTTTGGCAAAAAAAAGACATACAAATAAAATAAATTATGGATGAAAGGCTTAATATTTTTAGAAAGTGAAAAAAATTACATTGTTGGATAGCTGAGAGAGAACCCAACATTACCCATGTGCTTGATTTTTTTGATATTGAACCACATGCAATCCTGACGGTGAGCACGAACTCAATTATGTGAAATATGGAAGATTTTTTAAAAACACGTCTTTGGTCATTGGGAATGCCCTCCAAGCCTTTGGGTTGGTATTCCAAGGAAAATACCAAGCCTAAGGCTCGGGAATTCCCAAAGTAAGATATAACACGAGTGCGTTATAAAGTGCTCATGGTATAATGTGCTCGTGTTATATCTTAGTTTTGACGTGTTTTGTCAATGCATTTTTGTGTTTTGTGAATGCATTGACAAAACACGAGTGCGTTATAACGTGCTCGCATTTTGGTCTACATTGAATTTTTTTTCTTCTCTTTTTCTTATCTCTTTTCTCTTGTTATGGCTTGGTAATGACCGAGCCTAGGCTTGGTCATTACTGAGCCTAACATGGGTGTTTTAAAATGCGAGCACGTTATAACACGCTCAAGTTATGGTTTAAATTTCAAAAAATGTGCACATTTTGAGTTCAAAAATGTGCATTTTTTGAAATTAAAAAAAAATTCCAAAACGCGAGCGCAAATAACGTGCTCGCATTTTGGTCTACATTGAAAATATTTTCTTCTCTTTTACTTGTCTCTTTCTTCTTATCATCTTTTAGGGAAACTATATTTTTGAAATAAACATTTAAGTATAAGTTGAAATTTATATATGGACATTTAATTTCTTGTACTTTAAGTTATATTTCATGTATATACTTCTAGGATGTTTGAGAGTGGTTTCAAATCTCTAGGAGTTATAATGCAAATTCTAGTTTTTGGAAGATCTTTAAAATTTCAAACTTAGTCAAATTTCAGTAATCAGCATGTCAAATTTCAGTAATCAGGTTGTCAAATTTTAGTAGTCAACAAGTTCTATCATCTTTCTCTCT
The DNA here is from genome assembly GCA_007115665.2 of Sequoiadendron giganteum. NCBI lineage: Eukaryota > Viridiplantae > Streptophyta > Pinopsida > Cupressales > Cupressaceae > Sequoiadendron > Sequoiadendron giganteum. The sequence continues at coordinate 796,932,346 of CM021102.1, read as the reverse complement.
CACTCTCTCCTTCTCTCTACTATTTATCTCTCCACTCCCTCTCTATGTCACTCATTTTTATCCCTTACACTCTAGACCTCTCTCTCACTATCTCTATCCCTTTTTTTGACTCTCTCTCTCCCTTGATCTCAAGAAATCTCTCTGTTTGTCTCTCTCATTTTCCCTCTAATTCTCTCTACCTCACTTATCTCTCCCTCTCTCCCACCTTCCCTCTCTGCTTGTCTCTATCTCCCTCC
>CM021102.1:796424290-796931827 GCA_007115665.2 Sequoiadendron giganteum | reverse complement strand
ACCCCATTTCTTTGACCCATTTTTTCAAACAGGCAAGTTAGGTTGCCAATTTCACCGAATTGCCAAGCTAGTGGGCCCACTAGCTTACCAATTTAGTGAAATTTGCAATGTAGTGGCCTATTTGAAAAAATGGGTCCAAGAAATGGGGTCTCCAAGTGATTTACATCATCACAAGACCCCATTTCTTGGACCCATTTTTTCAAACAGGGCAAGTTAGGTTGCCAGTTTCAACGAATTGGCAAGCTAGTGGGCCCACTAGCTTGCTAATTCGGTGAAATTTGCAATATAGTTGCCAATTTCACCCTCTCTCAGGTCTCTCTCTCTCCCCCCTAAACTCTAATCCCTATACCCTATAAACTTAACCTTAAACCTTCAACCCAATGCCATCAACTCTATACCTAATATCCTAAACCCTAATCCCTATACCCTATAAACTTAACCTTATACCTTCAACCCTATACCTTAAACCATAAACCCTACACTCTCAATCCTCATCCCTATACCCTATACCCTAAACCCTAAACATTATCCCTGAACCCTAAACCCTATAATTAAACACTAAATCCTACATTAAACCTTGTACCCTAAACCTTAAACCCTCAACCCTAAACCCAATACCCTCAACCCTATACCGAATATCTTAATCCCTAATCCCTATACTCTATACAGTTAACCCTACACCCCCAACCTTGAACACTATACCTCAACCCTACATGTTCAACCCTCATCCTTATACCCTATATGCTCAACCTTATAACCTAAGCCTTGAACATCATCCCCCAACCCTATACTTAAACCCTAAACCCTACATTCAACCTTGTACACTAAACACTAAACCCTAAACCTCAATCTGAAACCCAATACCCTCAACCCTATACCCATTATTCTAAACCCTAATCCTTATACCCTATACACTTAGCCCTATACCCTCAACCCTATACCCATTATTCTAAACCCTAATCCCTATACCCTATACACTTAGCCCTATACCCTCAACCTTGAACACTATCCCTCAACCCTCAAGCCTCATCTCTTTACCCTACATCCTCAACCTTATACCCTAAACCATAAACATTATCCCTCAACCCTATACTTAAACAGTAAACCCTACAATCTCAATTCTTAACCCTATACCTTATACCCTTAACCCTACAACCTAAACCCTAAACCCTAATCCCTATACCCTCTACACTTAACCTCATACCTTGAACCCTGAAAATTATACCTCAACCCTCAACTCTTAAACTTGTACATAAATCCTAAAACCTAAACCATCAACCCTAAACCTAATATCCTCAACCCAATACCCTCAACTATATACCCAATATCCTAAACCATAATCCATATACCCTATACACCTAACCTTATACCCTCAACCCTAAACACTATCCGTCAACCCTCAACCCTCAACCCTCAACCCTCAACCCTCAACCTTAAACCCTAAACCCTCATCCATCATCCCTATACCATATACCCTCAACTTTATACCTAATATCCTAAACCCTAAACCTTATTCCCTATATAATTAACCCTATAACCTCAACCCTATACCTTAAACACTAAACCTTACACTCTCAACCCTCATAGGGGGAGGGAGGGATTGGGGAGAGAGAGAGAGGTTGGGAGGGAAAGAGGAGATAAAGATAAGTAGAGAGGGAAGGAGAGGTAGAGATACATGAGAGATAAAGAATAGATAAGGAAGTATAGATGGAGGGAGAGAGAGGGAGGTGAGAGAGAGGTGAGATAGAGAGAAATAAAGAGAGTTTGGTAGGGAGTGATAGAGGGATATGCAGGTAGAGAGGGATAGGTGAGATAGAGAGAAGCAGAGAGAGATAGAGATAAAGGGAAGGAGGGACGGTGGGCGAGAGAGGGGAGGAAGGGAGAGGTAAAGAGGGATATGTGAGATAAAGATAAGTAGAGAGAGAATGGTGACATATAGAGAAGGAGAGAGTTATAGAGAGGGAAAGAGAGAATGGTGAGATAGAGAGGAGAGAGTGAGAGAGAAAGAAGGTGAGGGAGGAGTGAGAGAGAGTGAGAGAGAGAGGTAGAGGGAGGGAGAGAAGAGATAGAGAGTAGATAGGGGAAAAGGTAGGGAGAGAGATATCTAGTGAGAGAGAGAGAGGGCTAGGGGAGATAAAGATAATTAGAGAAAGACAAAGAGGTAGAGAGAAGTAGAGAGAGAATAAGGGAGGGAGAGAATCGATATAGAGAGGTATAAAGAGAGTGGTGGGGAGTGATGGATGGAGAGGTAGGTAGAGAGGTATTAGGGAGATAGAGAGTAGAGAGGGAAGTAGAGGGAGAGGTACGGAGGGGGAGAGAGGGAGGTGAGAGAGAGGTGAGATAGAGAGCAATAGAGAGAGTGTGGTAGGGAGTGATGGAGGGATATGCAGCTAGAGAGGGATAGGTGAGATAGAGAGAAGTAGAGAGAGATAGAGATAGAGGGAAGGAGGGAGGGTGGGTGAGAGAGGGGAGGAAGGGAGAGGTAAAGAGGGATAGGTGAGATAAATATATGTAGAGAGAGAATGGTGACATATAGAGAAGTGGAGAGTTACAAAGAGGAAAAGAGAGAATGGTGAGATAAAGAGGAGAGAGTGAGAGAGAAAGAGGGTAAGGGAGGAGTGAGAGAGAGTGAGAGAGAGAGGTAGAGGGAGGGAGAGGAGAGATAAAGAGTAGATAGGGGAAAAGGTAGGGAGGGAGACATCTAGTGAGAGAGAGAGAGGGATAGGGAAGATAAAGATAATTAGAGAGGGAAGGAGAGGTAGAGAGAGAGTAGAGAGGGAATGAGGGAGGGAGGGAGAGAAGCAATATAGAGAGGTGTAGAGAGAATGTTAGGGAGTGATGGATGGAGAAGTAGGTAGAGAAGGATTAGGGAGGTAGAGAGTAGAGAGGGAAGGAGAGGGAGAGGTATGGATGGAGAGAGTGGGAGGTTAGATAGAGAGTAATGGAGAGAGTGGTAGGTTGTGATGGATGGAGAGCTAGGTAGAGAGGGAGGGAGAGAGGGAGAGAGATGTAGTGAGGGAGAGAGAGGTGAGATAGAGAGAAATAAAGAGTGTTTGAAGGAGAGGTAGGTAGAGAGAGGGAGAGAGGAGACAAAGATAAGTAGAGATGGAAGGAGAGGCAGAGAGAGAGGTGAGATAGAGAGAAGTAGAGAGGGAATGAGGGAGGGAGGGAGAGAGGTGTAGAGAGAGTGGTAAGGTTTGATGGATGTAGAGGTAGGTAAAGAGAGATGGGAGATAGAGAGTAGATAGGGAAGAAGAGAGGGAGAGATAAGTATGGAGGGAGAAAGAGGGAGGTGAGAGAGAGGTTAGCTAGAGAGAAATAGAGAGAGTGGTAGGGTGTGATGGAGGGAGAGTTAGGTAGGTAGAGAGAGAGAGAGGGGGGGGAGAGGGAGATAGAGACAAGTAGAGAGGGAAGGTGGGAGAGAGGGAGAGATAAGTGAGGTAGAGAGAATTAGAGGGAAAATGAGAGAGAGACAAAGAGAGAGAGATTTCTTGAGACCAAGGGAGAGAGAGAGTCATAAAAAGGGATAGAGATAGTAGAGAGAGGTCTAGAGTGTAAGGGATAAAAATGAGTGACATAGAGAGAGAAATAATAGAATTTTTTGATTACTGAAATATTACCAGATTATTGAAATTTGACTATGTTTGAAATTTGTGAGATCTTCCAAAAACTAGAAGAGAGAGAGGGGAGAGAGGGAGGAAGGGAGAGAGAGAGGGAGTGGAGAGATAAAGAGTAGAGAGAAGGAGAGAGAGAGAGAGAAAGATGATAGAACTTGTTGACTACTAAAATATGACCTCCTGATTATTGAAATTTGACATGTTGATTACTGAAATTTGACTAAGTTTGAAATTTTAAAGATCTTCCAAAAACTAGAATTTGCATTATAACTCCTAGAGATTTGAAACCACTCTCAAACATCCTGGAAGTATATACATGAAATATAACTTAAAGTATAAGAAAGTAAATGTCCATATATAAGAAAGTATATAGTTTCCCTAAAAGATACCAAGAAGAAAGAGACAAGAAAAAGAGAAGAAAATATTTTCAATGTAGACCAAAATGCGAGTGCATTATATCACGCTCACATTTTGGAAATGTTTTTTTTATTTCAAAAAATGCACATTTTTGAACTCAAAATGTGCGCATTTTTTCAAATTTAAACCATAACGCGAGCGTTTTATAATGTGCTCACGTTTTAAAACACCCATGTTAGGCTCGGTAATGACCGAGCCTAGGCTCAGTCATTACCAAGCCATAACGCAAGCACGTTTTACTATAACGCGTTCTTGTTTTTGCTATTTCAAGATGAAAAAGTAAGTTGTCCATGAAATTGCTACCCATTTCCATGCACCTACCCACACATGTCATTCATCTACCCACGAATTCCAAAGTGTTTTATGCAATTTCGATTGTTTAATGTTTGTCCTCTCAGACTCGAAATGGGTTTCATATTTTGCAAAGGAATTTGCTTTGCTTGCATTGGAAGATTAGGGAAAACTATTTTTTCATTTCACTATTTTCACGTTTTATTTGAAACCCTACTGGCTGCCACCATGGATCATTGCACTCGATCGTTTCTTTGTTATCCCTACCATTTTTTTTGTTCTTGGACAATGATTGCTATGTGTGTCAGTTTCGAGCCACTAGGTGTTGGCACGAGTTTGGAAGGTTGTGTGGTCGTTTTCTCCTCCTCTGCAAATCTGGTAATCTATTCATTGATAGCAATTTCGTTTGCCGGGTATTTGTTCTTTGGTTGGTTTGCAGATCCATTTCAGTTCAGCAAAGGTTATTTCAAGCCATGTCTTCTCTCATTTGAAAACAAAAAAAATGAAAATCGTTCTTTGATTCTTCTCATGAAAATTTTGGAACAGTTTTATATTTTGAGGGTTATCATGTCAGTTATTTTAAGGATTTGGGTTTTCTGGTTATGGGTAATGATAACATCATAGAATCTTTACATATGCTCATAGGTGTTCATGGATAATGTTTCCTATGAAGGTATTTTAGTTACTTCTCTTTCATAAAAGCATATTTGTCATAACTCCAATGATATATGCATTCTTCATTACTACATGTGGGAAAAATCTAAAAGTGGTTTCACCTTGCTAAAAAAAATTATGGTGCATTACTGGTTCAGTCAAGGAAAATGGTTATCATTTATTTTTTAAATGATTTGCTCTCATTGCTTTTGTTTAAGCACTGCATGTGCAGGCTTCTAGTGAAGACATGCTCTGTCACACTTCTATCCGTGGTCATTGTTGTTCTATCCTCAACAGAAAGAATGAATCTTCCATTTGTGAACTCTGCAACATCAGATTTGACTTGACAGTCAATTATGCAACCTATAAAACAATCGTGCATAACTTTTTTGGTATGTGAAATTCGAGAAATGGTGGTAATACTTCCAATCTGTAATGATGTTTCTGGAAAAGCCAAAACAAGTGAGCTTAGGGCTCAATGATGATACAAAAACAAAAATTCAAAACAAGGGTATTACTATTTAGAGTTCTGGAAGTCTATTCCCTTTTTTTTTTTCTAATTGTTGCTAAAAATTGGAAAACACAGTGTGTATCAAGATTTGTAGTTTTTTGTATGCGAAAACATTGAAAATCAAACAGTGAGAAAAGAAAGAAAAGATGTATTATTGAAAAATAGTTTAATGATACTGTATTGTAAGTATGTGATGAGATTTTCCTCAAGCTGTCTTAAGGCTTGATAATGGGTGGAACACTGAAGAGTCACTCTTGACTTTTGAGTGTTTTACACATTGCCCGTCAAGAGGCACTTGACAGAAATCAAGTGAAACAGAGAGAACCTCTGTACTATTGTATGTTCTATTTATTTGGAAAGGGGTTGGTGCTCCTTGAGATTGGTGTCTCTAAACAGAGGGGTTGGTGCTCCTTGAGTCAGTACTCAGAAATCAGCCTTTGAGGCTCTGTCAAAATAAATTATTGAAATGAAAGCCTGAAAAAGGTAGTAGGTTCAAGAGTGGTTTTTCTACCCCACAAGGGTTTTCCACTCGACATATCTTGTGCCTCTATGTCTCTTTTGCTTCAGCTCTTTACTGCTTTAAAATGCAATGTTAAATTACTCATTTTAGTTTATATGATTGCATTCAAATACATGAATGACACTATCATTGAAAAATGAGAACATACGTATGGCTCTTTTCAGTTTCAGTTTAAAATATTTAAGAAGTTATAAACACTGATTCACCCCACCCCCCCTCTTAGTGTACTTTCACTCCAACAATTATATATAATGAATGGATTGTTTTAAAAATATGCATGATATCTACTTTATAAAATTAAATATCATTAAATTCATGCAGTCGTTCGTTATAACATACCAAAAAAATGTGTTAGCCCTGGGGCATCATGAATTTTCCATACAAGCATTGCATGGAATTCAAATTGTCTTTGTCCTATTGGTCTAGATACGTCATACATAGTCATGCCATTCCATAAATTTATTAACTCATTGATAAGAGGCTCAATATATACATTCATATCTTTAACTTGGTACTTACCTAGTTGAATGGACATAAACAATACATAATTATTATAACCATTTTGCAACAAATAAGACAAATGAGATGCTATTATTTTAAAGGAAATTGATGTAAACAAATACCTAGAACAATCATTGCCAACATTATGTGCTCCCTCTTTATTGACATCCATGGAGGAATGTTATTGTTGATAACAAAAAAATGCCACATCGAGTAAATAGATCTCAGCTCTCCAAATGGATTGACACTGTCTACTGCCAATGAAAGCTTGAGATTATGAGGTTCTTCTCTAAAGTGTGGGTATTTTTCCTCCATGTCCCTAAATGCATAACCATCCATAGGAATTTGAAGAATGTCATCTCCACTTCTATTTTGTGCATGGTAATCCATAAATTGCGCTAAGATTTTGCACCTAAATAATTGTTGCATATGTGGAATAATGGGAATATAATGAAGAACCTTGCAAGGCACCATTTTTTTTAGTTGATCTGTTCGATATCTACTAATATGACATTCTGGGCATTCTATTTTAAATTCATGTTGTTTATGATATATAATATGATCATTGGGACATGCATCTATTGCTTGATACTCCATCCCAATATCTTTCATAATGCCAGATAAATCTTAGTATGAGCAAGATAAAATATTTGATGGTGGTAACAAAAATTCACCAATCAATCTACAACAAAAATATTTTTTTAATATAAAGAATATTAATGGTACATACTTCATCCTTTATTTACTGGCGATGAACTAACAACAATTAAAATAGATGGAAAAATATGACATATATGACATACCTTAACATCCATGAGATTGCTATGTTGGATAAACCATTCATAACCTTCAAGTTCACCAACAATAATACAACAGAGAGAAGAGTTGCTTGGGAGCCTTCATAAAGGGGTTCGTATGCCTTCTCAAGTACAGGTAAATCATGAACATCATCAAATTCACCTCAATCAACATGATCAATTGTGCCACTACATGTGTCATGGATCAATGTATTTGTACCATCATCTTCAACTTTGTTTTCTAGCGCATGATCGTCTTCTTCCATAGGATCATTAACTTCATCTTCGATATTCAAAGCTCCATGTTCCTCTGTTTGCAAAACCACATTCTCTGGGTTGTGATAATCCATATCATGTGCCCTAGGGCACCCCGCCTTTATAATAATGACAGACACAAATAAACCATGATCATGATCAAGTGATTTTTTATATATATCAAATATTAAAACAATATAAACATTTACAAATTCCATCAATATAAACATATATAATGAACAACTTACCAGTGGATGAAAACCATGCCCCCCTTCAACATGACCATGTTGCCTACAATGTTTCTTAGTTGTTTTGATTAAAAATATTCTCGTCTTAAAGCCCTTGCAATTATTGCAAGGACAATAACATTTCCCATCACCCTTTCTTTTCAATCTAGCCCACAATCTATCAAGTGACTCTTCATTTTGTTCTGGAATAATGTTATCTGACATGATTTTTCTTTACCAAGCTTGAATATTTAGATCTTCAAAAAATATCAAACTCACACTCAAATAATTTTTAATCATAGACAGGTAACAAAATCTAATAATTATGATATTTTACACCAAAAAAAATCGGCATGCAACCACCTCTGCAAAAGAGAAGATAGTCTAAAATTAATCACCCCAAAACACACTTTAAAATGCTAATTCCAAAAAATATTAAATTCTTATTTTACTATGATTTCCAACTATTAGACTCCTAAAATCATAATATTGAACTTGCACAAAAAAAATCTAGAAATGAAATTCTCAAAATCCACAAGTCTAAAAATGAAATATGATGAAATGTTGATTTAAAATATGATTTTCAAACCTCGAAGTACAAATCTGACTTCACAAATGAATTCTGGAAATAAAAAAGTATGGCATAATTAAGAGTTTCATTTGAAGTGGACAACCCTATTATATGCCTTGATAAAGTTAAAAGATCTATGAATTTTATCTACAATATAGCCTACATAGTCATCAGTCTTATTCATATCGTTGCTTTGGATATCAATAGGCAACACTATTAGATGGCCTCCTTGAAATTTCAATCCATTAAGGGAATAATGAAAGCATCTTCCTTAATGATTACATCCATCTGACAAAAAATAGTGTATGGTTGAATAAGGATGATATCATTTTAGTGTCTGAATCTACCACATAGAGATTAAATATGCTTACTCTCAAATAAAGTTGAATTATATAAACAATAATTAGATGCCTCCCTTAACATAAAGGATAATCTAAAGTACTAAGGAATTTTATATCCTTTATAAGAGATTGCTTTTAACTAGTTAAAAACTTGAGAGGGTAATACAAAGGTTGCAAGAAAAGTTAAAAATTTATCATAAGTAGCTCAATCCAAAAGGAAAAAATTAAGCATGCAAAAGCATGAGTAGGTTGACCACCTTCACTAAAAGCACAAGTTATTTTTTGTAACATCTTACCTAGATATTACTTGATAAGGTAAGGAGTACTCTTTTTCACCTAATTTCATATGGTGGCATATCTACACACAAATCACCAAATTGTCAAATAACTAAATAAATTGTATTACTTAATAAAGCTGTTACAACATGCCATTCATGTCAAAATCAATTCTTCTTACCACAAAAAGTTTGGTTTCCAATTTGAGAGGTTCATCTTTTGATTCCTGTACCAACTTCTAAAGGAATATGGAATCTTATACTTCTACATGAGGAGACAATTTCATCTTCTAAACTGTTCCAAAGTACAAAACAAATAGAAATCATATAATCTGCATGATAGTTATAGCTTGCTAGATGTTTGGAAGCATCTAAAATTTTTAAATGAACTGAGAAAAATAGAGAGGTCCTGACCTTCATTTTTTAGTTTGTTGCTCTATATATATCACAATATTTACAAATTGGTTGCTTTCTTTCTTTCTTGTTCAAATAAAAAATAGATACATTTGTATAGAGTCAAGATGAATTCAATAACTTCAGGTAATAGATATACCATAACTGCTTTTATAAGACACTGGCATCTAAGATCTAAAATCTATTTCTAAAATTTGGCAAAGGGAAAAATACATCTTTATGAAGCAGTCTTCAAAAATATCATAGCTAAATGGCTCTAACTATCCACTATCAAACATTCACAATTCATTGCTCAACCCTCTAGGCCTGAATCTTGACAACTATTTGACTTTGTAGCTATCCTTATGCCTTTTGATGGAGCTTCAAATTTTTCTCTTTGAATCCCATTTTTTGTTTGCTCTTGTCCTGGTTTGCTATATTGTTTAGGAGGATGTTAAGGTTAGGTTTTACTTTGGCTTTCCTGAAAAATCCTAATGTCCTATTGTAAAACCTTGGGTAAAATCTATTTGGTTGTTACCTTTTTGGACTGGGTGTTAAAATGACTTATGCCTCATTACATCATCTAGGTTAGGCCCCTTTTTATAACTGAGTTAAATTTTTTGCCTAGATTTTATTATTTCCTATGTTTTGGTCGGCCCGTGCACCATGTTTCAGAACAACCTTAAGCCATCGTTTTTCGTTGGCCTAGGCAGTGTCTCCTTCCTTCATATTAATACATGTTTTATTTTGTAGGGAATTTTTAATTGACCATTGATTAACCATCGGTTGATCTTAGTTGTTCCCTGTGATCCCGTGATGCCCCCACCACGGATTTTCAATTGATCGCGATATTACAGGTGGGCACCACGTGTCTTAGCTGGCGGTGTCGAATGAATAATAAAAATGCTTTAGTATATGCATCAAGGTTTTAATACATTATCTAGTAGGTTACTAAAGTGGTTGAAGGATGCATGTCCTCAAAATCGACCAATGTGTTATAATCGAGGTGAAAAGTTGCTCAACAGTTATGTCCAATGCTGAGAAATGATATAGATGAACACAATTGCCGATGGTGGAGACAACGGTTTCCCACCATCACTTGATCGGAAGATGCAAGATATTTATGGATTGCAATATCACGAGCAAGCGCCTTGTGTACTTCCTTCGACGTTGCATACTATGGTGGTCCCAAGGTATTGAGATGGCTATTACATCAGCCTTTTGAAGATAGTCGTTCGATGATCTAACTAAAGTAAAAGATCGATGGTTGCAATTTAAATTCACATCAAATGTGATTGGAGACGTTGGTGTGACATGTATGAGGGCTTTAATGGTGGATGAGACATTTAATGGCCCATTTCGAGCGACATAAAGCATGTTTCTTTCATCTTATTTCATCACACAACATTCAAGCATCCTCGCAAGTCAGTTACAGAGTCAACGATGAATTTTTGAGCAATCACAACGAGAATTTGGTCTTCTGTGAAGCATATCCCATGAGTTTTTCTTTGAATTGTTTTATTGTTTTGGTTGTGGGTATGTGCAGGGCCAAAAAGTGGTGATATCTAAGTGATATGATGGCCCATGTGGCTGATGATTTTTTCTAAACCCAAAATTGATGAAACAAAAAGGGTTTTTAAAGGATATTCTCATCTTTCCACCAATATAAATTATTCTTTACTTTGAATTTAATGAATAATTATTATTCATTTTCTATTTGAATTACGACTAAAGTCCTAATTGATAAGTTGATTGAAAAAAATCTATAGCTTTCAAACAATATCACATTTTTTGAATCCAAAACATGCCTCATATTCTATGCTTCACATACTATAATATTTTAAAAAAAGGAATTGAATTTCATGAAGTTTTGACCAAGTTAAGGTGGTCAGACATACGAGTTTTTATATATTTTTAAAAAAATAATAATTAATTATTTACTTGGAAAAAAATTACAAAAAAATATGCATCAGATCAAAAAATGAGTCCCCTACTTATATCTAAAATCTTATAAAAAAATATTATCATTTTATTATGGTTAGGGTGGTCAGACAAACACCTACTTCTTATTTTTTCCATGAAATTAAAGTACTACTACATTGAAATTTCAAATTTTCACCAAATAGATTTTATTTCTTTTAAAATAAACCTAGTAGTTTAGAAACTACATTCAATTTTCTACAGATTCTATTCTTACACATTTTTTAAATAATATAGATAACTTATTCAAATTTTTACGTCACATTGCCTATCTTTGATTTTTTGAATTTTATTCTCGCTTAAGGGCTTGTTTTTTCCATGATGATCCTGCACATACCCTTGTGGTTTTGTGAAGAATTGTGATAAGCTGGTCAAAGGTTTTTTTGATTTTTAAACTAGGGTTACTGGTTTGATTTAATTGTGTGAGATTGCAAAGTTTTACTATAGTATTTTTGTTTAAGTAGCCCTAGTTTGTTCAAGGTTCAAATTTAAAGAAACCCTATTTTATTTGAGATGGCACCACCAAAGTAATACTCCGTCCATGCGGATTATCTACAGAGGAATCTGTATGATGATTTACTTGACCAATTACCACTATCTAAAAATGATAAAATGAGGGGTGTGGTTTTGATGAATGGAAGAACCCTAGGTGAGGGACTAGTATGTAAAACTATAACATTGTAGATGCTAGGGTTCCTATGACAGGTTTAGACATGTTCAAGCTTTGGTATGGATAGCACAATTTACCTCACCCTTTCTCTAATGCATGGAGATATGACATGGGGAGGTTGGTAGTGCCAAATGTATTCCCTGATGTGGACCTGCTTAGGGCTCTGGCAACACGGTATTACCCTGTCACTATGGTGATTAGGGATAATGATGGAGGAGTCTTGTTGAGTATAAAAAAAGAGGAAATCCAACAAGTGTTTGATTTAAGTGAACCAAGTCCATTCTTGGCTCAAATTGATCTCGAGGAAATGAAGCAAGAATACACAAGATCAAATTCATTGTTTAGGTTGAAGTTGCTTCCTCCTCATCTGGAAAAGGCAGGCAGTTCTACAGTTTACATTAGTCCCAATGACAAGGAGACTTTCAGGCTAAGCTACTTTGCCAACCATTTTTTGGCTACTTTCTACTCACTCTACCATATTCTGGGTTTTAGCCCAAACACTATTATTCCCATTGCATATATGTTCATGGGGGCCCAAATACAACACCCAAATTTCTCTATAATATATGATTTTGCATCTTTTCTAGCAGAAAAGATGCATGATGGATTGCTGAAATTGCAAGTTGGATATACTAGCAATCCTTTCTTCTGGTATTCATTGCTTATGTATATGTTTTTGTATAAGAATGTCGACTTCTTTTCAGAAAGGATGGAGTTAAGGAAAGACATAAATGGGGAAAGGTTACCAGTGTAGATCTGGACTGCGGACCTGTCAGACAACAAGGGAAGAGACAGTTATGTGAAATTTGATCATTGCTTTGCTTCCAAGCTTAGGTCTCGGCTAATTTTTAATGTGCTAAGGGTTCCTGAGGATCTTCATGAATTTCTCAAGCCTAAGGTGAGGAAGCCAGATTTAAAGGTTTGTCACAATTGGGGTGACATCATTTTGTACCCTGTCAACACTGTCTTAAGTAATATATAGTTTCTAGGGAGCCCCACATATTCTCCCTTTCAATGTGCCATCCAGAATGAGGTTTTCCAAAGTCATGTGGAAAATAGGTTGTATCCATGAGGACAACCTGACAAGGAAGGGAAAAGAGACTCTCTTCCCTGATTACACCATTGTATCATATTTTATTTTTTTCAAGGGTGGATGGGTTCATTTCGGGAGGTAATTTGATGACTTTCACTTGAGGAGTGGTCCTAGGCGGAAACATGATCTAGAGGGTTTCTTTTCCTTATTCAAGCAATGGATTAAGGGTAGCAAGTTTTCCCATGAATTTAATTTTCCTGAAGACTTAATCAGGAATGAATTTGACTTGAATAAAAAGGAGTTGAATAAGAAGTGGATTGCCTATGAAAAATTGTTGGTTGCAGTACATAAAATGGATCCCAAGTATGATCCATTTATTGAGTTTACTCCATTCCATAAGAAGGTTGATTTCTTGATGGATAATTTCAAAGAAATCATGAACACTCTAATGACCAAGAAGGTCAATTTGGATTTGGATTTTGGTATTCAGAGACCAGAGGTGAGGCTTGAAGAAACAAGGCCAACTTATCAGCCTACTATGAGATGGCCTCTTTACAAGAGGAAAATGAATGGCAGTAGTAGTGAGGAGGAGGAGGATAAGAAGGGGAAGCAATTGATGAAAGCCTCAGCTCACTCAGGGCCAAAGATCAGAGCACCTGGAGGTGTAAAAATAATTGATTTGGACTCTCCACCTCAGGTTGATCCTGCACTATCACCATCAGATCCAAGCCCAAAGAGGGAAATACTTGAAGAAACACATGATGCTCTGATGGAGGAAATATTTTTTACTGATCAAGATATCCAGGTTGGTATTCCATACCCTCCTAGATCAACTAAATTGGTATTATATGATATGGATGTAAAAGGCCAATGTGTACAAGATGCCAAAATGGAAACATGCAAGGCACTCTTGGATGATGATGCATTTGTGAAGACTCTTGTATTATTGCAAGTAATATGGAGGATGGATTTGGAGGAATACCAGGCCAAATGCAAGGAGAGAAGAGAATCAAGGCTTGATCGGTCTGATCAAGAAAATGATGATGAGGTGAAGGCTGAACTCATGAATGAGTTTAAAAGCATCACTTTTGAGGAAGGAAGAAAGCTAGTAACCTAGGTTGTTGTTCTGATTATGCCTGAATGGGACATAGAAGATGTTGTATCATTCAATGTTATCCTGAAGTCCAAACATCCAATGCAGAACACTGAGGAAGAGGTCAAGGCAACACTCCAAGATTTTTCCTTCACTGAAGAGTATGAGATCCTGGTTATTTGGGCATTGGCACCTCAGGGCATAAAGCCAAACATTACTGATATTAGCTCAAACTTAAGGGGAGGGTTGATAATCAAAATATCTTCTGAAACCTCAACCATAGAAGCTACAAACTTGACTGTGAATGTGGCCAAATTGGCCCAAAAGATAGCTAAAAGAGAAGGAGCTAAGAAGAAAAGTCTGATGGAGAATTACAATATCATTATTGGGGAATATAGTATAATGTAACAAAGAAATGTTGAGTTGAAGATTGAAGTAGATAGGTTGAAGTACAAGCATGTGGGGGAGTCTTTCAGTGCTCTAGGTACCCTAGCCTTACCTTAAACATCAAGGTCAATACCCCCAACTTCTCCAATTGTTTCCACTCTGGGATCTCCCATCTAGACTCCTGCTCCCAGTCCTTCATTAGAGCCAGTTGAAGAGAAGGTTGAGTACTCTATAGATCCAACCAAAAATAAAATGCTTAATAAGATTATAGAGCTAGAGGAAGCTCTAAAAGCAAGTGAGGAGAAGGCAGTTGTTAAGAAAAATGAGGTTGTAGATACAGTTTTGAGGCACCTGAATGAGATATTTGATGGTAGATTATCATTTGTCTATTCTTTATATTGTTTATTTTTGGATTTAATTAAAAATATAACCAGGGATCAGGAATTAGTTGTGACTTTAATTTAGAAATAGATCCTTAGGGCCTATGATTTAGATGTTATGTATAAAACCTCTATATTTGATGTAGCTAATAGGCCTCAACAATTAAGGCCTACTCAAGACTTTGTGAAGTCATTGCAAGGTTTCCATGCCTTACCTAATGATTTGAGCAAGAGGAATAAAGAGTTGGTAAAGAGTTTTGATGACTGGAGTGACACATCTTTACTAGATATTGTAGATGCCCAAGTAAATCTTAGATCACTACAGCAATGGTAGGATAGGGTAGATGAAATCATCAATTCACAAATCAAATTGATTTGTGATGACTCGGATTATGACATGCTGGTGAGTAGTATGGATAAAATCATTAACACTGGCACATTTTTGGAATCTTTTGAAAGGGAGGTGAATCAAGTAGCAGTAATGTATACACCTTACAGTGCCAAGGTAAATGAAGTGGTAAATTTTAATTGGCAAACGGATGAGGAATATCAAGGATGGGTAGACAAGTACTTAACTAAAGAAGAATAGGACAGAGTCAACAACCGGCTGTTAATAGCTCAGCGGTTATGGTTATAACAAATTTTGAATGTGTCTTTGTGGCATTGTTGGTGCAAGTTTTTCAAGTTTGGAAAATGCAACAATTATTCTCCAATGGACGAGATGAACAAGAAGATTCTCTAGAGACTCAGCTATTGTAACCAATTTTTGAAATGTCATAAGGCAATCCAAGTGACCAGTGACATGTATATTTGTGGTTCGATGCTTGTTGCTCCTTCATTTTCCCTATAAGAAGGATTTCAAGACCAAAAATACGGGTTCGCAAGTTAGATATCTTTAGGTCAAGTCTAAGTGAATCTACAGAAGCAATTTGTAAACAACCTAATAGTATAGTGAAGATACTATTCTTAGGTTTGGTGTCATTCTATTGTAGGTTTTAGTTTCATGGGTACTTAATTTTCAAGACAATACTAGCATCTGAATGAAAATTACTCATTTCAAGCTTATGTCTCTCCATTGTATGAAAATATTATTATCTTGAATAAAATGGTCAATGGTTATTTTGTTCATCTCCTGTTATGGTGTGTGTAATTCTCTTTTTGGCTTTAATTCAAGGAATTAACTAAAATGCTTGAGTGAGGTTATAACTTATAGGTGAATATGTTCATATAAGGATTTGATAAGTAGTATTGGGTTAGAATATAGATTGATGGTATTGTAAGGCAGTATTATCTGAGATTTTATATGTTATGTGTCTAGAGGATAAACTTGGTTATAGTAAAAAACAAACAAAACCTTTGATATTATCTAGTTATGGCTCCCAACTCTATTCAAAATTGATCATTAGGGTTAAAATTGAAACCTTGAAAATATAATATGTGTACAAATCCATCAAGAATTTTCCATCAGTCATAAGCAATTCCCTTATAAAGAATTTGTGAAGTCAGGTCTAAAATTTGGAAATGAAATTCTAAAAATGCACAGGACTAAAAAGGAAATCTGATGAGATGTTTCTTTAAAATATGATTTTCAAACTTGGAAGTACAAATCTAACTTCACAAATGAATTTTGGAAAAATACAATGACTACCCTCAACTTGTTGATATCTTCTTGAGTTTTTTTCTAATTTTTGACCCAAGAAAATCGTCGAGCAAAATACTATCGCAATAAATAGTCAAGCTCATTTTTATTTATGTCCGCCACAATTTAACTTTGCAATTCCATTGAAATTTCGGCAAAATATCTTCGTCGAAATGTAGACAAAAAATAAGGTTCATCAAAATTCTGATGAACGTCGGGGCCAAAATTTAAAAAAAATGAAAATTTGCACAAGTGCCCAATTATACATCTGATTATATAGCTATCGGTGGAATTTTTCATCATATTTTGCAATCAAATGCATTAGTGATGGCATGCCCTATTGTTAAGTCCAAGATGATATCAATATTAGGCAAGAGGAAATCATCCTTGGGGCATGCCTTATTTAGATCCTTGAAATTTGTACATATCTTGATACTATTATTTGGCTTTGATACTGGTACAATATTTGATATCCATTCAACATAATCAATAGACCTAATGAATCTTGCATCCAATAAGTTTTTTAGCTCAACTATTAGCATTAATGTGATATGTGGATGCATCTTTCTCATTTTTTGTTTTACAGGTTTGATTCTAGTAGCTAAAGACAAATGATGCATTAAAAGATTTAGGTCTAAACCCAACATATCGGAGTATGACCAAGAAAAATTAATGCTTCTTTATTCAAAGAATTTGATAAATTCGGGTCTTTCTTGTTTTGTCATAGATTCTTCCAAGTATAAAATCTTTTCTATTTCTTATGTACCAATGTTTACAGATTGTGTAGGCTCCACCATAACTAATGACCTTTCATGATAATGCTCTGGAAGGGTGTCAAATCTCCCATCTTTTAGTGCCTCAAAGAGGTTTTCACCGTCTGATGTGTTCTTTATTTTTCTCTTTTCAAGATCTAATACTGCCATAGAATGGTTTATTTTTGCAACTGGAAGATTTTGACACCCTCCATTCGATCCACATTGTTATGAGATTTATTGATAGAACTCGTATTAGGTGCATCATAACAAACAAAATTTATGATAGCATCATCATTTTCATAGATGGGTACATTTAGAGGTTCAATGGGTTCCCAGTCGATAAGTTCGGGATGGACTAAGGGCAGGAAGTCATCAGATTGACTTGGGTCAATGATGGTAAGGGTTCAGATAGTTATTTCATTAGATTTTTCATTAGGGATGTCGAGGTCAATGATGTTACTATCCTCGAGATTATCTAGTTCACTCAATGTTTTTTCAACCTCACTTGAGTCATCGATATGTTGTGATTCTAATACAAGCAGTCTAGACCCTCAACTCTGTCCCTCCTTACATGTAGGTGCATATTGTTTAGATATGACATCGATTTGGACATCTATGTAAGATATATCAGACTATAGATCCCATTCATATTCATTAGAATTTTTTTTAGAGCTGTCTCTTACTTGAAGGATTATTTCCACCGTCTTCTTAGTCATTTCTTGTTTTTCTTCTTTTGAGTAACCCAGTCCTATCTTATCCTTTGAATAAAGAGTAAGAGGTTGAATTGGTTCTACAATGCCCTCTTTCATTTTTCCAACAAGTCCCTACCCTTCATAACCTATTTTTTCTAAAATAGCCTTTCCTTTTCCATACTTATCTGTCTTGATGCTGGTGTTTGTTGATGTTTATGTTTCTTCATCTTTGTAAAACTAATCAAGGATAGCTTATTTTTTTTATTCATCCTCTATAATACCGGCTTTCACAAATCTTTCCTCTATAACCGTGGTAGGTTGTGAAGTTTTTTTTTTTATCATTGATGGTTGTCCATATGACTTTGGAGATGGCATCAATTATGAAATATTAAGAGACTGCTCAATACAATATTGTCCCATACCTTTATTTGTTAGCTAGACCTGTTCTTGGAATTTTTGTGATAGAGGATTTAAAGGATCCTTATTGTCTGTTAATGTGGATTCAACAACATTTGTATCTTGTGATTTATCTTTTTTCTCCACCCACTTGGATGTAATGTTTGGAGGTTTTTGACCATCTAATGAATTTGAAGTTCATGCTTCCCTATTGTGAGGCAAAAAAGTGTCTTGAGAAGTTTTGACTGTGTCACAATGTTGAGAATTGTTATAGTTTGTTGATATGGTCACCTCTTGTCCATTGACTAGAAATTTCAAACACTAGTGATAGGTCGAAGGTACTGCCTGCATTTTGTGAATCCATGAACGTCCTAAGAGTATATTGTAGGTTAACTATTTTTCTAGTACCTTGCATGTTATATTTTTCACCATTGGTCCCACTTGAATGGGCAACACAATCAGTCCTTTAGAAGATATCTCTTCTTCATCATAAGCCTTTATTTTCATTTTTCTTTGAGCATCAATAGCATTATCTGAATACCCTAGTGCATGGATTAACTTTAAAGTACAACTATTTAAACCAGCTCCCCTATCTATTAGGACTCTTTTAACATGATATTTGTGGATAAAAACTTCAATATGGAGGGTGGTATTATGTGGATGATTAAGTGACACATCATCCTATTCAGAGAATGATAGATAATTTGGTATGGTCAAATGTCCCACCATACCCTAGAATTGACAAACATCTAGGTTGTTGGGTATTGTGGTGGCAACAAGTGCTTGTTCTAAAATCTCCTTATGGGATGGCGATAGTTTAAGGAGTTCAAGTATTGATATTTGCATTAGAATTTTCTAAATTTGGTTGACAATATTGTATTAAATTGGATGTGGAGTGGTGTTTTTAGGTGCAACTCCCTTCAAAATTACCTTGGATTGTCCCCTTGTCATTACATTAACTAGTTGATAGTCTTGTCTTTCCCTGATTTTAAAAACATTCATCTGATTGTCGGATATTTGTATGCTCGGGATTAGATGTAGGGGGATAATTTCACTATTTTTGTTGTTTTCCATGTGATTATTGGTCGTAGTATCACTTTCTACTTTGAATAAACAAAAGATTGTGTTATCATAAACGTGAATCTTGAAATTTTTACCTTTACTGTTTGTAGAAGATGACTCTCCCTTATTGTAATTTGGTAAGGGGTCTTTAAAGGATGTATGATCATTTTTGTCTTGATGTCCCTCTAAATATACCTTTTTGTTCTCAATTAGATCTTGGACTATATGTTTTAATTCCATGCAATCATTTGTCTTGTGTCCCTTATTGTTATGGAAGTTACAATAATCTATGTCATTCCACCATGGTAGTTTGACTTTTGGATCCCAAAATCGCGCTTCTCGTGTAGTGAAAATACCACTTGCAACAAGTTCCCTCATTTTTTATTCCAATGTTTGTCCTAATGGTGTGAATCGACGTCGGTTTGATGATTTTTGATACGTTTGTGGTTTTGATTCTCCATTGTTTAGATTATTCTTTTGATTGATATTTGACTTGATGTTTTGATCATTTTTTTGGTTTATTTTTGTAGTAGAGGTTGTCAAGTTAAAAAATGGATTTGCATTTTGTAAGTCATTAGTAGTTTTGTTGATCCCATTATTTCTAATTTTTTGCCAGAATTTAGGTTTGTTGTTGTTGGTATATTGATTTGACGAGTTGGTGTTGTTTGATTTTTAATTGTAGTGTTTGATCACCCCTCATTTGACTAAGGATTCTTTGATTTTATGGACATTTGAAATCACTTTTTCAAATGTTGGAGGACATTGTAATTCAAGCCTATAGCACATTTCATCAGTCAGGTTATCAATGAATAACTCCATTTTTTCTTCCTCAGGTATGGAGCGAGGATACCTAGCAAATAGTCTTTTCCATCTCTAAAAAAGGATGGGAATGTCTCACCTTTGTTTTGCTTCATGTTATAGAGGTTCTTTATCATGACGTCATGTTGGATGTTAGAATAATATTGTGATATGAACCTATTGACGAGTTCTTGAAAAGTGTGTATTCCTAGTTGTAGTTTGGAAAACCACTCCATACACTGACCTCCTAAACTTCTTGGGAATAACATCATTAGGTAAGTTTCTTCCTGTGCAAACTCTAAGCTCATGGTTCTAAATTCCCTTATATGGTCGATTAGGTCTATCTTACCATTATATTTATCATATTTTGGAAATTCGTAGTGCCTAGGGAATGGTATCATATCCATAGTTGGGTCAAAAGGATAAGGACAAATGTCCTATAATGCATACCTCTTCATATTTCCCTTTTTCATATCTTGAATTTTTTGTTGCAAATTTTGCATTTGTTGTGTTAGGTCCACAACTTGAACTATGTTTGGCATATGTTGTGATATTTTAGTTTCATTTGTTCTAGATGCTTCTTTTAAGCGATTGACATCAAAATATTTGGTAAGTTTGGCACCTGATTTAGCTAGTATTAGGAGATATTTCTCCATGTCTTGCTCTAAGATCTTTTCCATAATTTTATGGAATTCTGGGTCTTGTTGCACTGCTTGTATGTCTTCTATTGTTATTTCATTTGTGTCATTTTGATGAAGTCCACTCCAAGGATTTTCTTCAACCATGATGTTTAGTATTTTAGTTTCTTTTTCTTTAAATTTATTTCTTTGTGATCTTGTCAAATTGGCATACGAGTGTTTGTTACTTTCACTAAACTTTGATCTTCTATGTTTGGATTAGTGTCAATTGGATTTGAACAAAGTCAAATAGAATGATATATTCTATTGATGAGACCAAGTTAAAAATCTGATATTGTGTTTTATTTCGTGATTGTAGGATATCAAAATCCTGATGAGGAAACTTAACTCAATAATCAAGATTTGTGTTTTGATAATTGGACACTTTGTAGTTTACAAGATCTGGGTTTTAGTTGAAAAGAATTTGACTTGTAAGAACCTATTTTGTTTCAGGTCTAAGACACTGTTTGGACTAGGAAGATGTTCTTGTCTAATAAAAAAATGAGTTTTAGATGTCGACAAGTCTGACAGATTTTTTTTAATTTGTTGAAGCGCTAAAAAAAAGTACAAAAGCACTAAAACAAAGTGCAGAAGCCCTATTTTGCAGAAGTGCTAAAACATAGTGTAGAAGCATTATGCTAGTCTTCCAAAGTACTATTTTTTGGGAGTGCTAAAACAAAGGTCTGAAGTGCTATACTAGTCTTTTGAAGCGCTATTTTGCGGAAGTGCTAAAACAGAGGTCAGAAGCGCTGAAACAAAGGGTGTAAGTGTTAATTAAGATTCAAAAGCACTAAAACAAACCTATGAAGTGCTACTTTGGGTTTTAATGATTTTTGTCTTATTTTTCTACTCGTAAAGAGACTTTTTTTCAGGAATTTTTAATTTGATAAGTAGGAGGTTTCTTCCACAGCGTGTAAAATTATGATATTGCTATCAGGATTCAACCGTGTAGATTTTCAGTCAAACTCATTGACCCATGATTCATGAGTAGTGGTTCACAAGAACCCATCTCTCATGATAATGAAT
This sequence comes from Sequoiadendron giganteum, assembly GCA_007115665.2. Lineage (NCBI taxonomy): Eukaryota > Viridiplantae > Streptophyta > Pinopsida > Cupressales > Cupressaceae > Sequoiadendron > Sequoiadendron giganteum. Next base: position 796,909,869 of record CM021102.1, on the reverse strand, counting down.
GGTCCACTTAGCACTCATTGCATCTAGGTGATTCTCACAAAGGTGAAGCATTGGTCTGTCCTAGGAGGTCACCCATCCTAGTACTGCTCCAGCTCAAGGTTAAGCCCACTTAGCTTGCTACCCCATTTGCAAAACCTTCAGCAAGTGTTGTGCCTTATGAACCATTCATTATAGAGCCCCTTTAGCTCATCAATTAATAAGTAGGAGGTTTCTTCCACAACGTGTCAAATTATCACATTGCTATCAGGATTCAACTGTGTAGTTTTTGAGTCAAACTCATTGACCCATGATTCATGAGTAGTGGTTCACAAGAACCCATCTCTCATGATAATGAATGGTCCACTTAGCACTCATTGCATCTAGGTGATGCTCACAGAGGTGAATCATTGGTCCATCCTAGGAGGTCACCCATCACTTTTAAATCTTATAGTGGGGTGGAAAACTTGGCTTTGGTTGTTCCCACTTGGGTCGTTCTTGTAGGGTGAGTACTTTTTCCCACTACAATAGGCCTTCTAAAGGATTGAAAAAATGTAAATTGCATAGAAATAAATTATGAGTCGAGTGTTTTGATCACCTAATTAAGGGGAGAGCATAAGCCTATTCACCACACAAGCACAGTAATCAATGTTCAATTTTAAAACCCAAAAGACAAATTTTGGTATTCTATGTGAAGATTTTGCTTCACAAAAGTCATGATGTCAAATTTAACTAATATAGAAAAATGCATGATGTATATCCTAGGATTGATAAATTTTAAATCAAGGGACTACCCTAGGATTGATTCTTTTCAGTCCAAATGCATTAGAATAAAATTATGGCAACGGTCATGTCGGATCTAGATAAGCAATTATAGAAGCGTTGAAATAGAAAATAGAAGTGCTACAGTTTATATTAGATGCTCTATAGTCAAAAGTGCTACAACAATTTATAGAAGCGCCATATAATTTTTTAGAAGCATTATATCAAATGTGTTGAAAATGGGCAGTCAATGCACTGAAATAGACCATGGAAGTGCTATAGTTTCCTCCTCATAAGTGCTAAACAATTCTTCGAAAGTGCTATAGTTTTTGTGGAAGCGCTAAAAAAGAGCTCGAAAGCACTATATTTTTCCTTGAAAGTGCTATAGTTTTCATCAGAAGCATCGGAAAAGCTCTCGCTCACACTAAACTAAACATGCTAGAAACTTGTGTGACACTTTTCAGAAATTTTTTGAGAAATATGTGGTTATGCCCCACGGTGGGTGCCAAATTGTAAGTGTGAATAAGTATTAGTAAAATAACTAGAAACACTTCTTAATATAACATTATATCAATGAATTTAATCAACAATTAAGCTATTAAAAATGAGAAATCCATTGAAAGCATCATATTTCTCTCTATCTCCAAAGATTTATTAAACCACTATGGCTCTCAGATCGTGTAAGCACTATGATTGTTAAAATAACAATCTGAAGAACGAGAAGTTGTCAAAATTCAGGAAACTAATCCTATATGATGATATTGTAAACTAAATTGACATGAAATTATGATGATGAAGCTATAGTAGTCTACGATGCAGCCATGATTATGAATTCTACTGATTCTATGATGCTATTGTTATTGCTAGGATGCTTGATTGCTCTATTTCTTACAGAGTAAAATTTCACAAAGTTGGGATCCATTTCTTGTTGAGAAAGGTTGTATTTATAGATTCCCCAGCAGCATATTTGCACAGGGGCAGCAAAGTAGAGGCTTGGATTCAATCTAGAAGATTCAATGGTGAGAGATTAAGAAGATTGAAAAGATTTTTGGAATGGTTCCTACCCATGAAAACACTAGGCAAGATGATAGGAAGAATCAAAGGAAGAAGATTTGAGAGATTGATTCAAATTTGTCTCCAATTTGTCTCCAAAGCTTCCATTGAATGTCAATTGAATTAATTAAATATAAAATATCTAAAAAATTTCTTGAGTAAATAGAGGAAATTTGATTTATGCCTTCATTTGAATATTTTAGTTTATTCAAATTTAGCAAAAAGGGGAATAAATAATTAAATAATACCAACTATAGAAGTTGTATGCTTAAATAATTATAGAAGAAATATGATAATTTAAATGAAAGAATTTTGAAAATCTTTATTTAATTAAGAAGAAATATGATAAGATGATTAAATAATACAAATTATTTAAATTTGTTTATTTAATTTAAGATAGAATAAATGGGTAAAGTAATAGAAGAAATAATAATGATAATAATTAAATAAATCAAAGTATTTAAATTTTTTTATTTAATTAATAGGAAATAATATGATAAAATAGAAGAATTAATAGTGAAGTTAATATAAATAAATATTTCTATTTATTTATTAATTAAATGAATTTAATTATGATAATTAAATAAAACAAAGTGAATTTTTTTCATTTAATTAAGATGACAATAAAAAAATAAAGATTGAAGAATTTAAGATGAACTATTTATATAAATATTTCTATTTATTTAATTGTATAGGAATTAAGGGTAATTAATCAAATAAATCATATTTAATCAATTGGATTCTCTAGACCATTTTTAGGTGTATAAAATAGTTTGTTATGTGGTTTACATGTTATCTTTTTATGGTTATGTTGCAAAAGGGAAACTATAGACAGTGGAGAGATTGCATCAAAAAATCTCCAATAAATTTAGTTGTTGCCACATTTGTATGGTAGTATTCCCCATCTAGGCAAAGGTATTCAAAAATTTAATTGAAGTTGCAATAGATATAATGTATTAGAGGTTATTACATATTGTCGGGGTGCTACATGGTCTCTCTATTTCCCTCTTATAGGGGGGATATTGATTTATGTACTCATGTGATGGATGTAGCTCTTGGGGGGTATTGATGTTAAGACCTCCATACATCACTTTCATTACTTAGACATGATTAGCATAGATTTTGCATTATATCTTTTTTGGGGAGGAGTTTTGTCTCATGAGGTTTTCTCCTTTTCTCCATTGGTAAGAGATTACATTTTCATTTGTACATGGGTACCTAATATGGCCTAGTAGTTGTGACCCATCATATTTCATTTTCATCATTTTGATAATAGTTGAACTCCCAAGTTTCACTTATGTGGTTTTTTGTGTGAATGGGGTTATTTCCTAACTAGTTATTAGTGAGGACCTATTCACTTCATTAATAAGTTTACTTAGGAGTTAGTTTCCTAGGTGGAATTCTAGAAACTAGTATTTAATGACATCATATCTCATTAATAGGCATGTAGCTATCTAGGCATTTAATATTTCACTCATGCATTTATAATTGTGCATCAGAAATTTAATGATTGTAACTAAGGTGCTTATCCAACTATCTCTCTCATTTCCTATATAAGTCCAAGGCTCTTATACATTTTTAAATCATCTCATGAGTTCTATCTCAATATATTCAAGATTATCATTTGATCAAGTTGTCTTCTTGCTCATGCTACAACACTTTATTATTCATGTGGATAGTATTCTTCGTGGTTGATCCTTTGAAGTGTTTTTAGTTTTATTCGGTTTATTTTCATATTTCCAACAAGGATAAGGTGAGGAAACAACCATCATGGACACTTTCTCCCCAAAACCCTCACCAACCCCTACGACCAGCTTAAAAACTAGGTCCTCAGTACCATGAAACTAGGGAGATTTTGGCTCAATCGTGTGCAACCCAACAAGGTTGTCCATAGAAGAGGGTGGAGTGACATGGATTGAAACAAACTTGTCTTTTTTATTTAGATTCCTTTTACAATCATGGCTGAGGTGGCTGAATTTCTCACACATCTGGTAAAAGAGACTTTCTTTATCAGACTCAATGACCTCGTTCCAAACCCCAAATTTTGATTTCAAGGTTATAAAGGAAGGCGGTACACTATTTACTACCACATTAACATAAATTCTAGCAAAGAAAAGCCTAGATGTTTGGGTTGTAACCTTATCAATAGCTAGAAACTCCCAAAGGAATTAGCAATCCCTTGAAAAACCTTTTGGCTCCAAAAAATCTAAGGGAGACTCGAGAGTCAAACCCAAGTAGAAGATGTTGATCCCAATTCAACTAAAGGGTCTAATCCCAATTTCCACTTGCATAGGGAAAGGCAATTTTTGAATTTTTTGTCAAGATCCCACATGCCTCCAATGAGAATCTTCATCATGTCCTACTGATTGAAAAAAGGTGAAAAGAAATAACCTATTTGACATAGCACTATTGTTCACCCCTCATTTTAGAGACCAGTAGGAGTTAATCTCTTTACACACCTGATCAATATTGAGGCGAAAGGATAGTAATTTTCCCATGATGGGAAATTGCAGGCATGCAATGGCTTCATTCATTATTTCATCTAGAACACTAACCTCCAGGACATCCACTACACAACACACTTTAAAGGTAGTAGGGGACAAATAATTATTTTTTTGAAAAAGAACTCCTTACAACCAATTCGTCCACATAAGAAGCTAAAATATCCTTTGTAACATCAATTCTTAGTAGAGGGAACTAGCAATCAAATTCACCATCTCAAGACAATGCATTAGCAGACAATAAATTATTTTTTACTTTAGTCCCCAAGGAGACAACACCACCAATAGGATTTCCATTACCACTAGCTAACACAAAGGACAAAGGCTTGGAAGGGTACACTAGCTGGCCCCTCGCCCAATGATGCCGTGGCAGAGAAACAAAACAAAAATTTGAAAATACAAAAGGCGCACACACAACAAGGAGTAGAGGAGAGCACATTTTACTATATAGATTTTGCAAGTGTTAGTACTCACAAAATAAATGAACATAAACATGAACAAACTCACATGTATAGACTTGATGCATTGCTAACATGAATCTTGATTGATAACAAGTGTTATAAACTCTACTAATTTTTCTCTTGACTTCTTTTTAGGATCCTCAATTGTGATTCCAAAATGATAGGATTTCAAATGGTGAAAAAATAGTATTATGTGCATTTCATGATTTCCTACAAAATCAATTATCAAAAGCTGATAAATGAATTTAAATTTATAAATGTTAAAATGTTGATAATAATATATTTAAATTGGGGCCAAAATAGGTTGGATAGGGCCACTAGTGCCTTAGTCTAGACCTATTTTGAGTCTTTAAGTGTCGTTAAATGAATATTAAATCATAATTCTCAATTTAATTTTGATTTTTTGAAAATAATCATAAAATAGGAAATTTAAGAGCACAATTGGGTCTATACACATAGGGGGGGCCAAACCTAGTGTGAAATTGTCAAGGGTGACAATTTACGATGTTATACAAAGAAAGACTCCTTTTTTTATCACCAAGATCTCTAATGGGTAAGGTGAGAGCATATGATAGATAAGTGTTTTATTTTCATAATGTAATAATTCAATTCTAAAATATTCTCAAGTATAATAAAGTAAATAAGCCTAACCAAACAAAGAGACCTCATTTTTTTTATCACCAAGATCCTTAATGGAAAAAGTGAGAGCATATAATGGTTGTCTAATTCAATTTGAAGGTTTATCATATAAATATTAAAATAAAAAAATTCACACAACATAATCTATCAATTCTATTAAATTTAAATTAACATAGAAATAGATTAAAAACCACAATAAATTAGTGAAATAAAAAGATTTCAAACTAAAGAGAAAATTTCTTTTATACATACTACCAAATTCTATAGAGCATAATCTGCTTTAACTTCAACTTAATCCACAATCAGTTCTCTATCAGTTCTCTATTAGAATAATAGATTAAATTTTTAAATAAGAAATCAAATCATAATTTAATTCAATTCAATTCTTGCTTTCTTCATTAATATATTTGTAATTCAAAATGATAATAATAATAATGCCAAAGTATTTTTTCTCCAAGCATACTTCATTTCTTATGAAATATAGGATACTGTAATTGAGAGTAAAGTTTGAAACTATCGCGTAGGAGCAAAAGACCAGCAAAATTAACATCCACAGCATATTAAAGCATTTAATCAGACCATCAATAGATTTTTACGCCAAGCTTGTGAGCCGTCGACAAATAATAACATACTCTCCTACCATCGCTAATTCATCCTCTTCTATCTCTTCCTGACACCTCTAGTTCTATTTTCCACCATCAAATCTGATAAAAAAACATAGAAAGTATATGCCCATTTTCTTCTGCTGCATGCTCCTTATAAGGATTTAGAAGTAGAGTTTCTTTTCCACGCTGCCCTCTACTTCCCTTAATTTAGGAATTTTCTAAGTATGGGGAAGCTGTTTAATCCATCACTCAGCTGTTACAAAAGGATACATATTAAAGCAATTTCAAACTTCTACTAAGTTTAACTAAGATGAACTTATATGTTAATACTAAGTCGTTACAATGGAAGAATATGAAAATTAAGATGAATTTATATGTTAATATTAAGTCGTTACAATGGAAGGAATATGAAACTTAGATAGATTTTATAGTAATGTTTTTGTAAAGATTGTATAAAAGAATTTGTTTTTGATCTTTTAAATTGAGTATAATTGGTGAAGATAATTATAAGGATGGTGGTATATTTTAAGTTTATGTCATCTATTGAAGTTCAAACTTTTAAAAGTGTGATTGGGTTAGTTTCATCTCTAGATTACTTTGACACTTGAGACTCCCCTATTTGTGATACTTGTGATAGCTTAACTAAATGATAACTTCTAATTTAGATGTATACTTATTCATCCTATTGAACTTTTCTTGGTCATAAAATAGACATGCCATTATATATATAATCGTATTATCTACATCAAAATAAAATAAAACCCTATTTTCAATTTTAACTTGAATATTTAACTATTAGTGTGAATTTTCGTTTATCCAACCTTATTTGATACAAATTTGTGAAAATGTTGAAATACCATTAATAAAATCTTATTTAATTTTACTTTCTATTTAACTTAATTCATACTTTAAAAAATTTACAATGTATTAAAACTCTATCTACACAAGTAAAAGTTTTTCATTTTCTTAAAAAGACATTATTATCATAAAATTATAGGTTAAGTACTAATTTAAGTGTGAGACTTCAAATTTTTGGAATAATCTAGACAAAGGAAACATACAGTTCAAAACTTAAAATATTTTTGGGTGGATCAAGAGTCTAGTCTTTTCAATCACGAAAAGCTAGTGTATTTTAGAAGATTATTGTCTATCACATCTTTGATCATATTTATTAATTAATTAAAAATCATAATACAGTAATTTTTTATTTTTTTTAATTAATTAATAAATAAAAGGAAATGCATTTTAGAGACTAAAACAATGTCTATGCAGCCCTCAAAACGACTGCATAAAACATTGCCCTAATCTCAAAAATGCATTGTATATTTATTTTTAATTAATTAATAAATACAGTCAAATAACCTAGATTTGTCTTTATTTTTAATTAATTAATAAATACAGTCAAATGGCCATAGACGTCCCCTCTTGGAAGCACCATGGACACGGGAAAGAAAATAAAGCATTAGTTGTACACTTCAGTCAGGAGTAAGGAAAGAAAACTTCAGTCCTCGTCGTCAGCGTCCTTGCATGGGGACAACGCACTATTTACATTGGCAAACATACCTTTCTGAGCAAAGACAATAACTATTATTTGAAAAAACACAGGGATGAAAAGGTTTAACCATGCACGCCATGCAACATACAAAGGTGGCGGCTGATTAGCCGGTTTAGAAAGAAAGAAATAAAGATAATATATATCACAGAAATGAGCTTGTAATGAATGATTTGTCTTTCTCCACGAACAGATATCAAGTTTTATGACTTGGTTTTAGAACTTTTGCCCGTTTTACGTGCGCTCCACTTTGTTTGATTCCCCAAATCTGTCACCCTCCTTTCGCTTTCGAATATGAAACTAGACCATGATATTTCATGTTTTATATACGATTACTTCAGTTTCCTGTTCTATAAAGTGCACACAAATTGGTGTGAGGCGGTGTGAACTCGTTCCTGGCACCGAACTGTCCCCTCCAAACACCATCATTTGGGCTAATTGAAAAGCCACGAATCCAGACGTACATCACTTTGTTGGTGCCCTATACTGATGAGCCGCTTCAGTGACTACCACCCTAATGTAAACACTTTAATCGACCAGCACATTATTTCTTAGTGGCCCAGTCTACAATGATGGGCTACAGTACGAAGTTCTTTCCAATTGCAGTTTAGACCTATATAAGATATTTGCTTTTAACGAAAGAAAAAGATCAAATACATTTATAAAATATTAAGTTTTTAATACAATATTTATATAGTGGTAAGCCACCTAACAGTAATTTATATATTTAGTACTTATTTCTTTTTATTTATTTTTAATTGTTTCAATGTTTTCTTTGGGACATGTGACCTTTCCATAAGGCTCAATGTTTCACCTCTGTGAGCATCACCTATGTGTAATGAGTGTTAAGTGGATGACCGATTATCATGAGAGATGGGTTCTTGTGAACTACTACTCATAAAACATGGGTCAATGAGTTTGACTTGTAAAACTATACAGTCAAATATTGATAGCAATATCACTATTTTTTATAATTTTGAGTATAAAGTATATTTAAAATTATATTTTTATATAAACATAATTCTTATCTTATTGAGACATTTTCTTTGGACATTTCATTTTCAAAAAAAAATTCATCTAGAATATTAGTACATTGTATTTTTGTCCTCCAAACAAATTAATGCATGCAAGCATCCTTAAAATTGAAATTATTGAATGTATCCATGTAAACACTTGTTTCACAACCCCAAAACCTGTGTACTCACCTCTAATAGTCAAAGAGAATTAAGGGTGGGTAATAAAAGATGAATACAAGTGAATGAAAGAACAATTAGTGCACATTCACTCCATAAAGATATAGAGCATACTTTTGTATACCTAACATACTAACAAAAAGTATACACTATAGGTCCATTATTGTTGCAACAACTTACACCTAGGGTTAATCTCACACAAGTATACAACATATTTTAATAATTTATTATTGTACCAACTTAGGTTATGACTAAGATAGATCCCTAAATGTTCCTCAAGCACTAATTCTTCCTCTTGTATATATTTCAAGTACAAGAATAGGTGTTGGAGAATCTATCAATACTTGTAGGTTTTTTCAAAAAAGTATAGAGTGTGTTATTGAGCCTATTGGTGTTTTTTATGGTAACCTAACATATATTCATAATTACCTATGGATATTGCCACTTCCAATAATTAGCAATCTAAAAGGATTGGCCAACGAACGAGTAAAAGTTGCTAAACTTTCACTCTTGCAATTTCGGGCTCTGTGAAATCCAAGAGGGTGATCCCACAATGTATATTCAATAATTAATATGACTATTATGAAAATACATTGCCAACACAAATAATTCTCATGTAACCAATCAACAACGCAATATATTGAAAAGGTAGGCAAGTATTTTAACAATATACTACAATTGGAGCATGAGAAAAATGGAACTCAACACAACTACAATAGTAATTCAATCGAAAATTCATAAATAAAGAGTGATTTGCTAACGAATTGACCCACGCATTGAATACCTTACTTGAACTAGTACCTTATCCTAAACACGAAGTCAACAACAACATATGAAACCTGATAACAATCCTTTACATAGCAACACACAAGCTTCAAGAAACACTATTACAGTATCCCCATGTTACATTCTCGACCACCACTTCTTCAAGTATCCTAGCATATACTAGTTCATTGAACTAAATAGCAAGAAGGAAGTCACACAACCATTATAATTAATGGAGATGAATAAAATTATCCTTGATTATATTATTCATGATTCATAAAATATATATAAAGGAGAGAAAATGGTCATGAAATTAGAACCACGCTGCTTCATATTTTCTATCTTGTTATAAAAATCACATTCACTATTATAGACTCAGAACCTAAGACAAAAAAAACATTCACACTATACTTTGTATTCCTTATAGTTCACTGTTTCAATTGCAATGAAACGAACCCAACTTTCTGGTCTTGAATTCCTTCTTATAGAAATGAAGGAGAAAAACAAGCCTCAGACTAGAAAGCACACATGTCATCCTTTCATTGGACCATTGTAACATATATTCTCCTTTCAGATACACTCGAGCACTCAGGTGGTAGGAATAAACATGAAGGAAAAGTATTCTTCATTTTTTTACTGGAGATTCGGTCCTACCACCAAAAGGCATCTTTTGTTGTTATAACAACCACAAAATATCTCCCACGTGCTCAAAAAAATTTCCACGGGCAAACACAGTCAGCAAAATTTGAAAAGTCAAAAGGCATGTAAAGAACTAATTTATCCACATCAACACCTATGCCACCACCACCTTCCAAATTGAGGAGGAAACAATATTTTGCAATACTTCATCAAAAGCCTAATCTATACTATTTTTAGGTTATCCATTGTTGTTCTCCTATTCATTATCATCCTCTTACAAGCTTACTCAGTATATTTATTCAACCATGTCATGTACTCTTCCTCATCTAGCAATTTTGTATCCAAAAGCTTATGCACCCTTGCATTATACTATGCATATTTTGCATCCATTAAGAATCTAGCCACTTTGACAAAAGCATCCGTCCTTGTTTTAGTTTCCACCATTATATCAATGTGTGGATTCAACATGGACTAATCACTTGCAATTAGTGTCATTTTTGCCAAAGTGAGCATCTCTCCAAAATCACACTTCCATTCATTGAACAAATTCAATTCATCCTTTTGATTCAATATCTCAGGCATTTGACACTTCTCCATTTCTCTAAATGCATTTAACTTGCTCTAGAGTTGCATACCTAACTTCCCATGAAAATTTGTTATTTCATTTACCAAATCAATCATCTACAATATTTCAAGGATTTTTTTAGGTGCATCAAGATCTTCTTCCATTGTATCATCTCTTTTAGAGCACCCACTCTAGTACTCCACTTGTTCCACTCATTCATGAAATCCTCTTGAACTTGTAGGTACTTAATGTTAGCTTCATGAATGCTCTAATAACTAGCCCATACATCATCTGCCCTATTGACCAACTTGGTCACTCTATATCTTAGTACATCTTAAAAGATATCATTGGCCATATTAAAATTTTCCAATTTGGCCTTCTTGACATTTTCATTTTGTGATTTCAAAATCTTATTAATTATCAATTCTTAGAGCTAATGTCTCATTATCTTGTATGGACATATCAAAAGAAGAAGAAGAGGTAGGCATAGAGATCATTTTTACTAATAGATTAGCCTAGAGAGTGGCTCTCATTTTATTCATTTCATCCAAGGACTTGTTATATTTTTTGTATCTCCAAAAAGTATAGCCTTGACACTTTTCACTCATTCGGACCTTTTCCTATGGATTTTGGACCTTTTTCAGCATATTTTTACCTCTTTGTAAGCCTTGTTCCAAGGTGTTGTAAGGTGTTGTACTAAATTTTTGCACTTTCCTAGGCTTTTCATCACTAAATCAACCCTTTCTTATGCTATAATAACCCCTCAATGCATCTACATACCTTACTTTAGTGTGTTTTGTGAGACAATCCTGACAAACAATAATAATCACTCTTCAATCCTTCAAAACCAATGAAAAAATGCCCAAGTGGACTAGGTCACCACCTTGGACGACCTAGTCCCATGTGGCATAAAATTCAAATTTAACTGAAATTTCTTTCAAGATTTTGTCTCCTAAACCCTAAGGCCGGCCTATATGGTGTTATTTTCGAGAAATTGGGGCATAACTTGTATAAATTAGGGTTTTTCTCATCTTTTTCAGCATAATTTTATTCTATTATATTCATTCAAAACCCTAAATATCTCATTCACTCACCTCTCATCCACCATTCTTCTCAAGCAAGCTAGGGTTTCACATTCTAAGTCAACAAGACATCTTGTTGAAGCACTCAAGGTTTGAATCCTTGATTATTGCAACTCAAGATCAATCATCATGGAAAGGTAACTAATTCCATTGTGTTTCATGCTTTCTTATCTTACTTCATCATTTGATTTGATTATCTAAAAGGGGTTTGACAAAGGCAAACCCCTAATCCCTAACAATCAACATTCCCTTCTCTCTCTTTGTGTGTTTACACATTTAGGTATCTTGGAAGCTTCGAGATCATTCAAAAATGGGTTGAAGACTTGTTAAGGAATCTCCTTGTTGGATAGGTCAATAATCTACACAAAAAGAAAAATACAAACCAGATTCTACATTTTCGAGTTCGAACACTAGAAGAAGTAGAAAGTGTAGACCGAGAGCCTCTGTTTCTACCTTCAGATCTCCCAAAATCTAGAAGTGGACTAGGTCACCATTAGTGGTGACCTAGTCCCACTATACATGCATTTATGTTTTTTCTGTGTATTTGAGTACCCTTTTGGCAGAAACAGGTTCGAACACATTTTCACATAAAGAGGAATAGGTCGCCTAGAATGGCATAAGTGCCCCAATTAACTTCTGCATCAGATTTTCTAGGATTCCAAACCATCATGCCATCCCTTCTCAGCCTCCATGTACACACTTTTTTTTTCCTTCATTTATGTTTAGCTTAGTTTACATTTCTAGGTCATTTCATACATGTTTGCATACAACATTGAGGTTTCCAGCACTTTGCATTTCTTAGGGTTAATAGTAATAAATCATTTCTATTTTTATTTTATTTTACTTAGGCATCATAGTTAAATACATTCACACACCCATTAACACATAATCTTGAATGTAACATTAGCATTTTGGCCCATCTTTCTCCTTTTAAATGGAAAACCCTAGAAGTGTAAGAAACTATTAAGGTGCCAAAATATTTGTTACATTTATGTGAACCTGACATCCCTACCACCTTATTTTCTTATTTCTAGTCCATCATTGTCCTAGAATTAACTTGCATTGCATGTTTCATTAGTGAAGTTGCATTCTAGGGTTTTAAAATTTGCATTAGTGAAAAGTGCATAGAGGATGCATTTTTTGCATCATACATCATTACAACATTTCTGAAATTTTGCATTTCCATCCTAGTTCTACCCCATACAATATAGAAACCACCTGAATCCATCAAAATATTATGTAAAATCTCAAAAAAATCACCAGGTGGACTAGGTCGTCACCCGGGGTGACCTAGTCCCTTCAGGCCTCTAAAATTGTCCTTTACAGAGCTGAAAACCCTGATTTTATGTTTTTATTTTGTGTCATTACCTATCTGCATCATTGGGTTGTGTTTTTGTGGCATGCATTTCATTGAATCTAGCATAAATTAGCTCATTTCATGCATTGCACATTTTCATTTTTGCATTTACAACATATCATTTTTTAGATTATTTGATAGTGTAAGCAGTCATTTACCTTCTTTAAAATCTGAAACTTGCAATTCATCTTATGTCTTTACATTGCATGCATAGCTTCTATTACAATTACATTATTATAAATAGCATTTAATGGTACTTGTAGATAGTATTAAACTTTTGCAATTTTCATTTTCTACATTAAGTCTTCCTAGATCATTTAAATCAAATTCTTTAGAAAATAAAAACACAACATTAACAACATCACATTCACCCACTCTCACCCTTCTTAAGCCCTTTAATAGCGATGAATTGGGCATGTTAGATGAATCCCTTGACGACTTCATCTCTCCTAGCTCACCCACTAAAGATTTGACCCAAGAGGATACAAGCATTGATAATCATAATTGTTCTTCTCCTGATATTTCTCCCATTGGTGATGAAGGTATCTTAGTGAAAGAAGACACAAGATTGATGATCATGATGGTCTTTCTTGTCTTCCTCCTCCCTCTTCCCCTTTTCAAAACACTTAACAAAAAGAGAATGAAAACATCATCCCCTTACCTAGTCTCTATAACCATGACCCTCAAACTCATTCTTCTCATATCCCTCCTTGATGCAAAGAGGATAGGTCGGTGTTAGAAAATCCACCTATTACAAGTCATGAGCCTCTTGACCCTCCCTTCCCTAATTCTCCTACCATTTGGGATAATCTAAATTTGACAACCTTAGTGGTCCTTATCTTGATGCCTCCCCCCCTTGTGGTGAAGCATTTGATGAACCTCTTCCAAGCTCTCCCACTGGGATAGATAGTATAGAACAAGAGAATGAGACCTTTGATAATCAAATAGAACCCTTCCCTCATCCTACCACCCTTATTAATCCCATCATTGATCATTCCCCTACTTGTGAAAAAGTCATTTTAGAAGAACCAAACCTCGAATGTCAAGAACATGAGGCTTGTAGTTCTCCTAAAATCTCTCCTCCTAGGGAGGATATCATGATGCAAGACATTGACACTAATAATATTATACCCTTACAAGAATTGGCAGAGCCTATGTTAGAATCTCCTTCCCTAAGGGATGTTAATATTATTCAACCTCATGTCATCCTTTATCCCCCTTCAACCAAACCTAAACCTGAATTTACCCTCTACCCACCCCAGCCTAATGTGTCACAACAACTGAGTCCTAATACCGTTGCTCATACACATTACACTAGAAATAACCTGCACCCACCCCAATCAACTTCAACATCCTTACCTTCATCTCCTCCCATATTACCTGCTACCCCTTGCTTGAATTCACTCAGTAGGGAGTATGACCTTGTTGACCAACTAAGGAATACTCTTGCTAAAATATCTTTATGGGACCTTACCCAAGCCTCCCCTCACTATCACAACATGATGCATAATGTCTTAAAACAAACTCATGTCCCTTCCAATGCACAAAAAAATGCCATAGCGACTATGATTCAAGGCCTAAACGCTAACATTATTTTCCACCAAAGTGAGTTCCCTCCTTTCGAAGTGCAAAAACAAGCTCAAGCTTTCATGATCATATCTCAATACAAACACATAAGGATCAAGCGAACCCTTGTTGATAATGGCGAGTTTTTGTTAATGTGTGTAGTGTCAATCTCTTGGATAGGCTCCATATAGATAAATCAAATATATCCAACCTACCTCCTTATCTCTCAATGGATTTGACAGTAAAGGACAAAATCCGCTTGGTGTGATCACTTTACATCTCACTATTGGAATGGACACATTACACACATTGATCCATGTTATGCCAAATTATGTTTCATATAATCTCATTTTAGGAAATCCATGGATTCATGCAATGAATGGAGTGCCTTCCACTTTTCATCATAAGATGAAGTACATCTACAACAACAAAGTATACACCCTTGATGTTGATCATGAACCTTACAGTGTCTTACAACTTGAGCAAACCAAATCCAAACCCTTCACCACTTTAACACCCACCAAACAAGTGGAACCTATACAACCAAAGTCCTTATATGATGATTGGGGTTCCTTAAACTTCCCACCTCCTTTACTAGGAGAATTCAAGATCACCAACAAAGACTCTAAAAAGGGAAAAATAGTCTTGTCAACACAAGACTCGGGCAATCCTTCAAAAGCATCCACATCAACTTCTTTAGACAAAGACGCCAACAGCGAACCCTCACCGGATCCAAAAGTTATAAAAAATATATCTATCTAAAAGGTTGTGAGCTCATGAAACAACTTGGCTAGATAGTGAAAAAGGACGCGGTGCTAACAAACAAGGTATCCACAACCCTCTCGACCCTTCTACGCACACAACAAATCATGGTCTTGGATTTTGTCCTTTCATCAAAATCATCAACACCATCCCAAATCACCCTTCTAACCCAACCTTCGAAAGTGATCCATTGCAACCAACAAAGGACTCGGGTATGTGTAGGATCATGATGGGCCAAAAAGTGGCAATGGGAAAAAAATTACGTTTTGGATCAACTCAAAAATGCAGAAATGTCGAGTTGACTTTTTTTAGGCTCGCGTGTCAGTACATTCCTCCAAAGCAATGCCCAAACCTATTTTTACAAATCGGATATCCGATTTGTGCAAACAATATAAATAAAAAATAACCAACTGTTAAAGTCATTTTACACACTTTGAACATGGGTGCACAAGGAGAAGTCGAAATCCGATATCCGTTTTTACCAAATATCCAATTCCAAAGGTAAGTTTTTGGTTTTTTTAATGTTGTAATCGATTTTTCAATTAGATTCTTATAATTTTTAGTTTTAATGAATTTTTTTTCAGAAGTAGGGTTTTTTATTAATTTTTATTAAAAACTAGAGTTTACAATGAATTTTTATTAAAAATTAATGTTTTTAAATGGATTTTGATTAAAAAGTAGGGTTTTTGGGGATTTTTATTAAACACTAGGGGTTTTTTTACAATAGTTTCATTTATATTGTGTAATTTCAATTAGATTAATTAGTTTTTAACTTTAATCAGGTACTATGGCTGAGAATGAAAATGCACAACGCTCCACCACCTCCATAGCCAAATGCTCCACCACCTTCACAACCACCAATTGAAGACTTAATTGGTGAAAAATTGAGGCAATTGAGGGGCATTTGTGAATTTTATAAGACAATCCCTTGATTGAGAGATATGATAAACACATTGAAGGAACTAATTAAAAATATAGAAACCCTCTCCACCCAACATAATGCCTTTCATTCGTGGTGAGAAGACATGAGCGAATATTATGCATGTTGATTGTCTTACGATGATGTGAAAGATCTCCAAATAACCAAATCCCAAATAGCATCTTTATTCACTAACCTCCACACCGGTTTGTCAGTGAATGTTAATAAAACAAAACTTTCTATAAAATGGTGTATGAATAGGGACATTGTAGATAACTTTTGGGATCGTTGGTGTATGGTTTTTGATAAACCACCAAACAATAATTATGATATACCATTTTACTATATTAAAACATTATATGTCAAGTTTGTGTTAGGGCATCATGTTAATTACTTTGACATTAAACCCTTCCAGGGTGTCAATGGAGGTATGCCCCAAGATAGACCAGGGGAAATTAGAGTAGTCTCGTGCCCATATGTTCCCCCTCCTCCTCTTCCTCCTCCACCTCCAGTATATCATCCAGATATTATCTAGGATGCAGCCACACAAACTATTCAAGCTATTCACTCTTTGAGTGGTCATTTGGTTTCGCATGCTTCTACAATAGCTCAGCCACATTCTGGTGATGTTGGCAAAGGCTTGAGTGTTTCTGCATCATCCTCCTCAGCTCCACATATTTGTGTGCAACATACTTGTACTATGTGACACCATATATGCTTGGGTCCTCTTGTACAGCTCGTTGAGCATCCCTTGGACACTTTTGATTATGACCTCCATGATGTGGACATTATAGATCAGTCACAGGGGAGTGGAGTGCACCCTATAGAGTCTTGTCCTACTAGATAGGGGGATGTTGGAATAGTGACATAGGTAATATTTAAGTTGTAAATTCATAACTTGCATTTTTTTTTTAATGAATATTAATAAGAGGGTGATCCCACAAAGTTGGTTTACAATTTTTGGGAGATTCTATTTTTTGTTAAAATCACATATTTTTAGAAAATATAATGATTTAAGCCTTAAAAAGTTCCATTTTAATAATTTCAATTGAAGGGGGTTTGATCAAACCACCTTAGATCAAACCCCCTTGGATAGAACCCCTCTAGTTTTAAACCATATATACAACGGAGTCTCCTTTACACCTATCAAAATGTTGATAAAAAATCACTTTTGATTTACCTTTTGGGGGATCAAATGAATTCATTTAAAATTTATTTCAAATGATCATGGTATTCCTTGGAATGAGCTATCCAATGAATATAATTTTAATATGTTTTTGTTTTATTATGTATCTATTTTTTTAGTTTTATTAAACATAGGTTTTTCACCAAAAATCAAGCTCTATGTTCTGCACATGTGGAAAAATAGCAGATTATCAAAATAATTTTTTTTTTAAAATGTTCAAGCTGGGTATTGATGTCCTTGATCCATTAAAAATAAAAATTGAATTTGGATACATATAGAAAAAGTTATGTTGTATACAGTCCACCTATGTTTCAATTGTAATTGGTTTGACTTTGAAACTTGATTAAAGAAAAAATATTTAACAAAATACTATGAAACCAATTGAAAGTGCTAGATATTGTAGTTGAAAATCTAAATTAAAAAAAATAGAATTTTATCCTTCATACAAAACAAGTTATGTTGTATATGGTGAGCGTCACTCCTTAAATAAAAAGTTGTTTTTTAAAAAAAGCTAGTTTTTGAAGGAAATGAAAAAAGAAGTGCAATCTAATTCCAAAATTTTTGAAAAAAATATATTTAGAATCTATAGAAAAAACATCACAAATCACTAATTTGCATCATCTTCAAACTCTTCATGGTTTAGTCACTATAGGAGCCCGAAAGTGAAGATTTAGTTAAAAAAAATCAGTTCAGTATCCAGTTTGCCCAAAAATTGTAAACCAGTATTGTTGGATCACCCAAGAGATAGTATCAAGTAATAATATTTATTTACATGGTCTATTTAATAGTTGATGTCTGAGGAGGAGCTCACACGGCTGACTGATAGCACCCTTAGGGCCATTTCATTTGGCTTCGACACACACAGTATATATTTTCGCACTCACTCATTTACATTTTTTATTATATACTTGCTTGTCATTTGAATTGACATTAATGAAATTATATAATAACTTATATGTTTATCTTATTTTCCTCTTGTAGGAAATACCTAGTGCGAGTGAGGTGCAACCTCGTCCAGACTATGGAGGTGCAAAGTTAGACAAGGGGAAGGTAATTGAACTCAAATTGGATTGAATTAAGATTTTCAAGATCTTATATTGATTATACATACATCGACATAGATTGGTAGTTTCATATGTACTTATCATTTTTATGTACAGGAAATTATGAGTTATACATCATTGTTGACATGTGACACACCGCCTAAAGGAGTAGGTATTGGACACCTCAAGGAGTAGGTGTTGAAACACCTCAAGGAGGAGGTGTCAAAACACCTGAAGGAGATAAATAAAAAGATCAACCTAAAGAGGTATGTGTTTATTTTATTTTGTGTTTGGTAAATATGTTCCTATTACCAATAATCGTATGCTAACTTGGATCAATTTTATGTTTTTATTCACATATAGATTGGCATTTCAAAAGTTGGTTTGGTATATTATAGGACTCTTGACCCTTTTAAGAGAGACGTATATTTTAGGTAATCAAGATTTCAATTTTAGAGTTCAATTAAAATTCAATGTATATTGATTTTCATGTTAATTATTCGATTTTAAATTATATAGTATAACTAATCTCAATTTTGGTTTGAATTTTTCTAGTGCAGCTACCTTCAGAGCCAACAAGTGCTTCAAAGAGGCTCCATTTTGATGATCCACTAGTATTTTAGGATGAGATAGACATTTTGGCATGTAAATTTTGAATAGATATTGAGATGGCATATGCCACATTTTGTAAAACTTTGTTTGAGTTGGCGTCGATGCCATTTTTGTATATGGACATACACTTGATTATTGGATAATTTGATATATAGAAGTTGACAATTGAAATTTAATTTGTTCCTCATGTGCATGATTAAACTCTTTGAAAATTTTATCTTGAGCAATGGTTAAATATCAATGTACAATAGCATAAAAAATAATGGTTATATTATGTAGTTTATATTTATATTGTTGATTACATTACATTGCACATATTTCAAGTTACTCAAAGCATTAATTCACATTGCATAGCTAAAAACTCGATGTTGATAGATGGAAAAATTTCAATTACAATATAGTTTTTACAAAGTCAACCTAAGCAGCTATGCAATTACTTCACATTTCATAACTAAAAACTAGTCCAGCAGTTGTCAATTGCATTTTCTTTTCATGGAATTCTATGAGACCACATTTCTTTGAGGCTTTTTATCAAATAGTCCACTGCCTTGTCTATGCTACCACTTTTTTCATACATGTCTACCAAAGCTTTTAATCAAACAGTTCATTGGCTTGTTGGTAGGGCTTATTGGTGTAATGATTTAACTATTTTAAGCAAGCTAGAACTATGGTTAGAACATGTATCCAATAATAATATCAATCAATCAATAAAATGCAAAGGAGGAATAAAGAGAAAAGGAATGAGACTATAATAGTCTCACCCATTTCTCTCCTCCATGGCTCACTTCTATTGAACCTTCTCTACTTGTTGTAATATGATAGATGCCCTCAGCCTTTGTGTGAGAAAAATAAGTTTATGACATGACCTAGCAAGTTTTGAAGGATTTAATCTAAAAATGCAAGAGAATATAAATCTGCATGCAATGTAAAAATCTGCAAAAGGCAATGTTAGATGATAAAATATGACAACGTAAGATGATTCTAAAAATGTAAGAGATGAGAGAGATTGCTAGCTAATATTCAAGAGGATAAGAGATAATAAGAAGGGGTCTCAAAATGAAGACAAAATTGACATTTTATAGAAAATGTAATTTTGTATGGACGGATGAGATTAAAGATTGACAAGTGCCCTAGAATCTGTGGTCAAGATTCAATATGACAACCCACAATTAGGGTTAGGGCAACATTAGGTTAAATTTGAAATGAATGGACAAGATTGACTTTTAGAAAATCAAATCAAGGGTTGACAATGCACGTGACAAAAGATTTTGGGCATGAAAAACGGAGTCATTGGGGAATCAAATAATAATTTAAAATTATTTAATTCAAGAGGGTATGTTGACTTTTCGAATTAAAAACCATTTTAATTCAAAAAGGGCGGGGTCATGTGACAGTAAATAATTTAAATTAAATTATTTACTAAAGAAGGGAATTTAAAAGGGACTTATTTTAAATAAATAATATTTATTTAAAATGAGCACAATAAAAGAGGATAAATTAAATAATAAAATTATTTAATTTAGGTGTTGGGACTATTTTAAATAAATGATTTTATTTAAAATGAGGGGAATGTGAAGGTGGCAATAATTAAATAAATTAAAGAATTTATTTAATTATAAGAGGACTTTTTAATGAGTGACATATAAAATAAATAAAAATTATTTATTTAATAATCAGGAAGACATAGTGGACAAAAATAATTAAATAAATTAATAAATTTATTTAATTATAGGAAGACTTTAGACAATTAGTGACGCATTAAATAAATAATTACAATTTATTTATTTAATAATCATGAAGAATAAACATATATGAATTAATTAAATAATTATGAATTATTTAATTAATAGTTGAAAGTGGGTCAAGTATGCTAGGAAGAAAGAGATTAAAAATAGAGCTTGCAGGCCTAGGTCATTTTTATGTATCTACAATTGGAACTTCTATGCTTTGACCTCACTCAATCCTGAAACCACTTCATTCCCTCTTAATTTTGTTTGCTTAAATTTAAAACATCATTGTATTATGCTGCCCCACAATTTGGCTTACACTTTCTTTGTAAAATCACCAATTTTCCCTTGGTTTTGCCCCTTCCAACTAGGTTTTCACACTTTACTCTTCTTAGGTTACTCTTAATCACTCAGACCTCTTAAACACCATTAAATACACCTCTTCCAATAGTTTCCAACAAGTTCCAACCTATTTTCATTCAACTTCTCAAAAACTCACTCTCTAGCCTTACTCAAAAGGCATAAAAATTTGTGTTTCTTAACAAGGCAGCCTTCTCAGACCACTCTAATCCCTTTATCACCCCTAAAAAAAAATTCATATGCCTACCCCTATCTAATTCATGCTCATTGCTCTGTGGTACAACCTATACAAAAGGAGGAATGGCCTTGTCAATTCATGAAATCTTACATGTTTTAGGTGCTTCTTTACCATAGTCCCCGAGTAAAAAATATTTATGCCCCATAAATCACTCCATAGGTCTACTTCTATCTTCTTCACGATCCCTTCAAACCCGCTATAAGTCACTTGCATGGAAATCTTCATCCGAGAGATTTTGTACCCTTCATGCTTTGCGTTGTCTTGGTCTTGCCATGCTTGATCCTTCTCAAATGGATCTTGTTGCTGCTATTTTTCTTCATTGACACTTGAAAATGGTGTTTCCCAAGCTTTGAAACCTATGCACAAAAATTTAGTACACAAAGCTAAACATCCATGCATTAGTATCTCTATTTCATGCTCTTCCATAAGCTTTTTCCAAATAGACATGTATCTATGCCCTTCAACTCTTTTCTTCACAATCTTTCTCAAGTTATTTATGGTTAGAACCATCCCCATAGTAGCATACATTTTCCACACAACCAAATATGACAACTAAGGACAATCCCCTGTCCTAACACCATATTCCTCAAACTCTTCTTCACTAGGCCACTCACAATCAACACTTCCTCTCTAGTTTCCCACCTAATCTACTATTTGCAAGATTACACATTTGAAGGTTGATATGTTGAGAGGTTAGGTGAGATTTATTTATGCTAAATAAGGTCAATGAAGACCATTTAAGGTGTATTAAATTGAATTTTTGAGTCTAGGGGTCCAATTTGCCAAAAATGCATTTTTGCTTCAAAATTGTCAAAATTGCCATGTAGTCTTTTGAAAGCAAATTATTAAAATTGTAAATGGAAGTGCAAGATAGGAGTCTATAAATTGTGGTAGGGTTGAAATAAAGGTTTTTGACTATTTTTTCGCAACAAGATATGGTCTCATGGCTTTTTTTCGCAAAAGAAATAGCATTGGAGTTTGATTGGAGGCTGGAAACTACCTGTAAGGGCATCAATAAATCTTGTTCTACAACTCGTATGAACAAAATGACTATTCCATCACATTCGGATGGGTACATTTAGGTTAGGTATGGTTCCCTTTCATACCCTAATAGACCGAAGCAGTGTGAGCTACGATCAATCAGCGAAATCCCTTAAGAGTCTAAAGTGTAGAAGGGCAGAATTCTTTGATTGACTATTTCTCAAAAACCGGGATGCTTACAGACTCTCCATCTGAGGCCATGGGATTTTTTTGGGACCATCTACAATAACCTCTCTTAGTTTTTCTATCTCGGAGGCGTTTTCCCATGGTGATGAGTTTTCAGTTGAGGGAAAAGTTATCAGATGCGAGCACTGTAAAGTTGCAAAGTGGTGCAACTTTCATTCTCCAACTCGTACGACCAAATAAACTATTTTGAAATATTTGGATGGGTACTTTTATGCTAGGTATGGTCCTCTTTTGCACCCAAATACACCAATTCACTTCAAGCTACATTGGGTCGACGATTTCACTTAAGAATCAAAAGTGCTAAAAGGCATCAATCTTCAAAGGGCTATTTCTTGGAAATCATGATGCTTTCAAACTCTTCATCTAATTATATGGGATTATGTTGGGACCATCTACAATAACCTCTCTCTATTTATGCTATCTCAGAGGTTTTTTCTTGTAGTGATGAGTTTTCAGTTGAGGGAAAAGTTGCCAAATGCAAACAGTGTAAAGTTGCAAAGTGGTGCAATTTTCATTCTCCAACTCGTACGACCAAATGAACTATTCCTACACATCCGGATGGGTACGTTTACGCTAGGTATGTTCCTATTTTGCACCCAAATACAATAAATCACTCTGAGCTATATTGGATTAAAGATTTTCATTAAGAGTCCAAAGTGCTAAAAGGTAGCAATCTTCAAAGGGCTATTTCTTGGAAACTCCGACGCTTACATACTCTTTTTCTAAGGATATGGGATCATTTTGGGACTATCTACAATAATATCTCTCAATTTTTTCTATTTCAGAGACGTTTTCCCGTGGTGATGAGTTTTAGTGAGGGAAAAGTTGCCAAATGCAAGCAGTGTAAAGTTGCAAAGTGGTGCAACTTTCACTCTCCAACTCGTACAACCAAACAAACAGTTCCAACACGTTTGGATGGGTATTTTAACAATAGGTATGGTCCTCTTTTGTACCCAAATATGCCAAGTCACTTCGAGCTACATTGGACCGACGATTTCCCCTAAGAGTCCAAAGTGCTAGAATGCAACAATTTTGGAAGGGTTATTTCTTGGAAACCATGATATGTGCAGACTCTCCATCTGAGGATATGGGATCATGTTGGGACTATTTACAATAACCTCTCTTGGTATTTTCTATCTCGGAGGCATCTTCCCGTGGTGATGAGTTTTCAGTTATGGGAAAAGTTGCCAAATGCAAGTAGTGTAATGTTGTAAAGTGGTGCAACTTTTATTCTCCAATGTGTACAACCAAACAGAATATTCCAACACGTCTAGATGGGTATTTTTACGTTAGGAATGGCCCTCTTCTTCACCCAAATACGCCGAATCACTCTGAGCTACATTAGATTGATGATTTCCCTTAAAAGCCCAAAGTGCTAAAAGACAACAATGTTGGAAGGGATATTTCTTGGAAATAATGATGCTTATAGACTCTCCATCTGAGGCTATGGGATTGTGTTGGGACCATCTAAAATAACCTCTCTCAGTTTTTTCTATTTCCGAGGTGTTTTCCCGTGGTGATGAGTTTTCAATTGATGGAAAAGTTATCAAATCCAAGCAGTGTAAGGTTTCAAACTGGTGCAACTTTCATTCTCCTACTTGTACGACCAAACAGATTGTTCCAACACATCTGGATGGGTACGTTTATGCTAGGTATGGTCCTCTTTTGCACCCAAATACGCTAAATCACTCTAAGCTACATTGGACCGACGATTTCCCTTAAGAGTCCAAAGTGCTAAAAGGTAGCAATCTTGGAAGGGCTATTTCTTGGAAACCATGATGCTTACAGACTGTCCTTCTGAGGATATGGAATCTTTTTGGGATCATATACAATAACCTCTCTCAGTTTTTTCTATCTCGGAGGCGTTTTCCCGTGGTGATGAGTTTTCAGTTGAGGGAAAAGTTGTCAAATGCAAGCAGTGTAAAGTTACAAAGTGGTGCAAATTTCATTCTCCAACTCATACGAACAAATAGACTGTTCCAACACATCTGTATGGGTACTTTTACGCTAGGTATGGTCGTTTTTTGGACACAAATATGTTGAATCACTCTGAGCTACATTGGACTGATGATTTCCCTTAAGAATGCAAAGTTCTAAAAGGCAGCAATCTTGGAAACGATATTTCTTCAAAACCGTGATGTTGACAGACTCTCTGTTTAAGGATATTGGATTTTTTTGGGACTATCTACAATAACCTCTCTTGGTTTTTTCTATCTCGGAGACATTTTCCCATGGTGATGAGTTTTCAGTTGAGGGAAAAGTTGTCAAATGCAAGCAGTGTAAAGATGCAAAGTGGTGCAACTTTCATTCTCCAACTCGAATGACCAAATGGACTATTCCAACACATCCAAATGGGTACATTTGTTCTAGGTATGGTCCTCTTTTGGACACAAATACGCCGAATCACTCTAAGCTACATTGGACCGACGATTTCCCTTAAGAGTCCAGAGTGCTAAAAGGCAGCAATCTTCAAAGGGATATTTCTTGGAAACCGTGATGCTTACGGACTCTCTGTCTGAGGATATGGGATCGTGTTTAGACTATCTACAATAAAGTATCTCAATTTTTTCTATCTCAGAGGTTTTTTCCCGTGGTGATGAGTTTTCAGTTGAGGGAAAAGTTGTCAAATGCAAGCAGTGTAAAGTTGCAAAGTGGTGCAACTTTCATTTTCCAACTCATACGACCAAATGGACTATTCCAACACATCTGGATGGGTACATTTACACCAGTTATAGTAATATTTTGCACCCAAATACGCCGAATCACTCTGAGCTACATTGGACTGACGATTTCCCTTAAGAATCCAAAGTGATATTTCTTGGAAACCGTGAGGTTTACAGACTCTCTGTCTAAGGATATGGGATCATGTTGGGACCATCTACAATAAAATCTCTTAGTTTTTTCTATTTCAGAGTCATTTTCCCGAGGTGATGAGTTTTTAGTTGAGGGAAAAGTTGTCAAATGCACGCAATGTAAAGTTGCAAAGTGGTGTAACTTTCATTCTTCAACTCATATGACCAAACAGACTATTCCAACTGATCTGGATGGGTATGTTTATGATAGGTATGGTCCTATTTTGCACCCAAATATGCCGAATCACTTTGAGCTACATTGGACTGGAAATTTCCCTTAAGAGTCCAAAGTGTTAAAAGGCAACAATCTTTGAAGGGCTATTTCTTGGAAACCGTGATGGTTAAAATATGTTAATGTCAATGAAATGTGGGAGCAAAAATATTTAATGTTGGATCAAACTTCTACAAGTCCTAGTAGACATGTTTGATGAGTTTATAGGGTGTGGCAAGGTTTGGGGAGTGAAGTTGCACACAAGTTTGGTTTTGACGATAAAATTGGAGTTTAAATTATCTTTAATTGTAATTATATATGAATAGGAGATATTACAAAACCTGGTTCAAATGAGCATACTGATAGAAGAGGGAGATAGTGAGAGAAGAAGAGGGAGAGTGGGAAGGAGAGAGGGAGAGTGGGAGAGGGAGAGGGAGAGAGGGAGAGTGGGAGGGAGAGAGAGAGAGGGAGGGTGAGTTGGAGAGAGAGAGAGAGAAGGAAAAGTGGGAGAGGGAGAGAGGGAGAGGGAGAGAGAGGGAGGGAGGGAGAGAGGGAGAAAGAGAGGGAGAGAGGGTTGAGAGAGAGAGAGAGTGGGATAGGGATACAGGGAGAGTAGCAGGGAGAGAGATGGATAGTTGGAGAGAGAGAGAGAGAGTTTAGGGTTGAGAGAGAGAGAGGAGAGGGAGAGTGGGAAGGAGAGAGGGAGAGTGGGAGAGAGGGAGAGAGAGGGGGTTTAGGGTTGAGAGAGAGAGAGATAAAGGAGAGGGGAGAGAGATAAGAGTGATTGAATGAGAGACTTGGAAGAGATAGAGATGGAAAGAGAGAGGGAAAGAGATAATATTTAAATATTTTATAAATTAGTAAATATATATTTAAATATTTATAGATTAACTAAAATATTGAAATAATATTTAATTATTATACATAATAATATAATATATTATATATTAAATACATAATTCGGTAAGAGATTATCATAGCTTGTATATTATATATATTAAATTATAAAATTTATTTCATTTTTGAAATCATATATTAAAAATTGTATAAAAATTTTAAAACTCATATCTATAACATATCAGATATCATATTCAAATTGGATATCCAATATTCAATGACACAAAATTTAATGCCTATGGATTAGGCTCGGGATTGCTTTTGAATTTGGTTCAGACCTGCAAATCCTAAGAAGTCAACACAAAAAATGTGTTTAACAACTTACCTTGCTTTTCCAAACTCCACTCATGTGGCTGACGACTTTTATTTTACCCAAAATTGATGAAATGAAAAGGGTTTGTAAAGGAGCTTCTCATATTTCTACCAATATAAATTATACTTTAATTTGAATCTAATAAATAATTATTACTCATTTTTTATTAGAATTATGACTAAAGTCCTGATTGATAGTCTGATAGAAAAAAATCTATAGCTTTCAAACGGTATCACATTTTTTGAATCCAAAACATGCATCACATTCTATGCTTGGCATACTATAGGATTAAAAAAAATTAATTTCATGAAGTTTTGACCAAGTTAAGGTGGTCAGACATACAAATTTTTATATTTTTTAAAAGTTGTACTAAAAATTCATAATTAATTATTTACTTTAAAAAAAATTACAAAAAAATATGCATCACATTCAAACATGATTCCTCTACTTATATCTAAAATCTTATAGAAAAATATTATCATTTTATTATGGTTAGGGTGGTCAGACAGACACCTACTTCTTATTTTTTCCCTGAAATTTTAGTACTACTACATTGAAATTTCAATTTTTCACCAAATAGATTTTTTTTACAAAAAATAACCTAGTAGTTTAGAAACTACATTCAATTTTCCATAGATTCTATTTTTACATATTTTTTAAATAAAATAGATAACTTATTCAAATTTTTACGTCAAGTTTCCTAACTCTGATTTTTCTTAATTTTCATTGCCACTTAAGGGCCTGTTTTTTCCATGATGATCCTGCACATACCCACTCTTCACTTAATTCCCATGTCAACTTTCAGCCCACTATAAAATTTTATTTTACACACTCCTCTAAAAGAGTGTACAAAATCTCACAATCTATAGTGCCTTACATAAGTATGACATCCTCTACTAGGAAAGACCCTTCTTTGCTACACGATAAAGGATCACCTTCTACCCTCGATCAAGAGGGCATCTTGTTGAGACTCCTCCAAGATCACTTGATCTCCCTTTCTCCCCAAACTTGAAAGAAATGTTACCAAAAAAATTCCTTTTGTGCTTACCACCAAGTTCATGGTCATCACACTAATGAGTGTAAGGCCTTGAGTAGAAAAATTCAACATCATAAGGGTTTTGGTGTTCTTCCGTACGTGAGGACACCTCCTTCCTCTAATCGATATTGATTTTCACTCTACCTAACATTCCCCCCATATTTTGGCTCACTGTTGCCTTGCACTAAGTGGGGGCAAGGGGTTCGTTAGCCTTTTCCCTCATATTTCACTTGCCATTGTCTCTTTTGGCTATTCATTAACCTTTCATGAATAGATAAGAGTAAGCTTGGGATGTGGACGACATGTCTTAAGTTGACTCGCATGTGACATACTACCGTTTTCATGGTGTAGCTTCTCAAAAACATATGACTTGGCATAGGGATTTCTGAACAAGCTCTCATGTCTTCCTCTTCTTCTACTTTAAAGAAATTTCTCACAATAATGGTGTTAGAAACCACTTTAAAGTAGGGATATACACTGACACTCACATTTCATTGTGTGATTTTCCTTTTCTTGCGATTCTCTCTCTTGGAAACATTAGGTACAATGTTGCCCACGATGAGATATTTCACTTGTCCTCTCTTACAAAAAAGATGAGACCATTTTCACATTTCCTCTCTTGGAGACATTACACATGATGTTCCTTAAGATGAGACATTTCATGAACTAAGTAAAATCCCTTTGAACATTCCTTACATCATTTCAAAAATCATCTTCTTTTGCGGTGCCTTATTAAAGTCATCAAGAGGTATAACTTTGATATGGTTTGAGCGGGAAGCCCATCCAGTGACATGACTTTCCCCATAACAAGTTTTTTACATGTGTGAGTATATACCAACCATGTGTATGTTTCTCACCCCTTTGGTCCTTCTCACCCGACAGACAACCAAAAGTCTCGTCACCCCAAAGTGAGTACACTTCATCTTTTTAGACAAATAGCCTAGATCTAATCCACAACTAGTTGGACAAATGATCGAAGCTTGATCCACCATTTAACTTTCCTTCTTCTCTTCGTTCTATTTCTTGTCACTACACAAGCATGTATCTCATTATGTTGCATATCATTCACCCTTGAATGTGTTTTCTTGCATTGATGTCTTTTTTCACTTAGAGTCTCGAATCCTGGGTGCTTGACCACCTTCTTCTTCATCTTTGTCATTCTTCAACATCTCCATTAGGCTACTTTAGTGTGAGTTTGAAGCAAGTTCATCCTCTCACTAAAGTGGGGGCTAAATGTGTCACCAAAAAGTGTAGCCTTGACACTTTTTACTCATTTGGACCTTTGCCTATGGACTTTGGACCTTTTTTAGTCTATTTTTACTTCTTTCTAAGCCTTGTGCCAGGGTTTTGTAAGGTTTTGTAATACATTTTCACACTTTCCTAGCCTTGTCATCACTAAATCAACCTTTTCTTATGCTATAATGACCCCTCAATGCATCTACATACCTTACTTTAGTGTGTTTTGTGAGACAATCTTGACAAAAAATAATAATCACTCTTCAATCCTCAAAAACCAATGAAAAATGCCCAGGTGGACTAGGTCACCACCTTGGGTGACCTAGTCCCATGTGGCATAAAATTCAAATTTAACTTAAATTTCTTTTGGGATTTTGTCTCCTAAACCCTAATTCTATTCTATTTTATTCATTCAAAACCCTAACTAGTCCATTCACTCACCTCTCATCCACCATTCTTCTCAAGCAAGCTAGGTTTTCATATTCTAAGTCAACAAGACATCTTGTTGAAGCACTCAAGGGTTGAATCATCCATTGCTACAACTCAAGATCAATCATCATGGAAAGGTAGATAATTCCATTTTGTTTCATTCTTTCCTATCTGACTTCATCATTTGATTTGATTATCTAAAAGGGGTTTGACCAAGGCAAACCCCTAATCCCTAACAATCAACATTTCCTTCTCTCTCTTTGCGTTTTGCACATTTAGGTATCTTGCAAGCTTGGAGATCATTCAAGAATGGGTTGAAGACTTGTTAGGGCATCTCCTTGTTGGATAGGTCAAGAATCTACACAAAAGACACCTACATACCAGATTTTGCATTTTCGGGTTTGGACACCAAAAGAAGTAGAAAGTGTAGATCGAGAGCCTCTGTTTCTACCTTCAGATCTCCCAAAATCTAGAAGTGTACTAGGTCACCATTAGTGGAGAAATGGTCCCACTGTACATGCATTTCTTTGTTTTCTATGGATTTGAGTACTCTTTTGGCAGAAACAGATTTCGACACATTTTCACAGAAAGAGGACTAGGTCGCCCAGAATGGCGTAAGTGTCCTAGTCAACTTCCGCATCAACTTTTCTACGATTCTAGACTTTCATGCCATCCATTCTCAACCTCCATGTGCACACATTTTGTTTCCTTCATTTATTCTTAGCTTAGATATAACATTTCTAGGTCATTTCATACATGTTTGCATACAACATTGAGTTTTCCAGCAATTTGTGTTTCTTAGGGTTAATAGTAATAAATCATTTCCATTTTTAGTTTATTGCAGTTAGGCATCATAGATAAACACATTCACACCCCCATTAACACATAATCTTGAATGTAACATTAGCATTTTGGCCCATCTTTCTCCTTTTAGGTGGAAAACCCTAGAAGTGTAAGAAAGCATTAAGATGCCAAAATCTTCATTACATTTCTCTACCAAGGAATCATACTTTTTATGATTTATTTGTGTAGTATCAACACTGAGAATTATAGCATGGGTAGTTAATTTAGCAGCCTGGACAGGTGTTATATTTATGGCCCTTTTCACCACTAAAGAACCCATGACCTCTTCAATAGGTCGAGCCACCTCATGCTTTCCAATATTAAGTGTCATAGACCAAATTGCAAGTGTTGCAACTTTGGACTATATCCAGATCCAAATACCTTATCTTCCATCTATTCCTCAAATATTGAAGCCTAGGGATCTCTTCTTATACCATCAAGTGCAATAGCTAAAGTGATAGTGCATCCTTGTAACAACATTAGTCCACTATCTGCAATAATTTTCCTAGCCTTAGCAAGGGTGATAGCTGCAATTTCAGCCTTAATCTTCTCCTCTTCTGCCTTCTCAGCCACTTCTTGTTGAGAAGGCTCGACACTAGCCCTAGCTTGTTCAAACCTTTCTTTTATCTATTTACTTCTTTTTTGAATCATGAATTCTTTAAATTCCATAGATTGTACAAAATTATCATCTGCAAGGAATTAAAGTGATTCAACATGGGAAACCACTTTAAAAATTCTAAAATATATTAAAACTCTATTTGCACAAGTAAAGGTTTTCCATTTTCTTAAAAAGACATTATTATCTTAAAATTATAGGATAAGTACTAATTTAGGTGTGGGACTTCAAATTTTTGGAAGAATCTAGACAAAGGAAAAATAGAGCTCAAAACCTAAAATATTTTTGGGTGGATCAAGAGTCTAGTCTTTTCAATCATAGAAAGCTAGTGTATTTTAGAAGATTATTGTCTATCCAATCTCAAAAATGCCCCTTTGATCATATTTATTAATTAATTAAAAATCATAATACATTAATTTGGAAAGTGCATTCTTGGGAATAAATATCCCCTCATAGAAGCACCATGGACGCAGGAAAGAAAATAAAGCATTAGTTGTACACTTCAGTCAGCAGTAAGGAAAGAAAACTTCAATCCTCGTCGTCAGCGTCCTTGCATGGGGACAACACACTAATTACATTGGCAGACATATCGTTCTGAGCCAAGACAATAACTATTATTTAAAAAACCATAGGGATGAAAAGGTTTAACCATGCACGCCATGCAACATACAAAGGTGGCGACTGATTAGCCGGTGTAGAAAGAAAGAAACAAAAAGAATATATATCGCATAAATGAGCTTGTAATGAATGATTGTCTTTCTCCACGAACATATATCAAGTTTTATGACCATGGTTTTAGTAATTTTGCTCATTTTACGTGCGCTCCACTTTGTTTGATTCCCCAAATCTGTCACCCTCCTTTCACTTTCGAATATGAAACTAGACCATGATATTTCATGTTTTCATACGATTACTTTAGTTTCCTGTTCTATAAAGTGCACACAAATTGGTGTGAGGCGGTGTGAACTCATTCCTAGCACCGAACTGTCCCCTCCAAACACCAGTCATTTGGGCTAATTGAAAAGCCACGAATCCAGACGTACATCACTTTGTTGGTGCCCTATACTGATGAGCCGCTTCAGTGACTACCACCCTAATGTAAACACTTTAATCGACCAGCGCATTATTTCTTAGTGGCCCAGTCTACAATGATGGGCTACAGTACGAAGTTCTTTCCAATTGCAGTTTAGACCTATATAAGATATTTGCTTTTAACGAAAGAAAAAGATCAAATACATTTATAAAATATTAAGTTTTTAATACAATATTTATATAGTGGTAAGCCACCTAACAGTAATTTATATATTTAGTACTTATTTCTTTTTATTTATTTTTAATCGTTTCAATGTTTTCTTTGGGACGTGTGACCTTTCGATAAGGCTCAATGTTTCACCTCTATGAGCATCATCTATATGCAATGAGTGTTAAGTGGATGACCGATTATCATGAGAGATGGGTTCTTGTGAACTACTACTCATAAAACATGGGTCAATGAGTTTGACTTGTAAAACTATACAGTCAAATATTGATAGCAATATCACTATTTTTTATAATTTTGAGTATAAAGTATATTTAAAATTATATTTTTATATAAACATAATTCTTATCTTATTGAGACATTTTCTTTGGACATTTCATTCTCAAAAAAAAATTCATCTAGAATATTAGTACATTGTATTTTTGTCCTCCAAACAAATTAATGCATGCAAGCATCCTTAAAATTGAAATTATTCAATGTGTCCATGTAAACACTTGTTTCACAACCCCAAAACCCGTGTACTCACCTCTAATATTCAAAGAGAATTAAGGGTGGGTAATAAAAGTTGAATACAAGTGAATGAAAGAACAATTAGTGCACATTCACTTCATCAAGATCTAGATCATACTTTTGGATATATAACATATTAACAAAAAGTATACACTATAGTCCAATGTTGTTGCAACTGTTGATGATTAGACATCTACCTGAGTAATCTCCATATCAGATTGAAGAATAAATTTAAAATTAGCAAGTTGCTATTTGAATTTATACATATTCGAATTAAATGGATGAGGCCGACTTCTCACATTAAATAAAGTGATTTAATAATAAATATTATTATTATTTGGCCGACCTTTCTTGTTATCATTTTAAATTGTTATTTCTAAAGGGTGGCCGACCTCCTTGAAGAGTCACCTTGTTTTGTATAAATACAACGTGATGATCGATCAATTGTTCATCAAGTTCATTTCTCATAATTCACATTCCAAGAAGAAGTTCATACTTGAGTGGCAGATCATCTTGTAGTAGCAACACATCATCTTGCAGGAGCAAACCAATTTCAAGGAGAAGCATATTCTTTGTATATTTGCATCTAGTAGAGGTGCTATTATTCATTGTATCAAATTCGGCCATGTGTTGGGCCTAAGTTGTAAGTAGATTTCTGCTCTTAAGTCTACTATATATATAAGATATATAACTATTGGGTTTTCCCAACGTATCTGTGGTGTTCATTGTCTTATGTGATGCTAATTGTGAGTGCTTTCAGTTTGTATTATCTGATCATATAACATGGTATCAGAGTGGGTATAAGAAGATATAGATCAGATTTATACAAGCAGCACTATCCTCCTTTATTGTTCTCAACTTGAAAGCATCCATCCTATTGTCAAGATGGTGAACTAGGACAGATCTTGAAGGAAAAATATTGCAGATCTAAGGTTACAATTTATCAGATCTAAGGGCAGATCTTGAAGGAAAACTAGGGTAGATCTTTGAAGGCTATAGATTATGAGTTTACTTTGACTTCTCGTGTTCGTGTATTCGATGTAAGTGAGGTTCTTGCAAAGAAGATACTCATCAAGATTTAGAGCTCTTGCATCAGGCATGTCTTTTTATACAAATTCATGCAATTTGGAGAAGTCAAAATTATGTGTAAAGAGAAATCGAGACTTCATTCAGAAATTTTATCAAAGATATTCATGAGATATTCTCGAGTTGATTACCAAGAATCTCATCTCTTCATGAAGAGATAAGTATTCTTTGTTTTGTTTGAATTCACCATTCTAGGCTGAAATTCAGTTTGCTAAGTGGTGCAAGTCTGACCTTGGTTATTTGAATCATGTGTATTTAGTTAAAATCATAGGTTCTCTTGAATAGTGATCATTGGGACAAGATCCTTTGGAGATATCACTATTCCTTGCAAATTATGGAGATCTTTTGAGTGTGACTCTAAGATGAAAAGAGAACTGCAACTTCATTGTGATAGGATGATCACATCAATAACATTCTCCTTTTGCATGGGTTGTGATGGTGCCTAAGAGACCTGATTCTATGTTGTATATGTTGGTTGCATAATGAGTCTAAGAAATCTGAGTTGAGAAGATTGTCTCTTCTTGTGTTGAGAATAGCTCCTTTCGAGAGAAGTAAAATATGGAAGAAATATATATCAATATCAAAAAAGATAAGTTCTATTACTTTTTTATCTTGATCTTTTGGTATTTTTTGCATTTTTCACTTATAGTTTGTGTTTTATAAACTATCACTAATCCTTTAAAATGAAGGATGAGATTGAGTTGCAAAATGGCTACAACCAAATCACTTAAGAGATAAATATTTTATAATGTTCATGAATTTTTGTGTAGTTATTCATTCATGCTAGAACATTGTTTATATATGCTTCTAGCATTTCTCTTCGAGATAAGTAATCTCTCTCTATAATTCTTCTAGGATGGATCAGGAAGCAATAGGGTGATGAGAGATCACATAGAAGAGCTTAAGGCATCTTGTGTTCAAGTCATGTTGAATGAAGAGATGATCAAGCTTGGAGTCATAGCTTGCATTCATGGGACTATATTGATGGTTGGAGATATCTCTCGAAGAGGAATTACCTTTTAGGTTGTCATTGTAATCAGCTTCTTTGAAGAGGAAGAATTAACCTTCAGAAGGAGTCTACCAATTCATCAAAAGCAACCTTGGATGAGGAGGTTAGGAGGTTGATGTAAGTACTCAGAGATTCAAAGGGAGTCTACTAAACCAGAAGTGGTGTTCCAAATCCTCGTATGAGAGGTTTGATCGATACTTTATGAGATTGGGATTCTCCAAGAATGATGTTGATTCAAACCTGCACATCAAGGTAATTGATGGTGGATCATTGATCTTGGTTCTCTATGTTAATGTTTTATTTCTTACTAGTGAAGGTTACATCATTATCAAATGTAAGAAGGAGATAGCTTCTGGATTTGAAATGAAGGATCTTAAGTACATGCATTACCTCCTTGGTTTACAAGTGTAGCAGAAGTCTAATTAGTTTATTCTAAGTCAAGGGAAGTATACAATAGACATCTTGAAGAGATTTGGTATGATGGATTGCAAATACATGTCTACACCTATGAAAACCAATCTTAATGAAGTTAAACGAGGCTGCAACCAGTTCAGATCTGGTGGATTCTACAATGTATAGGCAGTTGATTGGTTCATTGATGTATCTAGTTAACACTAGACCTGATATCTGTTATTGAGTGAGTGCACTTAGTCAGTTTATGTGTGAACCAAGGAAGATTCATCTTGTTGCAGCTAAACATATCCTGAGATACTTACGTGGCACAGCTGGATATGGATCAAGATACTTTACAGGTGCGGATTTATGGCTGCATTGTTTTACTAATTCTAATTGGGCGGGGTGTGTCATTGATCGGAAGAGTACCTCTAGTTGTTGTTTTAGTTTGGGATCTGTTATGATATTTTGGTGCAATAGGAAGCAGTCTTCAGTGGCAATAAGTATAGCAGAGGCAGAGTACATTGCAGCTTGTGTGCTAGCTCATGAAGAAGTGTGGCTTTGTAAGCTCTTTGTAGGATTGTTTGGACAATCAATGGATCCTACTATCATTCATTTTGATAACCCAAGATGTGTGAAGTTTTATGTCAATCCTGTGTTTCATGATAGAACAAAGTTTGTTGAGATCAAGTACCATTATATCAGAGATATGGTATTGAGGAAAGCTATACAATTGAGGTATATATCAGCACTGATGAGCAGATGTAAAACATTCTCACCAAGCCTCTCTCTAGGATAAAGTTTGTGTAACTTCAAGATAAGCTTGGTATGGTGGAGAATACAGCCTTAACTGAGAAGGAGTCTCAATATCAATGATCGTCTTTAATAAGTTCTTCTTTGTGAGAGAATTTTGAGGTGAAATCCCTTGGTAATGAGTTCTTCTCTGTAAGATAAGTTCGAGGTGAAATCCCTTGGTTATGAGTTCTTCTCTGAAAGAGAAGTTTGAGGTGAAATCCCTTGATTCCACCCTTTGGGAGAGCCATGGTGGATGTCATGTGTGTGACTCCATGACAACATGACATGAGGGATTCTGTGATGATTTACTTGTACTTGTATTTCACCCTTTGGGGGAGCCATGGTGAAAGTCATGTTGAGGTGACAACATCACATTGACTGATGAGAACTTGTACTTACCATCCATGGAGGAAGACATGATGGTTGATATCACAATGAGGTGATATCTAATATCGCAATGAGGTGATATTATTTCACGATGAGGTGACAAGCTCTGTTCTTACATGGATGTAGCCATGTTGTTTAAACATCACTATGAGGTGATACATTTTGTACAGGTGGAAGTATTCCTCCCTAGCTGAGAGGGAGTGTTGATGATCAAATAGCTACATGACTAATCTCCAAATCAGATTGAAGAATAAATTTAAATGTAGCAAGTTTCTATTTAAATTTATACATATTCAAATCAAATGGATGAGGTCAACTTCTCACATTAAATAAAGTGATTTAATAATAAATATTATTATTATTGGGTTGAGCTTCCTTGTTATCATTTGTAAATAATTATTTTTAAAGGGTGGCCGACCTCCTTGAAGATTCACCTTGTTTTGTATAAATACAAGGTGATGATCAATCAATTGTTCATCAATTTCATTTGTCATAATTCGCATTCCAAGAAGAAGTTCATACTTGAGTGGCAGATCATCCTATAGCAGCAACGCATCATTTTGCAACAACGTATCTTCATTCTGTTGCAATAGACTGATTTCAAGGAGAAGCATATTCTTTGTATATTTGCATCTAGGAGAGGTGCTATTATTCATTGTATCAAATTCGGCCATGTGCTCAGCTTGAGTTGTAAGAAGATTTCTGCTCTTAAGTACGCTATATATATAAGAGATATAATTGTTGGGTTTTTCTCCCTAAGGTTGGAGGGTTTTCCCAAGGTATCTGTGGTGTTCATTTTCTTATGTGATGCTAATTTCTGAGTGCTTTCATTTTGTATTATCTGATCATATAAATCTAACAACAACAAATTACACCTAGGGTTAATTTCACATAGGTATATAACATATTTTAATACTTCATTGTTGTACTTGTTTCAAATTACTTTATTTTAAGGCTGTCGTTATACATTTGTCATAAAATTGTAACCTAAAGTTCAGAGTATTTGTGATGAGTTTTGAAAATTTAGAAAAGAATGAAGTTTGCAATTTCAAAAGAGGAAAAAGGGGGCTAAAATAACATTGCAACATGAAGATTTGCAACTAAAAAAGGTTAAGAAAAATGGGAAAGTAAAAATATTTGACTAAGTCTTTTAGGGTGCCAAGGAAAATATTGTTTTTCAGTTTCTTTACCCATCTAGCACAAAAAGAGTTAGGGTTGCTATTGATTGATGTAGGGAGATTCTTATGCATTTATTAGCATGTTGCAGTAAGCTTGAGGAGACGAGTTCCATGAGTTTAAAAGGAAAATAACACACTAGTATCCACGTGTTTAAAATTATTGAAAATGCTAGTTCAACATGGTATTTATCTCCTCAAGAATGTGTTTTATTTTATATATTTATACAAGTCACCCAAAATTCATATTAAGGGTTTCCAATTTCACAAGAATGTTTAGTGAGATAATGATAATAGGGTTTGTGAAAATGATTTTAGATGTTTTTCATGGAAGATATATATTTCCAAGTTCTAGAGTCATGTAACCCTTTTATGCTTTTAGGTTTTGAATCCTATTATTCTAATTTTTTTGCTGTTATTAAAGAATTCTCGCAAGATTACACTCAAGTTTATTTTAGGTAATAATCTAGATTTTTGAAAGATAGTGTGTGGAGGTAAAAGTTACTCTAGTGTAGGAAAAATTAGCCCTTTTTCACACTTAATTTGGGAATGATTAACATTAAAATGAACCTAATTTTGCCTTGATCTAGTGTTGTAATGTGTTTAACACATTCACATTAGGTTTAGGGCCATTTTAAGCTAAATAGACCTAATTTTTCATTAATTTAGTGTTGTAAAGTGTATTTATTGGAACCTTCACATTATTTTTTGGGCCCTCTTGCATTTATAACCTTTATATCATCATTAATAGGCCCCTAAGACCCTTTATTATGCATCTTGAGGCTTATTTCAATTGAGATCTTGACATAATCAACAAATACACTTAATATCATAACCCCCTGATATTTCCTCTACCTAAAAAGCCTTGGTGGGACCCATACTCCACCTTGGGTGTGAGAGTCCCACCCAGATGGGACCTATATGCCACCTTGGGCATATGAGTCCCATTTTTCCCCTTTTTAAAGTTTCGAGCAGGAAATTAGGGTTTTGAATTCAAATTTCATGAATGTTGGCATTTGGGATCTAATAAATGATAAATTAGATGGATTTCCTATACAAAAAAAGTTTCAAATCATTATTTCACCCAAAAATAAAGATTAAAGCATCCTAAGACTTCACAAGAGCACCATAGAGTATTCAAGAGCATTTCTAGGGCATTTATGGG
This sequence comes from Sequoiadendron giganteum, assembly GCA_007115665.2. Classification (NCBI taxonomy): domain Eukaryota; kingdom Viridiplantae; phylum Streptophyta; class Pinopsida; order Cupressales; family Cupressaceae; genus Sequoiadendron; species Sequoiadendron giganteum. The sequence continues at coordinate 796,870,868 of CM021102.1, read as the reverse complement.
CAGATTTCTTCATAATTTGTTATAATAATTCAAGATCCATTAACATGTCAAGGGTGTAAAGAATCAAGCATTTTGTTGAGCTAGTGTTGTGATGTAGCATTCAAGATTCAAGTTAAGCATTGTTCCATATGTAATTCAAGATCAATATCTGCATTCTTCATGGTCACTTCATGTTAGATTGTAGATTCACATTTCAAGACATCATTCAAGGTATCATTGTTCATGTTTCATGTTTCATGTTCATGTTTCATTGTTTCATCATAAGGTTTAATTACCTAAATAAGGTTTGACAAAGGCAAACCCCTATTTCCTAACAATCAACAAGTTTTTCTCTTTCCCTACATGTGTGATTGCAGATATAGTTGTCTTGATACTTGAGGATCCTTTGAAGACAAGGTTTCAAGATAAGTTCTCAAGTTGTCACAAGGTTTTCATCTTCACAGAAAGTCATCTATGGAGCAGAATTCAAGCTTTCATACTCAAGGATCTAGTAGGAAGGAAGATATAAAAGATCACCAGAGTATACCAAAATTTTAGCCAAACCCTAATACTAGGACTAAATCACCACCTTGGGTGTATGAGTCCTAGTACTACCTTTTTCTAGATTCCAGGAGATCTAGATCAGTCCTTGAGAGATTCCAGTTTCTACACAGAAAACCTAATCTAGGACTAAATCACCACTTCTGGCATATGAGTTCCAGTATACCTAATTTTAAACATTTCCAACAGATCTTGAGATTCCAGTTCCAGATCCCAGTTTCTATCAGAAACCCTAATCTAGGACCAAATCACCCCTACTGGAATATGAGTCCCAGTGTGCATTAAAGATCAATATTTCCATGATTTCAGACCCTCATTCAAGTCTCTTCAATTTCTAGGTGCACCTCTGTACTTTCTCAATTTACTATTCTGATTCAAATTCATTTTTAGGTCATTTACTTAAGTTTTGTATATTATTTTCATTTCTTGCCTTTCCAATCCCTTTCTTGTTAGGTCACGCCCCTAGGAAACCTTATTGCAGATCTATTTCCCTCATTTCCATCCCTAGATTGAGATCTCTAAGGTTTCCTTGAATCAAGCTTGTAAGAAATTGGTCGTTCTATCTCCCAAAACATAATGCAACAATTTTTTTCATTTCATTTTGGTGAACCTAGCATTTAGAACACCTTTTTTTTGATTTGGAGTGCATCATAGTCCTAGATTTAGCTTACATCAACCATTAGGTATTGCATTAGTTAATTTGCATTTAGGGCTTCTAAATCTTGCATTAGTCAAAAGTGCATATAGGTTGCATTTTTGCATCTTAAATCATTTAATTTCATTGAAATTCTACAAATTGGAAATAGTCTAGATGACATACAAGTTAGTGTGTCACGAAAAAGTGTAGCCTTGACACTTTTTCACTCATTTGGGCCTTATCCCTTGGATTTTGGCTTGATTTTGACTAGATCTAATGTTGTAATGTGGCCAACACATTCACATTAGGCCTTGAACAGTTGCAAATCAACAAGACTTAACAAAGTCTTACAAGGGTGTTGTGAAGTGTTATAATACATTTCATCACTTTTTTAGGAATTTTCTATAATAATTCACCTAAATAACCCCGTTCCAAGCCTTAGTTCATAGTTAGTTCATTACATTACTTTTCAGCACTTACTTACACACCTCACACTCATTTAAACCCCTAATTCTTGAATGAACTCACCAAGAATACTTAGCACGAAAGAGGTCATTTCTCACTTAGCTTCTAGGTGAAAACACTAGAGGCTCATTGGGGAATCCTCTTTCCCTAAAATTTCATGTTTTTGGTGGTTCATTTTGGTGAACCTGTCCTTAGAAAACTTCTCTTTCACTTCTTATATCGCATTGGCATCCTAGGAAAAATCTTGCATTACATTAGGGTTTTGCATTGTTTTCATTCAAGGGTTCTTAAAAGTGCATTAGTAAAAATTCATGATATCTTGCACATTGCATTGCATTTTTATTTAAAAAGTACAAAAAAATCTACATTTTCATTATGTATCTACATCAAAAAAGCTTATAAATCATCAAAACTAGTCAAAACTTCTGAAAATTGCTAAAAATGTCACTATTGGGACTATTTCACCACACTAGGTGACTTAGTCCACTTGCACCATTTACACTATAATTTCTGGCATTTCCAAAACACTGTCTGCACCTCTATTTTTTGCCATTGCATTTCTATTTTTGTTTCCAGATTCTTCATTTGAGTTGATTCATTTTCATTTGTTTGCTTATGTTATGGCTATGTCTTTCATAAATTTTTTGATATCCTTCAAATCCCTAGTGGATATGTCAAGATGCGCATTTTCCACTAATCTCAATGACCTTGAACCCACTCCTGCTCAATCACCTCCTAATGCATGTGCTCCTCGTGACGTTGACATCATTGGAGACGATGATGCTAGCATGAAACGGTTCCTTAATGAGTGCCTTGATAATCTCAAAGAAAATGCAGCCTTCTACACATCCATGAAACAACCCGAGATTCCTACCATTTCACCTGTTGAAACATTTGGTTATCTACATCTTGAAACACAAAACAATCCTATGTTCCCTACCCAAGGTGAACCTAGTTCATCTAAACATGCTCCTACTCAACCCTTTTATAATAACCAAATGACAAACACCCCAATCAACCTTCACCAAACCTATGGAAAAGGTTTTACCATTCTAAGTAAAAAAGGTGGTGACACAACAAATGAACATGAAATACACAAAGTTTATGAACAACTCTCACTTGATGAAACTACCAAGGGGATAGGCTATCAAGATCCCCCTCATCACCATATGCCTAATAGAGATTATCTCTGGCTTCATGATGACGGCACGGTGATTTTAGATTCCCCCCTTGATCTGAATTTCTTTATCCCTAAATAACACCCACCATGTCCTAACACTAACATGGACAATAATAAGATCATATTAGGACCTCTTGCCCTATTCTCCTCTCATGAAGGAGGAGAATCTAGTAGATGCAAGAGGCCTTATAAATTATAGAAACACAAATTTCCTCTTCATCGCCCACCTGAATGTGAGAGTGTTGATGGTTAAAATGACACAAACAACATTAAAACAGAATATTTCTACTCTATTTCTCCTGAAAAAGGAAGACAACATGTAGTAGCACTCCCAAGGTCCTGTTAGTTGATTCTCAACTATCTGATGTCACTCAATTGGTTCATGCAACTATAATATTCAAGGGGCATGTGCTGGTAACAAAGGATTCAAGCTATGACTCTCTTTATCGAAATAGTTCTTGTAAATCAATGGGTTTTAAATAAAAGAAAAAGATAGAACAAAGGGGTAAACCAGTAAATATGAACCAAATTTATCTAGTATCTGGACATATACCTTCAATGATGAATGTTTCCTAATAGATCATAAAAACCATAAGATGATACAGTCTGTAGCATAATCTATACCACTGCATACATTTTAGGTGCTTAATTAACTTCACAAATATTTCAAGGATTTTCAAAACAACACACATTCATTCATCATCAAAATTATAGATCAACAGACCTTTTAATAACTTCAACTCAATGACAATCTAATAAGATGATCCTTAAATTTGATTCCTTCAAATGAATTTCATCATTCAAGAAACTCTTATGTTCAGTACAGTCACTGCATACAAATAAATCATAACTTTATCAGCCTTATCAAACAAACAATTTAATTCCAAACACCATCTTTCGAGTAAACCTGTAATTCTATTAACAATAAAAGATTTAAGTACAATGTATCTCTGCAAAACCTCTACAAAATTCTATCTCTTAGCATTAGGCAAACCAATCTAGTTCTCAATTAGCCAACCCTTACAATGTGATACCCATCTAGTATTTATAACTATACAAAAAGTTCGAACCTCACTTCTATCTTAGGCTTTCCACCTTTTTAGGAATTCAGACTCTCTTCGAAACTCAGATCAATTTGATCTTGAGTTCTTACATTAGACTTTAAGTCTTAACTAAAAATAGAAGATAGAATAGAAGAAAAGAAGTCATGTGCCCTCAAGACTGTCAGTGTTGCATGCATGCAACATGCAAGGAAGAAGAGCATCATGCATGCAAGATTTCATGCATGTGAAGCTGAATCCACCATGAACTCATCATAACTAGTGAAGACTTGTTGTAGCATATCCATATCTGGCCCATCAATCCAGTCATCTTCAAATTTGATCTGATCCAACTCAACTGCAACAAACTCTTTCATACTTTTAACCTTGATCAATTCTCTCCCTATCAAATTTGCTCATTCTGCAAAGGTCTCTTCATGTAATTCTTCAAAGCTATATTGGCCCAGATTGGTATCCATGATATCTGACTAGTCTGATTCCACCTTGCTCACTTTCACCACCAGATTCCTATGATCATACCTCAACGTATAAGGTAGTTGTTTTGGTTTCACCTTCTTTATTTTTGGTGTTGTCTTTGATGTTCCAGCCAGTTGATTCCTTCAAGCAGCCTCTCCTGAGGTTCCTAACATCTTTCAATTCTCCTGCAAGCAAACCTCTAATTAGATCTTTATATATCACCATAAAACATGCTTTTAAAACATACCTGTTACACATACATCGGAGTCAGAACTAGACAGAAGCTCAAAACAATCTGTTTTACAAAACTGGCAGACTCGAAGCAAAAATCGATATAGAAACTTCACCTAATAACAAACGGGCTCGGAGTAAGAGTCGGGGAGGTTATCGAAACCGGGATCAGAACAAAAAATGAATTTGGTTTTTCTTCAAATTTTCATTTTTTCATATTCTATTTCCATTCCGCCTCCGATTAGGTTATCATTACTTTGAAGAAAGACTTTCCATTATATGCGGAGCCAAAAACAGGATGAGAATAGAATCGATAACTTTTGCAAACAAAATTCTTAAGTTCAAGATCGGTTTCGATCCCACCTCCGCCAGTTATCATATATTTCAAGGAAACCTTTTAAAACTCAAAATCAGAAATGGGATAGAAATGGAATTGATACCTTTTGTAAAACGAAACTCTCAGGTCCATAATCCATTCCAATCCTGCCTCCGCCTATGCTAATCATGACGTCATCAAACACTTTATTCATTTTCAACACAATTTCAAGATCAAGACCTAGGTCGCTATAAAAATGGCAAAGGAGCTTAAAACTCTACACCCATATGACCGTGGGGAACAATTGCATTCTAAGATATCATTTTTTTTTAAACATTTCAAAAGCGATTATAGAGACTAACGAAACCCTAATCTAACAAACTTGACAAAAACTAGGGCACGGGTTTAAACTCTGCCATTCCACCAGACGACGAAACCCTAATTTAAATAATAAATCTAATCTACCCTAACTCACTGTAAAATCTCTAATCTACCTCACTGTAGATTCTTAATCTAACAAACATCATTAAAAACCTTTAATCTAATCTAATCTACTGCAAACCAAAAAAAAACATGACGCAATCACAATTAAGACGTGAAAGTGACAATGCCCTAAAAATAGAAAGAAGCGACAGGATAAAATAAGAAAACAAAGATTTAAAGTAAAACAAATAAGACAAAACAAGAACCTGCTCATTCAATCACATCAATGATCATAGAATTGCTTTAAAACACAATGATTGAACCCATGAGAAAATATAAAGCAAAACACAATGAACACAACTGCAAATAAACAACGAACAACAAAGATAAAAGACCTACCTCAAATGCAAACAAACCCAAGCTAACTTTCTGAATCAATTTGCACACAATATCCCTTCTCTATCTCGATCAATTTGCTCAAACGAACTCTGCTATTGCTCTTCGTGCTCTTAGACTTGTAATAATACAATAATGATCGGCTTTAACCCTTAATAAAGGTAAATATGTGAATTTCTACCTACACCGGCAACCACTATTAATGCATTAAAACGCAGTAAAGGCGGAGTCGGAACTGTAAGAGAACGAACACTGGTTTGCAGTGTGCTTCGGTCAAAAAGTCAACGACAAAGAGTGGCGGGGGTGGAACTAAAATGGAATCGGGATCTTAAATTTATAAAATTTCCAAACCTCATTCCCATTCCGGCTCCGCGTCCGACAACTAAAAGCAAAAAAAAAACAAATACAAAAATTTAAGTAAAAAACCAACCTAATAAAACAAAACACAAAAACCGAGACAAAACAAAAATAAAAATAGCGAAGGCAGGATCGGAACTGATTGTGATTTTGCAAATTTTGATAACAACCATCGCAATTCCCACTCCGGCTCCGCTTCTGCTAAAGACCAAAAACAAAGGCAAAGAAAAGACTATCGAGATAGAACCAAAAAAAACAAGCCTCAAAAGAACCTTCAAAACCCGATTCAGTTCTGGTTCTGATTCCGACAAAGAAACCAAAGAAAAAAAAAGTATTGGCAAAACTAGACTCCAAAATTTGTTTCAAAACAACTAAGTACAAAAAAATAACAAAAGGGGACCCATTTTGACCAATGGAAAAGATGGGGTGGTTATGCAAGGCATAACAAATGGCAACTCGGCCGGGAAAATGGTTTACCTATTTTCAACATACCCAAAGAAAATTTTAGTCACCCAAAAACTACTTGGCTTATAAAAACCTTACCTTGAATGAGATTAGATATTTGTAGGATAATCTTGAGTTTGAATCTCATATGTTATGTGCTCATGAGTTATTTCTGAATCTGAGTGTGTGCTTATATTGTGCATCATTCTTTGCAGGTACTTTCTCTGCCTGTGAACAACTACACCTAAGCTTCAAGCTACATAAGTTAAGTCCTTTAACTATCATGCAGTAAAATCCTGGGTATTGCTCCGCTGCCAAACAGGCGTTCATAGCCCCGACGGAGATACCTCTAGTCCTCTCAAAGCATTGCTCTACTGCTAGACAGGCATCCATAGCCCCGATAGAGATACTTGGTTACCCACTTGATATTGAGCTTGCTTTTCTTTCTTTCTTTCTCTTTCTTTTATTTTTATGGATGGAAACTCTTTTATGCATCTCTCAATACTCAGATTCAATGAATCTAAAATGTGGGTTGAGTACTACAATGGATTTCATGATAGTCTTGGAATCTAATTTTTCACTTGAAACATAGATAGAGTCATTCTAAAACAAATAGGTAATTACTCATGCAGATGTTTTTTTTTAATTTGGTGACAAATCTTTGATCACAATTCATGAGATATTCACATTTACATCTTCTATCCTTAATAACTTTTCCAACCCAAACTAGAATGATCATAAAACATAAGTTTTAGAATGAAATCCTTTTCAATGATTATAATGAGAATACCTAAACCAATTTCTCTCCTAGTACCAATAGTATACTTTGAATAACAACCCCCTAACTTGAGATGAGCAAAATAAGAATCCCCAATGAAACAAGACAAAACAAAACAAACAAACAAAACAAAGAAAGAAAACAAAAACAAAACAAAAACTAACAACTAAAAACTAAAAACTAAAACTTAATTACATATGATACAATATAGTACATTCCTTTTCAAAACACCAGACATTCTATGCACCAAAATAGCGTTTGAGAAACTGACCATTAACTGGTAATGGAACAGGCTCTCCTGTTAAGGTACTCAAACGAAAGGCATTCTCCCCTAAGATTTTAGCTATTTGGTAGGGACCTAACCAAAGTCTATCGAATTTCTGATGGTCTCCCTTCCTTTCTCTAGCCTTATCCCATAATAGCACAAGGTCTAATATTCTAAAAGCTTTTACTTTGGCTCTTTTGTCAAACCAGTGCTTGACAACAGCCTGATGTTTAGAGAATTGTTGCAAAGCAGCATCTCTTTGTTCTTCCATGTTCAATAAGTTAAGCAGTCTAACCTCAATCCTATCATCCTTATTATAAAACTCCTACATAAATTTCAGCACAGGTATTTGTAAATGTATGGGGAAGATTGGATCTTGGCCATAAACTAATTTAAAAGGTGAATTCCCTAGGGCTGCTTTGATTCTGGTTCGATCTGCCCACAAGGCAAATCTCAATTGGGTATGCCAGTCCCTAGGGTTACTTTCTAACAACTTTTTTATTACTTCCAATAAATTCTTATTTTGGGACTTAGCCACTCCATTCCCCTAAGGGTAATAATTGGAAGAATATTTTAACACAATCTTATGCTCATAGGCCCATGAAATAAATTCAGCAGAAGAAAAAGCAGGGTCGTTATCACATACCAGAGCAAATGGAACTCCAAACCTGGTTGTGATGTTCTCTATCAGGAACTTAATGACCACCTCCGTGGTGCTATTCTTGCAAGGCAGGGCCTCCGTCCAACGTGTGCAATAATTCATCGCAATCAAGATGAATTTATGCTATGTAGATGAATTTGGATTAATCACACCTACAAAATCAAGTGCCCATTGGGCAAATGGCCTTACCTCATATACCGGCTGTAGGGGCATTGCAGGATTTCTTTCTCTTGATGCAAAAGTTTGACATACATGACACATCCTACAATGGTTATGCGCATCCCTAAACACATAAAACCAATAGTAACCTGACCTTAAAATCTGATGAGCCAAAGCATCAGCAGATCCATGTCCTATTCCATGCCTGCCATGAAATTCACTTATAGCATGTTTAGCTTCTTACTGATCTAGACAATGCAAGTAGATTCCTTGGAAATTCTTCCTATAGATTGATCCTCCTTTAAGCATATAATGAGCACTTTTCATCCCTTCTCGACACTTGTTATTGAGGAGGAAAAAGACTAAGTCTGTATACTAGGGATCTTTTGTGAATGATTGAACAGTGTATTGTTGACAAGTAATACTCTTGTCCACTTCAGCCATTGCCCTTGACAAACCTTGACCTCTTACAAGCTTCATTGGATGAATTTCTAGGTCAAATTCTTGTAAAATGGCCATCCATTTCCCTCTTCTTTCTCCTAGTTCACTTTGCATCAGGAGGGACTTTACAGCTGGATCTTGGACTATAGCCATCACTTGACTTCGGATTATGTAGTGTATGAACTTCTTCATTGCTCGCACCAATGCAAAAGCCTATTTTTCTATTGATGAATATCTTACTTCTGCATTCTTAAATGGAGAGCTCATAAAAGCAATAGGCCTCTCCTCATTCTCTTCTCTTCTCTACATCAAAACTACTACACATGAATGCTCAGAAGCAAAATAATAAATGTAAAAGGGTTTTAGATAATCCAGGCTTGTTAAAATAGGTGCCTCAGATATAGATTGTTTAATCTGCATGAAAGCAGATTTAGCCTCTTCACTCCATTCAATCTTCGCATCCTTCTTCATCATTTCATTAAGTGGTTTAACAATTTATGCAAACCTTGTTATAAATTTTCTGACAAAATTAATCCTTCCAAAGAAAGATCTCATCTCCTTCTTACTTCCTGGCCTTGTCAACTTCAAAATGGCTTCTACTCGATCAGGATCTATGGAAATTCCCTCCTCTGATATAATGTGACCCAAAAGCTTCCCTTCAGAAACTCCAAATACACATTTCTTTGGGTTGAGAGAAACACCATAACTAATACATTTCTTTAGTACTTTCTCTAAATCAGCAGCATGATCTTCTCTACTCTTAGAGAAGATGGTTAGATCATCAACATAGATGATTATACACTTTCCTATTAGGTCTTTAAAAGCTACATCCATCGCTCTTTGAAAAGTAGCACTAGCATTGATTAGAACAAATGGCATCCTCCTGTAGGCAAATGTGCCCCACTTTGTAGTGAAAGTAGTCTTCATCCTATCCTCATGACTTACCAGTACTTGATTGTATCCTGAATATCCATCCAAGAAAGACATCATTTGAGATCCATTAAATTTTTGCAATACTTCATCAAGGGAAGGTAATGGATAATTGTCCTTCTCAGAGGCTTTGTTTAAATTTCTGAAATCCACACATAACCTAATTTCCCCATTCTTCTTTCTCATAGGAACTAGATTAGCCACCCAGGTAGAGTGTCTAACTGGAAAAATTATTCTTGCAGCAAAAAGCTTCTGTACTTCTCTCTGGATCAGGGGCTCGATTAATGCATTGACTGGGCGTTGCTTTTGGAAAAATGGCTTGGCTTCTTGCTTAAGAGGAATTGTATGTGTGATGATAGATGTATCAAAAAATTTCAAATCATCATAGCTCCAAGCAATTGCTTCAATATTCTACTTCAAAACTTTGATTATCTCATCCTTTATTTCCTGAGGACAAGTCTTCCCTATAAGAACATTCCTTTCTACCCCTAAGTGAGCCAAATTAATGGATTCATACTTGCCTCCCTTACTCTTTGTAGGCATTCTCTAATGAGCTCATGGATCTGAATCAAATATCCTTTCCAATGCTATCATCCCTTTTGGGATGTTATTGCTCTTTAAATCCATTATCCCTTTTGGATTGTCACTTTTTGTTTTGTCACTTTCTGGATTCCAGTCTCCTTGATCCCTATCAACATCATCAATTAGTTGTCCTTGAAATACATCAGAACTCTCCAAAAAGGCCAAAATATGTTGATCGTCATTAAACACCTGGAAGTGTCTAACATTGTCAAGAATTGCAGGAACTGAAATCAACTCCACAAAAAACCTCTTTAGATTTGAATCTTGCATCGGTTCTAATGTACTTGCTGCAATAGCAAGAGCATCTACTATTTGATTTTCTTCCCTTGGAATAAGAGTAATCCCAAAGGCATCAAAATCTTCTATTAAATTTCAGACCCTATCCCTATAAGCAGTCAATCTTTTATTATGACAAGTGTATTGGCTACGTCCCTATTTCACAATTACCTCAGAGTCTCCCATCACTATAAGAGCAGTTACCTTCTTCTTATGAGCAAAAATAAGTCCTCTTGCAAGTGCCTCATATTCAACCACATTATTAGTGCAACCAAACTGCAATCTATAAGAAGCAAAATAAGTTTTCACTTTCGGGTTAGTTAGTTCAATTCCTACTCCACTTCCTGCTTTAGATTTAGAACCATCAAATTTAAGAGTCCATAACTAGTCTTTAGCTGGGAACTATTTCTTTTTAGAAACTACAGGGATTTTGTCCCTTGTGACATGTGGTGGCTCAGACTTTTGTTGTTTATCAGAATTCGTGTTGAGAAGGAGCTCAGTTAACGATTTTCCTAGTTCCTTAATTTGTTCAACAACTACCTCCTGAGCGATTTCTTGGGCTGAGTCAGGATCTAACTCATCTTCTATTAACTCCTTTGGCATAGTCAAAGCCTCTGGAATAGGGGTATTAAAATGAAACTGAGATACTTCCACTTCCTCTTTTTCATCCAAAAACCCTAAAACCTGAGTTTGTTCTACTAGTAAAGAAACTTCTTGTAGAGAAAGACTGACCCGTGTAAGAATAGTTGCATCCTTAGCTTGGAAAGAAAACTCATTGATGGGAGTCTCAGTTACCTCTTGAAATTCTTGCTTGGGTAGATCTACATGCCTTAGAATATCTATGCATGACTGACATGTCAACTCCGAATGGTTATGATAGTGTATTCTACACCAATTAGGAAGGAATAAATTACTCAAATCAGTTTATGTTCCTAAAACCATCCTATCTTGTTGCAATTTCCTTATTAGAACTTGTTGGTTGATGTGAATCATCGAATCAGTGTGGTCTAAGGATAGTGTATCCTCATAACTAACTATAGAGAAAGTAAGGACTTCCTCTTGCTTGTAAACACCCATCTTAGTCTCAAAGAATGCTACTTCATTTGGAGTATCATACTCTGTAATCATGTGTTTGAGCCTAGGTTCACTTTCAATTCTTATCTGAGTGGCAACCCCTTTCCATGGTAACCACATGTGTGAGAAGTCCAAGGACAAATATCCACCTATGCTTTTCATTAGCTCTCTACTTAAAAGCATCCCATATGTTTCTGGGATGTCAGCAACTTGAATATCTATATAGGTCTGGATCCTTGGGTCTGATCCAACCTGCACATGCATGTTCTTCAATTCACCTACAACATTAACTTTGGTTTTATCCAATTGAATCACCTTTTTATTGGTTGGAATAGGACTCAACCCTAACTTTTTACAAATTGAAAAAGGCATGACATTCCCTGATGCTCCAAAATCTAATAAGCAATTGTGTAGATTCTTTCCAAAGATTCTCAAACTTAACAAGAAAGGTGGGGTACTGGTCTTACCTTTATACATAGCAGCATTCGTCTCCTTTGCAGGAGTCACTTTACCTTTCCCTTTCAAGCAATCTGTTTCTTCCAAAGCTTTTAATACCACCTCCCTTTGACCTGGGCACCACTTCATGATATCAAAGAAAGGCAATGATGTCTTCTGCCTTTGCAATTCTGCAACAAAATCAAACTCTGAATCATTCCTAAATTGGTACTTAGGAAAAGAAGGTTGATTACCTCTATTCTGATAATCAGAAGGTCCCTTTGGTGGGGGTGTATTGTTATCTACATTCTGATTTGGTGGAACCATGTTGTTAGGGGGTGCAGATGTAGTGAATGACCCTTTATTCTGGTTCCTCAAAAAGTGACCACCCTTAGATTGGAAAGCTTGAGCATCATAGAAATCTTCCTCTGGCTCATTATCCCCTTGCATAGGGAATTGATACTTTTCTTCAATGGTTTCATAAGTCATGGTAGTGCTGACTGGCTCATTGCCTTGATTGGAATTTCCTACTTGAGGATGGGCATCAGCCTGTGCAATTTTCACCATCTTCTCCATTTCTGGGCAATTGACTTCAGAATGGGCTGCTGTATCATGTAACCTACACCAATTTGTCATAAAATTCAAATTAGCAACATTAGCAGTATTTGATCTCTCTTCACCTGCTTGATAATTATGGGGAACTCCTCCATTATTAGGTCCAGTGTTCCACTACCTATTATTGTTGTTGTTATTGAACCTTTGATTGTATCCTCTGTTTTGATTTTGATAATTTTCATTTGAGGAATTCTGACTCTGGAAGTTCCTATTGGTGTTCTGATTTTGGTTCTGATTAGAGTAATTGCCCTGATAGTTATAACCTCCCTGATTGTTGTAATTTTGGTTTTGATTATTGGGAGGATTTTTCCTAAGTTGTGCCATGTCATTTGACATCTGCAAGAGAGTCTTTTTGAGAGTCTCTACTTCACTTGTAAGTTGAACAGTTTGATCATTCTGCACATTTTGAACTATAGCTGGGGAATGGACATGGGTTGATCCTCCCCCTTGTGGTGGTTGACCTTGAGGTTGATGTGTGGTATCATGCATGCTATTGCCAAAGAAAGGCACAGTTGGTGGAGCTTGCAACTCAGATACAGGTCCATAATGGGAATAAGACGTCCCTGGGATAGTATTGTATAATGGTGGATTAGGCATTTGATAATTCATTGGAGGAAAAGTTGGTCCTAACCCTCCAGATTGCAGATTTGTCTGCTGTTGCAATTTGATAGCCAAACGATAAATCTTAGACAATGAGTCAATCTCATCAGGTTGATAAGTTCTTTGCAAGAACAGGCCAATCAAAGGATCAACAGCTCTCAGATATGCCTATATGGCCATGGCTTCAGGCACAAGGTAAGGCTCTTGTAGCCTACGATACATTCTATGGAACTTAGTGTTGAACAAGGGCAATGGTTCATGATGCTCCTTTCTAATAGTGGAAAATTGGTGATACAATATTGCAGGGTCCACATAAACAATAAACTAATTAATAAAAGCATTCTCTAAATCTATCCAACCCAGAATGGATCCTTGGGTCAGATTTAGATACCAATTATATGCCATATCTCCTAAATAATAGGGAAATAGTCTATATACCACATCTTGATGAGCAACTTGAGCTCGTGTGCAGGCATCTTTGAACGCTTGTATATGTTCCTCTGCACTTCTTGATTCTCCATGCATGTATTTCGAACAAAACTTCTATGGGTTCTTTGGTAAATCATGGAATCCGTCTGGAATAGTCCCTAATGGGGAAGGATTACACACAAAATAAGCCATTGGTGGGATTGGTTGGGCAGGTGGTCGTGATAAAGGCCGAATTGGTGGTGACAAAGGCCTATTTGGTGGTGGTGTGGATGGAATTGGTGGAAATCCTGGTGGAGTAAGTGTGGAGGTAATGTAGGTATTTCTACCCTACGAGCATGAGGTCTTGGTCTAACCGAGGTTTGAAGTTCTTCAAATAATTCGCGATTAGTAGAGGATCTGAGCACCCTCTCGTATCCCTCTGGCGAAAAAGATCTTCCGCGAGCCAGCTTGTCCCTTCATGGCCTCCTTCTAGCGCCAATTTCTATTGATGGTTAAAATGACACAAACAACATTAAAACATAATATTTCTACTCTATTTCTCCTGAAAGAGGAAGACAACATGTAGTAGCCTAACTCCCAAGGTCCGAGTAGTTGGTTCTCAACTGTCTAATGTCACTCAATTGGTTCATGTAACTGATATATTCAAGGGGAATGTGTTGGTAACAAAGGATTCAAGCTATGACTCTCTTTATCAAAATAGTTCCTATAAATCAATGGGTTTTAAATAAAAGAAAAAGATAGAACAAAGGGGTAAACCAGTAAATATGAACCAAATTTATCTAGTATTTGGACATATACCTTCAACGATGAATGTTTCCTAACAGATCATAAAAACCATAAGATGATACAATTTGTAGCATAATCTATACCACTGCATACATTTTAGGTGCTTAATTAACTTCGAAATTACTCTTCACAAATATTTCAAGGATTTTCAAAACAACACACATTCATTCATCATCAAAATTATACATCAACAAAATTTTTAATAACTTCAACTCAATGACAATCTAATAAGATGATCCTTAAATCTGATTCCTTCAAATGACTTTCATCATTCAAGAAACGCTTATGTTCAGCACAATCACTGCATACAGATAGATCATAACTTTATTAGCCTTATCAAACAAACAATTTAATTCCAAACACCATCTTTCGAGTAAACCTGTAATTCTATTAACTGTAAAAGATTTAAGTACAATGTATCTCTGCAAAAACTCTACAAAATTCTATCTCTTAGCATTACGCAAGCCAATCTAGTTCTCAATTAGCCGACCCTTACAATGTGATACCCATCTAGTATTTATAACTATACAAAAAGTTCGAACCTCACTTCTATTTGCACCTTTTTAGGAATTCAAACTCTCTTGGAAACTCAGATCAATTTGATCTTGAGTTCTTACATTAGACTTTCAGTCTTAACTAAAAATAGAAGATAGAATAGAAGAAAAGAAGTCATTTTCCCTCAAGATTGTCAGTGTTGCACGCATGGAAGAAGAACATCATGCATGCAAGATTTCATGCATGTGAAGCTGGATCCGCCATGAACTCATCATAACTGGTGAAGACTTGTTGTAGCATATCCATATCTAGCCCATCAATCCAGTCATCTTCAAATTTGATCTGATCCAACTCAACTGCAGCAAACTCTTTCATACTTTTAACCTTGATCAATTCTCTCCCTGTCAAATTTGCTCGTTCTGCAAAGGTCTCTTCATGTAATTCTTCAAAGCTATACTAGCCCAGATTGGTATCCGTGATATCTGACTAGTCTGATTCCACCTTGCTCACTTTCACCACCGGATTCCTATGATCATACCTCAACATATAAGGCAACTGTTCTGGTTTCACCTTCTTTATTTTTGGTGTTGTCTTTGATGTTCCAGCCGGTTGATTCCTTCGAGCAGCCTCTCCTGAGGTTCCTGACATCTTTCAATTCTCTTGCAAGCAAACCTCTAATTAGATCTTTATATATCATCATAAAACATGCATTTAAAATGTACCTGTTACACATACATCGAAGTCAGAACCAGACAAAAGCTCAAAACAATCTCTTTTACAAAACTAGCAGACTCGGAGCAAAAACCAATATAGAAACTTCACCTAATACAAACGGGCTTGGAGTCGAAGTCGGGGAGGTTATCGGAACCGGGATCGAAACAAAAAATGAATTTGGTTTTTCTTCAAATTTTCATTTTTTCATATTCTATTTCCATTCCGCCTCCGATTAGGTTATCATTACTTTGAAGAAAGACTTTCCATTATATGCGGAGCTGGAAACGGGATGAGAATAGAATCGATAACTTTTGCAAATAAAATTCTTAAGTTCAAGATCGGTTCTGATCCTGCCTCCACCAATTATCATATATCTCAAGGAAACCTTTTAAAACTCGAAATCGAAAATGGGATAGAAATGGAATTGATACCTTTTGTAAAACGAAACTCTCAGGTCCATAATCCATTCCAATCCCGCCTCCGCCTATGCTAATCATGACGTCATCAAACACTTTATTCATTTTCAACACAATTTCATGATCAAGACCTAGGTCGCTATAAAAATGGAAAAGGAGCTTAAAACTCTACACCCATATGACCATGGGGAACAATTGCATTCTAAGATATCATTTTTTTTAAAACATTTCAAAAGCATTTACAGAGACTAACGAAACCCTAATCTAACAAACCTGACAAAAACTAGGGCACGGATTTAAACCCTACCATTCCACCAGACGACGAAACCCTAATTTAAACAATAAATCTAATCTACCCTAACTCACTGTAAAATCTCTAATCTACCTCACTGTAGATTCTTAATCTAACAAACATCATTAAAAACCTTTAATCTAATCTAATCTACTGCAAACCAAAAACAAACATGACGCAATCACAATTAAGACGTGAAAGCAACAATGCCCTGAAAATAGAAAGAAACGACACGATAAAATAAGAAAACAAAGATTTAAAGTAAAACAAACAAGACAAAACACGAACCTGCTCATTCAATCACATTGATGATCATAGAATTGCTTTAAAACACAATGATTGAACCCGCGAGCAGATATAAAGCAAAACACAATGAACACAACTACAAATAAACAACGAACAACAAATATAAAAGACCTACCTCAAATGTAAACAAACCCAAGCTAACTTTCTGAATCGATTCGCACACAATATCCCTTCTCTATCTCGATCAATTTGCTCAAACGAACTCTGCTATTGCTCTTCGCGCTCTTAGACTTGTAATAATAACAATAATGATCGGCTTTAACCCTTAATAAAGGTAAATATGTGAATTTCTACCTACACCGACAACCATTATTAATGCATTAAAATGTCGTAAAGGCGGAGTCAGAACTGTAAGAGAAGGAACACTGGTTTGCAGTGTGCTTCAGTCAAAAAGTCAACGACAGAGAGTGGCGGGGGCGGAACTAAAATGGAATCGGGATCTTAAATTTATAAAATTTCCAAACCTCATTCCCATTCCGGCTCGGCGTCTGACAACTAAAAATAAAACGAAAACAAATACAAAAAGTTAAGTAAAAGACCAACCTAATAAAACAAAACACAAAAACCGAGACAAAACAAAAATAAAAATAGCAGAGGTGGTATTGGAACTGATTGTGATTTTGCAAATTTTGATAACAACCATCGCAATTCCCGCTCCAGCTCCACTTCCATTAAAGACCAAAAACAAAGGCAAAGAAAAGACTGTCAGGATAGAACCAAAAAAAACAAGCCTCAAAAGAACCTTCAAAACCCGATTCAGTTCCGGTTCCGATTCCGATAGAGAAACCAAACAAAAACAAAGTATTGGCAAAACTAGACCCTAAACTTTGTTTCAAAAACAACTAAGTACAAAAATTAACAAAGGGGGACCTATTTTGACCAAGGGAGAAGATGGGGTGGTTATGCAAGGCATAACAAAGAGGAAATTGCAAACTCTCCTAAATAAAGACCTCATCACATTGCCACCTAGGAATAGGTTGGTTATACGCCCTAGAGATTCTAATGTCCTGAATTGTGCATACCATCATGTTCTCAGCCATCGAAGCGATGAGCACCATCATTTGAAAGAGATACTTAGAAAGTATCATTTCGATGATGATAATTTCTACCCCCTCAAACCATAAACTACCATCACACACCCTATCATGTAATAGTTGTAGAACATTCTTCTCACTATTACATGATCCTTCCCATCACGCAACTCAACTCATTCTTGCCTTACACTTAGTGTGGGTAGGAATTTGTTAGCCTTTCCCTAGTAATGCAATTATCTTTGTCCTTTAGCTATGTTATTCACCTCCCACTTATACCAACTGAGATTTTTGGAGGCGGATGACTTTCTTGCCGGTTGACTCGCATTTTCCTTACTAGATGTTTACCTTTATTTTGTATGTTTTCTTATGTGTAATGTGTTCCCTCGTATGGTCCTATTTGATGTTATCTCTCTTTGTGGCATTCTTCTATTTGTCTCTTCATTCTTCCACATGTCATGACTTTGCTTTCAGTTTCCCTTTTTTTTTTTACTTTTCACCTTCCTTTTGGGGATGATGCAAGGCATTGAGATGGCAATGTCTCCTTCATGTTGACCCAAAAGGCTATTTCCCTTTCTTTTTCTTTTTGTCTTCCTTTTGGGGATGATGCAAGGAATTGAGACTGCAATTTCTCCTTCATGTTGACCCAAAAGGATCTTTTCATTTCTCATTTTCTTTTGCGTTTATTGTCCTTTTGGGGATAATACAAAGCGTCGAGACATCCTATGTCTCTTCCATGTTGACCCAAAAAAACTCTTTCTTTTGCTTTATTTTTTCTCTTTTCTTCCTTCTTACAATTCTATGTATTTGGGGAGATGATGACAGTTATGAGCTCTCTAAACAGACCTTGCAGCAATGAACATACTAACCCCAAATCCATAGTTTCCTTATGTGTTCTATTTTTTTCATTTTTGGGGCAACCCATTTCTCTTTTCTTTCTTTCTTTACACATGATGTAACCTCACTTTGAAACATATCACTTGGCATAGGGATTTCCAAGATGGATCTCATTTCCTTTCTTTCTTCTTGCATCCTTTCTTTTTCCTACTTTAAAGAAATTACTCACAGTACGATGTTTCACAATTCCTTTAAAGTGGGGGATATATTGGCATCATTTCTGTCTGAATTTTTCTTTTTCTTGGTTCTTAGTGCAGCCTTATTACTTCATACGATATGTTTCTTGCTTTGTGGATAACATTGGGTGTAATTTCCTTCATGAAAGTGATCTATCTAAGCATATTACATTCCTCTTAATGGCCTAATGTGACACACTACATCCCCTAAGTTGTGAATTTTATTTTCTTTGGTTGGTCCACTCTTGGAGACATTAGACACAATGTTCCCTAAGTCAAAGACCTCACATGAACTAAATAAGACTCCTTTGAACATCCCTTTTGCATTTTCCCATTTTGCATTTTGCATATATGGCCACCTTGCATAACACAACTTGCATGTCTGTGGTGCCATCCTACACTTGTTCATGAGTTCAAAGCATACGAAGCTTTGCTTGCCTCATGAACCACAAACCCTTATATTTGTGGTGCCTTATTAAATTTATTAGGAGGTATAACTTTGGTATGGTTAAGCGTGAAACCCAATCAGCAGCATGACTTTCCCCATAGCCACCTGTGTGTGTGTGGGTACATACCAACCGTATTTTTCTCACCTTTTGGTCACCCAACGGACAACCAAAAGTATCATCACCTCCGACTGGGTACACTTCCCTTTCAAACAAACAATCTAGATCTGATCCACAACTAGTTGGACAAATGGTCGAAGCTTGATCCGACTTTCCCTCTCTCTTCACTCTTTCACATCACTTCCTTGTGTGATATTTTGTACTAATGATTGGTTTTCCATGGGATCTTGATCTTGGGGGCTTGATCATCCCTTTTTATCATATTTGTCTCATCTCACTAGCATGAATACATTTGGATCCCTCTCGATATGCATTTCTTGGCTACTTTAGTGTGAGTTTGAAGAAATTTCATCCTCTCACTAAAGTGGGGGCTCTATGTGTCACCAAAAAGTGTATCCTTGACACTTTTTCATTAATTTGGGCCTTGTCCATTGGATTTTGTCCTGATTTTTCCTAGTTCTATTGTCTTAATGTGGCCAACACATTCACATTAGACCTTGAATTCTTGCAAATCAACAAGACTTAACAATGTCTTGCAAGGGTGTTGTAAAGTGTTGTAACACATTTCCTCACTTTTCTAGGACTTTTCTATAATAATTCACCTAAATAAGCCTATTCCAAGCCTTAGTCTAAAGTGTTGTAAGGTGTTGTAACCAACTCTCACACTTTCCTAGGCTTTTCATCACTAAATCAACCCTTCCTTATGACAAAATGGACCTTTAATGCACTTATAGGCCCGACTTAAATGTGTTTCGGGAGACAATCCTGTTAACCAACATTAATCACCATTTAATTCTGAACTTCCACTTGAATTTTTCCAAGTCGACTAAGCCACCACCTTGGGCAACTTAATCCCATTTGACATAAAATTTAAAATTAAATCAAAATTCTAATGGGACTTTGCCTCCAAAACCCTAAGGTCGTCCTATGATGTTTTATTTTTGGGGAATTAGGGTATCACATGTATAAATAATGGTTTTTTTCCTCATTTTATCTCTCTCTCCCCACAATCTATCTCCTACAATATTCATCTTCACAAGCACTCAAGCAATATTCTCAAGCAAGTATTCAAGCACTAAGCACTTCAAGCAAAATCCATTGGAGTTGGTTCTTGCATATCTTCATACTTCTTCAAAAAGGGTTTGGTGAGTGATTGTACTTGCATTTTATTCTATCATATTTCCCTTTACATTCTATTTCATTTGGGTTTGATTACCAACATGGGGTTTGACTAAGGCAAACCCCTATTCTCTAACCCTAACCCTTTTCCCCTCTTTGCATGTGTGCTTTGTAGGTTTATATGCAGATTAATCAAAGTGTAAGGTGTTTAAAAGGTGTCCTCATTCCATCCACATCATTTTAAGTCAAAAAACCCTAAAAGGAGCTAAAAGAAAACTTGCAGGTCACATTCAAAAGATTCAGACACGTGTCTCTGTCAAAAACAGAATTACAAGTGAGTACCTATATATTCCAACCTCAAGACTCCTGAAAGCTCCAGGTGGACTAAGTCGCCATCATTGGAGAATTAGTCCCACTACTAGGCTTGAAAAAAGGTTTTTGTGTTTCTAGATACCCATTTTCTAGAAACCTATTCTGGCAAAGTTTCCCGAGAAGAGGTCTAAGTTTCCCATTCTGGTGTAAGTGTCCTATTCAACATTTTGAGTAGATTTTGGAAGATTCCAGAGCTCCTCTTCATCAACCTTTAGTTTCCTGGTGCACCATTTCTATCTCTTCCAGTTTCTTTATAGCTTGCATAAATTTTAGGTCATTCATAGGACATTGCATATAGTTTTACATTTACATTTCATATTTCATTACATCACCTTGTAGAACTTAGACACACACCTCACACCCATTCAAACCCCTAATTCTTGAATGAACTCACCATGAATACTTAGCATGAAAGAGGCCATTTATCACTTAGCTTCTAGGTGAAAACCCTAGATACTCATTGGGGAATTCTATTTCCCTAAAAGCTCACGTTTTTGGTGGTTTAGTTAGAAACCTTAGAACCAACTCATAATTTTTTCAATTTGATGTAAAAACCCTAATTAGGACTCATTCATCCCTCTGGGTGATTTAGTCCAGGCTATATAGGTTTTTTTTTTAATTTCTAGGAATTATATGTTGTGTGTTTTTTACTATTTGAACCCTCTAAAAACCCTAATTGGGACTCAGATGCTCCTCTGGGTGATTTAGTCCTAGATTAGACCTAAAACTACCTTTTTCAACATTAAAAAAATCATTTCTATGTATTTGTTTGTTGAGTTTTTGTTTCATTCATTTCATTGTATCTAGCTTAATTTGGTTCAGTTATTGCATTTCTTAATTTCAAAATGGCATTTACAACATTTCATTTTCAAAAAAATTCATAGTGTAATCAGAAAATTACCTTGTTTGGAATCTGAAAATTGTATTTACATATTTCATTCTAGGTCATTGTGTTGCATTTTAAGTCTCTTTCCATTTTGAGTTTGTATAGATTACTTTGACAAATGTTAGTATCTTTATTTTCCAAGTTTTTCAAAGAAAAAGTTAGTCAACAAGCATATTAGTCATTCATTCAATACATTTCCTAGTTATGAGAGTCTCTTAGTGCAAGAAATTGAAAATGTTTATATGCTTGCCTTAAATCTATAGCCCCTCCTATCTCTCCTATTTGTGGGAATTATGTGATAGAAGATAATACATGCATCGATAACCATGATGATCATTCTTTTTCTTCTCCCAATACCTCTCCTACTAGTGATGAAGGTATTCTTGTTGAAAGAAGATAAAACATTTAGAACCATGAAGTTTGTGTTTGTCCTTCTCCTCATCCCACTTGGGAAGATATTACGACATAAGAATATGAGATCATTTCCACTACTTTACATAGTCTACACTCCTCTCCCAACAACTCTCCTACTTATGAGAATGCTTTATAGAAAGAGAATACAATAGAGAACAATCATGAAAGTCACATTTTTAAGGAGTAAATGTTGGTGTTAGAAGATTCAATAATTGAAAGTTATAGAATTATTTCTCTCCTTTCTAATTTCCCTAACATTTGGAATGATTTATTGAAATAAAAGGATCCAATCATTCATAAGTGTGACAATGACAGTTGTCCTCCTCTTGATGCCTCTCATATTTTTGATGAAGTTACTTTACAAAATATAACCATGGAGTGTGATGAACCACTTGTCTTCTCCTTTCCTAAAAGCTATCCTACTAGGGTAGAACAAATAGCACAAGATAATGAGGCCTTAGAAAATAATGATGAAATCATAGGTAAACATGACAATCATACGTGTTATTCTCCTAGTATCTCTCCTAGTTGTGAAGAATATATTTTGGTGTCAGACGATCAAACAAATGAGAGTTATGAGAGTTCTACTTGTCTCTCTTCTCTTAGGGAAAACCTTGTTTAACAAGAGAATTTTCCATCACCGATAGACAAGAAAATCCAACCATTGATAACTCCCTTACTTGTGATGAAGTCATTTTAGAAGAACCAACCTTTGAATTTCATGAACATCAAGTTTGTAGTTCTCCTAAAAACTCTCCTCCTAAGGAGGATATCATGGTGCAAGAAAATGACAACATTAAAAATAGTGATATATTTTCATTGGATGATGGTAAAAAAATGAACACAAACTCAAAAAAAACCCGAACTTATCCTTTACCCACCCACAAACCAACCACAAACTCAAAACAAACTTGTACTCATCCTCGAACCACCTAAGCATAATATGTCGTAGAAACAGAGTTATAACACCACTGATCATACACATAATACTAGAAATAATTTTCAACCAATACAAACACCTTCAACATCCCTCCCATTACCTCAACCTATCTTACCTGGTCCTCCTCATTTTCCTTCTCAAAGTGGAAAGGAGTATGATCTTGTTGAACAATTTAAGAACACTCCTACTAAGATGTCATTATGGGACCTTATTCAAGCCTCCCCTCATTATCATAACATGATTCAAATTCCCTACAACAAGTTCCTACCCCTCCTAATGTTCAATCAAATGATGTGGAAGCCCAAATTCAAGCTATAAATTTGGACAACTTAGACATTACTTTCCATCAAGATGAGTTACCTTCCTTGAAAATGCAAAAAAAAAAATGAATCTTTCATTGTAATAGATCAGTACAATAGAACGGGGATAAATAGAATTCTTGATGACAATGGATCAGCCCTTAATATGTGTAGTGTAACCCTCTTGGAAAAGACAAGGAGAATCCTTTGAAAAAGAAAAGGAAAATCCTTTGAAAACACTGACACCAACTACACAAGTAGAACCTGTGCAACATAAAGACAAAGAAAAAAAATATTGAGGAAGTCATGAATCTATTAGAAGGTGATTGGGGTTCCTTAGATTTCACAACATTCGTGGGAGAATACAAGACCACAAAAAAATATTCTAGAAAGGAAATATAAAAATCAGTATTTTTAGCACAAAATTTGAAAGACCCTTCGAAAGCATCCACCTCAACCACTTCAGAAAACAAAGAAAATTATACAACAAAATTTGATGAAACTGATTATGAATAACCACTAAATCAAAGAGAAATTAAAAATATTTATGGAAAAGGTTACGAGCTTATCAAACAACTTGGATATAGTGGAAAAGGATGTGGTGCTAGAGAACAAGGTATTTGTGTCCCTATAGAACCTAACATGCAAGGAACAACTAATGGTCTTGGTTATTGTCCATTGAAAGAAACAAACAAGCCTTCACTTAATATCAACACTCTTACAAAATATTCCTCTAAGCCAAATTTAACATTAGTGCATCCTGAACTGATAGACACTAGTGGTCTCAGTTATTATACTTCAAAAGAAATGAAATAAATAGAGAAATATTTTCTTAATATCAATTTTATCACAAACTACACTAATGATTCAAATTTGATAGATTTCACACCCTCCATTCAAGGAGAATAAAATCTCGCAATCTAGAGAGTCTTGTGTAAGTATAACACCTAATACTAAGCAAGAGATATCTTTGTCACAAAACAAAGGAACATCCTCTACTATTGATCAAGAGAGTACCTTGTTGAGACTCCTCCAAGATCATTTGATATCTCTCCCTCCAAGAACACAAAATAAATTTTACTAAAAGAGTTCATTTTGGGAATATCATAGAGTTCATGGCCATTCTACTAATGAATGCAAGGCTTTGAGTAATAGAATTCAACAGCTTAAGGATTGTGGTTCTCTTCCTTGTGTTGAAGCACCTTGTTCCTCTAATTCATACTAATTTTCAAATTTTCTCTCGGCTCACGTTTGTCTTGCACTAAGTGGGTGTAAAGGGTTCAGTAGCTTTGTCCTCATATGGCACTTGTCATTGTCTCTTTTGACTAGTTGACTGCCTTCCATGTATATATAGGAGCAAGCTTGGGATGTGGATGACATGCCTTAAGTTGGCTCACATGTGACATACTAATTTTTGTTTAATATCGCAACCCATTTTCATGACGTAGGTTCATTTGGAAATATATGACTCGGCATAGGGCTTTTTGAGTAAGCTCTCATATCTTCTTCTACTTTAAAGAAATTTCTCACAGTAATGGTGTTACAAACTGCTTTAAAGTGGAGGCATACATCGACACTCATATTCCACTGTGTGATTTTTCTTTCTTCTTGTGATACGTCCTTTTCCAAGTGGTGTAATTGGGCTTGATTTCCTTCAAGAGCATGATATATGTTTAACTTGTTCTCTCTTGGAGACATTGAGCACAATGTTCCCTAAGAAGAGACCTTACATGAACTAAGAAAAATCCCTTTGAATGTACCTTACACTATTTTTCATTTGCAATATCGGTTATATGGCCACCTTGCATAACACAGTTTGCTTGCTTGTGGAGCCATCTTGTTTGTTCATGGGTGTCAAGCATACGAAGATTTTCTTGCCTCATGAATCTTTATGTTCATGTTGTGTGGTGCCTTATCAAAGTTATCAAGAGTTATAGCTTTGTAATGGCTAGTATGATGAGAATCCTAAACATGGGCATGAATTTCTCATTATACAGTGAGAAGTCGATATAGAGGCATGACTTTCTCACTAAGCCACCCCCTTTGGATACTCACCCAACGGACAACCTAAAGTTTTGTTGCCTCATAGTAAGCATGAATTTTGGACAAAAAACTTAGATCTGATCCAAAATGTGTGAGGCAAATGGTCGAATATTGATCCACCTTTTCTTTGTTTTTCTTTCATCTTTATATGTTTGATATTGCATGTTTGTGTATCTTGTTTTGCTGCATATCATACACCTTCTATTCGTCCTTTTTTGCTTATGTTGGTTTGATGTAGCATCTTGGATTTTGGGGGCTTGACCACCCCCTTTATCTTTATCATCCTAGACCATCCACATCGATACACATGGACCCCTCTTTAATGTCTACTT
This sequence comes from Sequoiadendron giganteum, assembly GCA_007115665.2. NCBI lineage: Eukaryota > Viridiplantae > Streptophyta > Pinopsida > Cupressales > Cupressaceae > Sequoiadendron > Sequoiadendron giganteum. Next base: position 796,845,033 of record CM021102.1, on the reverse strand, counting down.
TAGTGTGAGTTTGAAGCAAGTTCCTCCTCTCACTAAAGTGGGGAATAAATGTAGTGAAGGAAAAATTATCCCTTTTTCACACTTAAATTAGGAATTATTAACATTAAAATGAACCTAATGCTTCCTTGATCTAGTGTTGCAATGTGTTTTATACATTCACATTAGGTTTAGGGCCCTTTTAAGCTAAATTGACCTAATTTTTCCTTAATTTAATGTTGTAAAGTGTATTTTTTTACACCTTAAAATTAAGTTTTGGGCCCTCTTGCATTTATGACCTTCATATCATCATTAATAAGCCCATAAGACCCTTTATTATGCATCTTGAGGCTTATTTCAATTGAGATCTCAACATAATCAACAAATACACTTAACATCCTAACCCCCCGATATTTCCTCTACCTAAAAAGCCCTGGTGGGACCCATACACCACCTTGGGCATATGAGTCCCAACCAGATGGAACCTATATACCACCTTGGGAATATGAGTCCCATTTGGCCCCTTTTTAGGGTTTTGAGTGAGAAACCGGGGTTTTGAATTCAAATTTCATGAATGTCGGCATTTTGGATCTAATAAACGATAAATTAGATGGATTTCCTATATAAAAAAGGTTTCAAATCATTATTTCACCTATAAATCAAGAGTAAAGCATCCTAATACTTCACAAGAGCACCATAGAGTATTCAAGAGCATTTATAAGGCATTTATGAGCAGATTTCTTCATCATTTGTTATAATAATTCAAGATCCCATTATCATGTCAAGGGTGTAAAGCATCAAGCTTGTTGTTGAGCTAGTGTTGTGATGTAGCATTCAAGAATCAAGGTAAGCATTGTTCCATATCTAATTCAAGATCAAGATCTACATTCCTCATGGCCAGTTCATGTTAGATTACAAATTTACATTTCAAAACGTCATTTAAGGTATCATTAAATTCATGATTCATGTTTCATTGTTTCATCATAAGGTTTAATTGCCCAAAAGGGGTTTGAACAAGGTAAACCCCTATTTCCTAACAATCAACATTTTTTTCTCTCTCCCTACATGTGTGATTGCAAATCTAGTTGGCTTTGTTGGATGTTGTGGTTGTGTTTCTAATATTTGGTTGTCATTGATGTCAACACTATTACTATTGATGATTATGAAAGTTGTATATGTCGAGGATATTGAGAAAATTAGAATAAACATGTTGCAGGCAGTCTGTGAAGTTGTGATGATCAAAATGGTGGAAAGTTTTGTAAGTTGTTATTCAGAAGTTGTGCATTAAAGGGTTTGTTGTTGAGCCTATCTAGTATGTTTTCTAGAATTTTCTGAGAAAGCTATGAGTTTCTGAGTTCCTACAATTATTATGTATTGTAGTAGGTATTTCTAGAAGAAGAGAATACAATTCTAGTAAATTAATTTGTTGTGTATGTTGTTGTGATGTTCAGTGATGTTTCTAGATCTTACTCTATCATTTTGGTACATCTGTGTTGATTGGTGTGTTCGTGATCAAAGATTTTTCCTTTGAGTGTTCAATTTTTCATGTTCTTGACCGACATCATGGTGGTAGTGTCTTGCAGATCCTTATGGATTAATATTTTAATGTTTGGCATGTTTGAGGATTTTGATTTATGTCTTCATTATGATGTGATTGGCTTAGGTTGGTACACATTGATATTTGTTCATGAATTGGGCCAATAATTTGTAATTTATTTCTTTATTTGTGGCTGATAGAGTTGTTGATGTAAATTCATGTAGTGGATATATAAGAACAATTGTTTCCTCATTTTGTAATATACTCGGTGAATGTACGTGAAGTGTGAAAAAAAATGTGTGAATAAAATACCAGATCATTTGATTTCAGAGCAGAGTGTAAAGAAGATTGAGCGAAGTGTGAAGAAGTATTTTTGTGCCTAACCAAAACTATCATCAAGATTTTTAAGAAGCTAATTTCTCAGTTCAACCTAATCAGATGGATTTAATCTAATTATTTTATGTAAGGCAATTAGCCTTCCCTTCTGAGCAATGAGCTCTAAGTAGTGTTCCTAAATGAATGTGCATTCCTTATTCATTTTTCATTATACTTCTAAGAGGGTATAATTGCAGATTAACCTCCACCATGGTTTTTCCCCTAACAGTGTTTCCACGTATAAAATCTTGGTGTTCATGTGTTTCTTATGTGTTGTTGATGATTTCTAACCTAACAAGTCTGAAAAGAAAGTGGGAGAAATTGAAGATGAGTGAAGATGAAAACATTGTTTCCTTCATGCAGAAGGTAAATGAACTAGAGATGGGTATTAGATGTGTCGGTGGAATTATGGAAGAAGATGATATTGTGGCTAAAGTGCTCAAATCAATGCCTACATCTTACAAAATGAAAGCTCGTGCTATTGAAGAGCTCAGGACAGTAACAAATGTGACAAGAGACATGATGATTGGAAAACTAGCTTCCTTTGAATTGAGTGAATTCGATGAGTCTACTCCTAAGACAAATCTGCATTCAAAGTTACTATATCCAGAAAAATCCAACAAAGATGATCCGAGAGAAAGTTCCAAAAATAAATTCAAATATGAAAATGAGACGAAACATATTGAAGATGAAGAAAGAGAGCTAGAAGAGCTAGAAGCATTGATTATGAAAATAGAAGCTAGAGGACATGGTAAGTATAAAGGAAAGCTACCTATTAAATGTTTATCTTGTAGTAAGATAGGTCATTTTGTATCAAGGTGTCCTCAAAGAGTTTCTAAGTACAAACCTGACAAGTCTAGATTTAAAAAGAAATGTTATTATGTTGAAGAAGGTGTTACTGATGATGAATCTGATAAAGAAAATGGAAATCAAGATGGATGGGTATTCATTGCGATCAAATAAAATGGTACGGTGTCCACTGAATCTGCTAGTGATAAGAATATTGAGAAAGCTCTTGCAACCATAATTGATGAAAAGGATGAGTGGGTGATTGACAGAGGATTCTCACATCATATGAATGGTAGAAAATTAAATTTTCTAAGATTGGAGAAGTATGACGATGGGGTTGTAAGATTTGAAGATAACAATTCTGGTGTGATTTGTGGCAGAGGAACTATTTCTCTTGGTGGTAAATATAATATTGATGATGTCCTTAATGTTGAAGGATTGAAGCATAATTTTTTGAGTGTTGGAAAAATGGTAGATAAGGGATACAATATTCAGTTCAAAGATGGAAAGTGCAGGATATTGGGAAGCTCTGGAAATGTAATTGCTTTAGGTACAAAGATAAGAGGTAACATTTTTCACCGAAGTGCTACTAGTGAAAGTTGTTTAATTGCTTAAGTTGATGTAAGCTAGTTATGGCATAGGAAGTTGTGTCATGTGAATTTTGATAACATTTTCAAATTAAGCTCCACACAATCAGTCAAAGATCTACCTAAGTTAGTGAAGCCTACTAACACTATATGCAAGGAATGTCAGATGGGAAAGCAGAAAATATTTTATTTTTGGAGAAAATAACATCATTCTAATGGTGTACTGGAGCTGGTACTTACTGATCTATGTGGTCCATCCAGAATGAGAAGTCTACAATGAGAAAGGTACTTTATGTTGCTTTTTGATGATTACTCTAGGATGATATGGGTTTCTTTCTTGAGAGAAAAACATGAAGCACTAGAAAAGTTCAAATGTTTCAAAGCTATGGCAGAAAATGAGATAGGTTTGAAGGTTAAATGCCTAAGATCATATAGAGGTGGTGATTTCACTTCCCAGGAGTTCAATTCATTTTGTGAAGAGCATGGAATCAAAAGATAGTTATCTGCTCCTTGGACCCCTCAACAGAACGGAGTTGTTGAGAGAAAGAACATAAAAATTCTAGATGTTGCTAGAACTATGATCTTGGAAGGTAATATTCCTCATATCTAGTGGAGAGAAGCTGTAAGCACTATTCTATACACTATCAATCAAGTTACTCTACTAAGAGCAAAGCTTATCGTTGCTACAATAGAAGATTGAAGAAAATGGTTGAAAGTGCAAATGTCAGAGTTGATGAAGAAACTATTAGATCATCCAGATATTATGGATATGACTCAGATGACCAACAAAATAGTATAGATAATGTGATGGAACTTTAATTTATGTTCTACAAGTTCCATTTGATCTTGCCTATGTCTATGGTTCTACATGGTGTTTTTTCTATAAGGTATTTTGGAAAGTCTAGGGTTGGGGTCTTACATTTGTTTCCAAGTATTTATATTAACCTTACTTTCTTATCTTATACCTTGGCTTGGATCTATTTAGTTGTTACTTTTGGAGGAGGGTTCTACAAACAACTTGAGTCCCATTGATCTGTCTAGGTTGGGTCCCCTTCTGATCCGTCATTATTGTTTTCCTTTTCTAGACTTTATTTCTTCCTAAGTCTAGGATGGGGCCACGTCCCCTTTTAAAAACAACTTCATGTCATCATTTTTCGTCGACCTAGTCATGCCCCCTCTTAATTTAATAAATGTTTTTATTTTGCAAAGGAGTGATTTTTCATGGTCGTTCATGAATGGCCATTTGATCTTAGCCACTCCCTACTATCACGTGATGACCCCACCACATGGTTTTGGTGGATCGCGATATCATGGATGGGCGCCACTTGTCACATCTAGAGAAGCCAAAGGAATGTTGGGAGTAGTTTCATGTATTCAGCCGGCTTTAATACATTAATTTGTGGGTTACTAAAATAGGTGTAAGACACACATGCTTCAAATGGATGGAGATGTTTTAATCTTGGCAGGAAAGGTACTCGATGTTTAATGTCAGAGTTGGTAGCTATTTTGAACAAGTATGATCATTGATGATTGAGATGTACGGTTTCCCTCCATTGCATGATCGGAGGTTGCATGGTAGTTACTGATTGTGATATCAAGGGAAAGGTGACACATGGATTTCCTTGGTGACGTAGAAGGTGGTGGACCATTTTCCATGGTGGAGGTCATCCCAGATTGATTAAAAGGAACTCGTTCGATGATCCAGCCAAAGTGAAAGATCAATAGATAATATTCAAATCTGCATCAAATGTGATTGGAGTCATTGGTGCAACGCACGAGTGAGCTTTAATGGCAGACGAGACATTTCCTGGCATGATTTGATTAAAATAAAACCATTATTTTTCCTGTTCTATTGTATCCCAAAACATTCGAGCAATTTCGAAGAGCAGTCTTAAAGCTGAGGATCAATTCACGAGCTATTGTAGTGAAGAATTAGGGTTTTTGTGAGCACAAAGCTATAAGTTGAATTTTGCATCTCCTAGTCAAATTGTAGTTCGAATTTGGGGAATTTTTTTGTGAGATTGTTGGGAAGCTTATTGAAAATCGTTTTAGGTTTATAAGTGAGTTAAATTATTGGAAATTACAAAGTATTTGTTTTATAATTTTGTATTCTCAAGAAGCCCAAGTTTGTTTAAGGTTTGTAATACAAGGAAGTCCTAGTTTGCTCAGGATGGCACCATTAAAACATCATTCTGACCAGATTGAATTTTTGAATAAAAACCTGTATGATGATTTCCTAGATCAATTGTCATTGTCAATAAATGATAGGAAAAAGGTGTTGGTCCTAATGCAAGGAAAAACCCTTGGGGAGGAGTTAGTGTATAATTGTTTTAATATAGTTGATGCTAGGGTTCTGCTTAAGGGTTTGGAGATGTTCAGATTATGGTTTGGACAAAGAAATCTGCCTCATCCATTCTCAAATGGTTGGATTTATGACATGGGGAAATTGGTAGTTTCGAATGTATTTCCTGATGCTGATTTTCTCAAGGCAGTGGTTGCAAGGTATGATCATGTCACATGAGTGGTTAGGGATAACGAAGGAAGGGTTCTGCGGAGTATTAAGAGAGATGAATTTTCACAAGTTTTTCATTTGATCAAGCCTAATAAATTATTGGTCCCTATCGAGCTTGAAGGAATGAAACAAGAATATGGGAAGATAAAGTCCCTTTTCAGAGTTAAGATGCTCCCACCTCATTTGGCTAGGGCGGGAGGTTCAAGAGTGCATATCAGCCCTAGTGATTAGGAGCCTTTCAGATTGGATTGTTTTTCCAAGTCCTTCCTGCCTACTTTTTATTCATTATGCCAAATTTTGGGTTTTAGCCCTAATACTATGATGCCAATAGCATTTAAGTTCATGGGGTATAGATACAACACCCAAATTTCTCTGTAGTATATGATTGTGCTTCTTTCTTGGCCAAGAAGATACACGAAGGGTTATTGAAACTGCAACAAAATGATAGAGGAACCCCTTTTTACTGGTATTATATGCTTAGGCACATGTTTTTTTTAGGAATGTTGATTTTTTCTCTAAGAAAATGAGATTGAATCAATCCATCAATGAAGAGAGGTTTCTGGTACAAGTTTGGACTATTGACCTTTCATACAATAGAGAGAATTCCAATTATGTATAGTTCAACAACTGCTTTGCATCAAGACTAAGAGAAATATTGATGGTGAAGTTACCTAGAGTTCCTAAGGAATTATATGATTTTCTTAGGCCCAAGGAGAGGAGGCCTGATTTGAATATTTTTCACAATTGGGGTGATATTATCCCATATCTAGTCAACATTGTCTTGAGGGTATATGTTTTTCAGGGGACCCCACATATATTGCCTTATAATGTGCCACCAAGGATTGGCTTTGCTGAGGTTATGTGGCAAATTGGATGTATTCATGAAGATAACCTTACAAGAAAGGGTAAGGGGACTTTCTACCCTGATTACACAATGATTTCTAGTTTTGTTATTGCAAAAGGAGGTTGGGTAAATTTTAGAAACTTCTTTGATTTATACCATTTAAGGTCGGGTCCTAGAAGGCAGTATGATCCCAAGGGTTTCTTTGTTATGTTTAAACAAAGAATAAAGGATGCTAATTTTGTTCATGAATTCAATTTCCCTAAGGACCTGGTCAGAAATGAATTTGATTTGTATAAGCAGGAGTTAAATAAAGAGAAATGGGTAGCTTATGATAAGCTATTTCCTATTGTCCATAAGATGGATCTGAAATATGATCCATTGATGGAATTTAGTCCTTATTATAAAAAGATTGAATTTTTGATGGAGAATTTCAAGGAAATATTGGGTATTGTGATGACCAAGAAAATAAATTTGGACTTGGACTTGGGTATATAGGGACAAGCTACAAGGCCATTTGAAGAAAGGACAACTTACCAGCCTCCAGATGACAAGCCTATTTATAGGAGAAAAAGGGATGACAGTAGTGATGAAGAAGAAAGAGATATAAAAGGAAAATAGGTAATTAAACTGCATGAACAACCAAGCTCACATATCAAAACACCTAGGGCAATAAAAATTATTGCTCTTGAGTCATCACCAGAAAGGAGTCCCTCACCACCACCATCATCGCCAAGCCCCAAAAGGTGAAGGATTGAAAAATCCCAAGAGGACTTCATGGATGAAATTATTGTTACTGACCAAGATATGAAAATGGGCATGCCTTCCCCTCCACGACCAATTGAGTTAATTTTATCAGACCTGGATATTAAGGGAAAATGTGTACAGGATGCAAGAATGGAGGCTTGTAAGGAATTCTTGGATGATGTTGCTTTTGTGAAATCACCAGTCTTCTTGCAACTGGTATGGAGGATGAAGTTGGAGGAGTATCAAGAGAAGGGCAAGAAAAGAAGAGAATACAGGCTTGCCAGGTCAGATCAAGAAAATGATGATGAGGTGAAGGTTGATTGAGTTTAGGAACATCACTCCAGGAGAAGTGATAAAGTTGGTTAATCAAGCTGGTGTCTTGATTCTACCTGAGTGGGATATTGGTGATGCAATGGCTTTTAATTCTATTTTGAATTCCAAGCATCCCCTCCAAAATTCAGAAGAAGAAGTCAAGGCAGCATTGCAAGACTCTACCTTTAGTGAGGAATATGAAACCTTGGCAATATGGGCTTTGGCCCCACAAGGAATAAATCCAAGTATAACTGACATTAAACCAAATTTGAGGGGAGGTTTAATAATAAAAAGAGCTTCACAGACTTCAACCACATAGGCCACAAATTTAACTGTGATTGTGGCCAAATTGGCACATAAGACTACAGAGAGAGAGGAAGCTGAAAAAAAGAGTCTTGTGGAAAAATATAACTTTATGCTTAGGGAGTATAAAAAGGTACAACACAGGAATATTGAGCTGCAAACAGAACTGGAAAGGTGAAAGTGCAAGCAGATTGAGGAAGCATCAATTTATCTTTTGATTAAATCATTGCCTTCCAAATCAGGGTCATTGCTTCATGTTTACCCCATTGTTTCCACACTGGGATCTCCCAGTCAAACTCCTTCCCTTCATCCCACATTGGAAGCAACTGAGGAGGAATTAGAGTGCTCTGTTGATCTAATGAAGAAGAAGTTAATGCAAAAAATTACAAAGCTACAATAATCTCTAAAGGTAAGTGAGTAGAGGGTATCTTCAAGACAAAAGGAAATTTTTACTATTGTTTTGCAGCATTTGAATGAAAATGTTGATGATAGGTTGTCAAGTGTATATTCTTCTTATTCTTTATTACTAGGTTCAATAAATAAATTTTGACAGGGATCAGGAAGTAGCAATACCATTAATTGAGAAGTGGATCCCTAGGGAAAATGATTTGTATGTAATGTTTAAGGCATCAAGATTTGATATCAATAATAGGCCCTAGTCATTAAGACCTACTCAAGTGTTGGTTAGTTCATTGCAAGGTTTTCAAGCCCTACCAGATGAGTTCAGTAGGAAGATCAAGGAATTGGTAAAGAGTTTTGATGATTGGAGCGACACATTGCTACCTAACATTATTGATGAGCAGGGTAATATCAAGTCACTTCAGCAATGGTAGGATCATGGTAATAGGGTCATCAATGCTCAAATTACTTTAATTTGTGATGACACATATTTTGATCTATTAGTGAGCTACATGGATAAAATTATCAACACCATTTCATTCCTTGAGTCTTTTGACGAAAGGAAAACCAGGTGGCATTTAAATATACACCTTATAGTGACAAATTAAATGAGGTAATCGGTTTTAACTGGCCAAGTGATGAGGAATACCAGCAGTGGGTGAACACATATTTAACTGAGGAGGAGTAAAATCAGGAGTAAGCTACTAACAGTTAATTAATCAACTATTGCAGTTATAACAATTTCCAGTTTTGTTTTGGTGGCAGTCTAAGCATGAAGTTCTTTAAGATATTTTGCTATTAGAACAAGAAGATTCTCTGGAGGAGGTATCTATTGTAACCAATTTTTGGATTGTCACAAAGCGGTCCAAGTGGTTGGTGACATGTGTTCTCTCTGGCCCAATGCTTGTTTTCACCTTCATTTTCTATAAGAAGTATTTCAAGGCCAGAAGTACGGATTAGCAAGTTAGAAAGTTTTGGTCCAGTCTAGGTGAAGTTGCAAAGCAATTGTAAATCTGATAGTTAAAGAGAAAATGCAAGTTAGGTTTTGAGTCATTTTGTTGTAGGTTTTGAATTCATGGAGATATAATGCTTTATGACAATACTGGCATTTGAATTAAACTAATAATTTTGAGCTCATGTCTCTCTTATGTACAAGCATATTTGAATTTTGAATAAAGTGATCAAGGGCTATTTTGTTCATCTCATTGTTGTGATGTGTACAGTTCTTATTTTAGCTTTAATTCAAGGAATTAATTAAAATTCTTAAATGAGATTGTGGGTCGATATGTTTTGTACAAGGATCTAAGAAGTAGTATTGAATTAGGGTTACCTATTGGTGATATTGTAAGGTAATATTATCAAAAGTTTTATATGCTATGTGTTGAATCTATTATAAAACCTTAGGTATTTGTGAATTTGACTCCCCCAATGGAAGTAAGGCACTGATCTAAGTTGCATTTTTTCTTTGTGATTCAATATTTGTTTGTGTTCACCTAGAGCTTGCTACAAATTGAAAATTAATGAATATGTTTTAATTTGAAGTATTGTTGTGATTATATATGCTCCAAATGGTTGATATTATTGATGAACAACCAATTTTATTCAGTTTTATCCCGTTTTGTTGAGCTATTCAGTGAGATTATCTTTTAAATTGTTAATGTTGTTTATGATAATGGTGCAGAGGTTGTAAACACATTAATGGATCACCCTCCCAGGTCTTGCAGAGCCCAAAGAGTAGGAGGTCTTTAAAATCCTCGTCAGTTGGTCTAGGTCCTTCGAGCTTCCCTTGATTGGAATTGGATATTCCATAAGTAGATTAGAAGATCAACCTGGCTACAGTAAAAGAAATCGACAAAATGGCGACTCTACTAGGAATGTTAATTTAAATATTTCTATGATTTCAAGGTCGATCTCATGGTTATGTGTTCGTTTTGTCCATATCTTCTATTATTCAAATAATTTTGAGTCATTGGTGAAATAAATTGTACGTTGTTAATACAAAGTTCCAAAGGTATTTTGAAATACACCAAGTATTTTTGGATATTTGGTTTTCCCAAGATAATTGGGTGGCAACTCTAAAGTCTCTGCACCAGTGTGCATCTTATTTTGAAGATTTAATATATGTTGAAGGATCCTTTGGACAAGTACGTAGAATGAAGAACACCAGGTCGTTCATGAAACATCATCCAAAATAGATATTGGAGAGTGAACTTCCTAAAACTAAGAAGAAGGATTGGATAAAGAAAAGACCAAAATCTAGTCATGTTGCTCTCGCATCACAGAATCTTGTACATCAAGGTACAAGTAAGTCTTTACATCCTATCCCTGAAACTTTTGAAAAAGTGTCTAAAACTTCAGAGTCAAATAGCTATGGATTTTTTGATGCATTATTTAATACACCAAAATAAGAGGATGTAACATGTCAAAAGAAAGGACCAGTTAGTGTTCAATATTCTAAAAAGAGAAGAAGCATGAGTAGAAGTCAAAGCCATCATAGAGAAATCAATAGTGATGTTCCTCCTCCTCCTGCTGAGGATGATGGAACTCCTTTATTGTGTGGACATGTACTTGAAGAAGTCAACCATATAGATTTAAGTGATACGTTGAGTTTTTAAATGACCTTGCCTAACCCTGAAGATATTTTTGGAGACATTGACTCCTTAAGATGAGAGATCCTAAAAAAAGTTGAGCTCAGGAGGAAAAGAGAGAAGGAGAGAGAAACAAAACTTATGCACATTGTGATTGAAAGAGATAGTTTGATTAGACAGTTGGCAACAATGAAAGCCCTGAACCAAGAAAAACCTGAGCCAAGTGTTGAGTGTCCTATCGTATATGAAATATTTGATAAGGCAATAAGACCTGCATCTAAGGTAGGTCTTGTAGGTCAAGTTGATACCCAACCAAAACCCTCAGATCCAAAACCATCAGACCCTATTAAGCCTTAGCCAAGTGATCCAAATCTTAAACCCATTTTAGACAAGGGAAAACAAAAGGCTGAGGGGATTAAAATAAGTGATAAGGTGACTTCCCACCCTCCAAAATGAGACCTACCACCACATGTACCATTACAAGTCGAGACTGCCTTAGAAAAGGTTAGAAGGGAGGATGAAGCTCTTGCTAAGGAATTGTACAGGACAAAAATTGAGGTTGCAAATGCAGAAATGAAAAGAAAAATAGGTTTCCTAAAGAGTTCAAGCATGGATAAGGCTACACAAGATACAACCTCATCAAGTCACCAAGATGCCTTGAGATCTAGTCCTAAAATAAATCTGGATACCAACACAAACAATTCTAGCCCGAAAACCCATGCTACTAAGTTTGTAAATCTAAATCTGGATGGCCCTAGGGTACAGAATATAGGATTTGGTGTTGACTCTCAAAAGATTGAAGGACTATTTCAAGGAAGACCTATACAGTTTGAAAGATATAGGAAATTGTACTTTGATGGTATTCCAGGTTATCCAAATCCCATCCTAGATGAATTGAGAGAAAAGATGAGTGGATTTTTTAGCAATAATGTTGTGACAACAGAGGAACATTTAAAAGCTTTTATGGATTTGCTAAATGATTATGAGGTGGAGCATGAAGATTTTGTAATGAAATTATTTGTACAATCCTTGGTAGAAGATGTGAGGGATTGGTACATAGGTCTACCTAATGCTAGTATTGGTTCATGGGATGAATTTCAAAAATGTTTCAAGGAACAATATGGTGATAACACTAATGCCACTTTCATGTTGAATGAGTTCAACAATATCAAGAACTCACTCAACGATCCTGTAATAGAATTTAATTTAAGGTTTCAAAAAGAAATGTATAAATTGTTCCAGGTTTTGAGGCTTGATGAGAATGTCTGCCTAACAACATATTTCAATGCTTTTGATGCTAAAATGGCATACATCCTCAAAGATAAAGATGCTCGGACTATGAGGGATGCTTTCAGGGTGGCTATAAACATTGAGAGCAATAGGAGAGCTTCTGGGAAATATGTTAGGAGAGAAGAGCCCGCACTTTTAAAAAATCCCAAGGATAAGGTTGAGAAGGTTTTTGCTTCAAAGCCTAAGGATGATGAGAAATGGGATAAGGTCTTGAGTAGTTTGAAAGAAATAAAATATATCATTGCCAAGCAAGAAAAGGGTATAGGAAATGAAAAGAAATAATATAATACAAATGAAAGACCACTTAGATTGAAAAATTACCGTTATAATACAAATTGGAAAGATGGGAAACCCATCTTGCCTAGTCAGAAGCCTCAACATGATTAGCATACACCAGACCCCCTATAGAATCATTCAAAAAATTTGGTACAAGATAGACCATGGTGTGAGGTTTTTGAACATCCACATGATCAAAATTACTATGGTGTTGCAAAGTTGCTTGTTGCTGAGGGAACAGAGCAGGACACTCATGAGCAAACTCTTGAAATTGAGCAGGGTGATGTGGATGTTTGTATGGCCAGATCATACATTGATGAGGCAAAATGTTCCTTTGGTGATGAACCATAGGGAGTTGATGTGGATCAATAGGTTTTCTCTGATGAGGAAGGTGATTTTGACCATAATACTTGCAATATGGAACATGATGAAGATGTAGTGTCCCTAAGAAGACCATCATTAGAAGAGATTGCAAGGTTGACCATGGAAATGGTTGCTCAAATGAGAAGTTCACTTCAGTTGAGGAACAAAACTATTGGTGGTGAATAGGGTAAACTTGTTGGCTCATTTATTAAAGAACAAAAGGACAAAAATAAGGGTGTTAAAGTTGATAACAAGAAATATGTTGTCAAAGTTAAAGAGGTTTAAAATGATAAGATTTGGGTGAAAAAGAATGAAACTCCAAAGCCTCAAGAAGATACAGCTTCATCATTGGTGAAGACTAAAGTGGTTACAAAGTCTGTTAAACCTACTTCAGAGGAGAGGAGGAAGAAGAAACTTGAGGGAAGCAAGTAACAAAAGAAAAGGGAAAATGATGAAGGTATGGTGTCTGATTTGCAAAAATATACGCCCATACATATGTTTCAAGTTATTTCTCAATTTAAAGTTATTGTACCTTTGCTAGAAATGATGAGAATAGTTGAACATAAGGAAAAGACAATAGCCTTGATCATAGGTGTTGTTGTTACTAGGGTTGAACAAGGTAGTTGTAAAGAAGTAAAGGATGAAGGAGAAATAAGTGGAGGGAATTGTGTCACAAATTTTCCCTGTATATTTAAGGAATTCTATTAGTATGTGCCTTGAGAACATAAACCCCTTTTTTTCCTGAGCGTTGTTATAAATGGGAAGACTTTAAGGAATTTTTTGATAGATTCAGGGGCATCAAACAATGTTATGCCAGACAAGATCATGGAAGCGATGGGCGTGATAGTGGATACTATTCAAGGTAAATTCAATGCAATGGATTCAAGGGAAGTGCCAATTATTGGGACTATCAAAGTATTCCCTTATAAATTGACTCAGTATCCTAAGAATGACTTGGCTATAACTATACTAGTTGCAGACATCCCACCACATTTTGGGATGCTATTGTCAAGAAAGTGGAGTGCATCAATGGGGGGTAACATGCAGTGTGACCTATTATTTGCTACCTTCTCCATTGATGGAAAGAATTTCAAGATTGAGAGAGAATCAAAAGTGTCCAATATGATTGAGCATGATCTGACTAAAAATATGACATGTTTTATTGACAATGGCATAAAAGAGTTCAGAGTTGAGGAATTCCCTAGCAATTGTGATAATCCCTCTGTACTAATCGACATAGAAGTAAAACAATTGTCAGAGTGTGATGACTTTCAGACTATGAACTTTGATGGTTCAAGTTCAAAAGAAGGACCAGGTGCAGGTGTTTTGTTATGATCACCGAGTGGAAAGACATTGAGGTTCTCTTTCACTCTATCATTTGATTGCACCAATAATGTGGCAGAATATGAGGAACTTTCATTGGGGTTGAGATTGCCTGAGAAGCATGGGATTAAGAAGTTCAAGGTAATTGGAGATTCTGAGCTTGTGATTTCCCAAGTTAGAGCCAGGTATGTATCAAAGAATAAGAGGTTGAAACATTATAGGAATGCTATTAAAGATGAGTTGTGAAACTTTAATGCATTTGGCATAGATTGGATGGAGAGAAGCCATAACAAAGTGGTAGATTTATTAGAGAACATTGTGTTAAAACCAGATGATACAACCTTTGCTGGGATCTCAAAGGTTGAAGTGAAAACTAGGCCATCAGTTCCTGATAATATCAAAAATAGGAAAAAATTTTATAATGATGATGACATATTAAGATTCCCGAATTGTGTGGATGAATATGAAAGTCAAGAAATTGACTCTGGAGTTTTTTTAGAAACAATTGATGGTATAGATACTATATTTGGAAATGAAGTAATTCAATTAAAAAAATATACAATTCCTAAGGGTTTAGTTGTATTAGAAAGAGTATTTGACAATCAGGACAAGACAAAGGCTAATCATGTACTACTTCGCATCTTGATGATTTGGAAGAGATAAATCTTGGAACAGAAGCATCACCAAAAAAGTTATATATTGGAAATAAACTATCACCAAAGGTGAGAAAGATGCTAATTGAATTATTGAAGAAGTTTAGACATGTATTTGCATGGTCTTATGATGATCTTAAGGCATACAGGGAGGATATGTTGCAACATGAGATTCCCTCGAGTATGGTGCCAAGCCATTTAGGAAAAAATAGAGGCCTATTAATCCTACCCTAGCCCCCAAAATGAAAGAAGAATTAATGAAGCTAAGGGATGCAGGGATCATTAAGTCAATCATACATTCATCTTGGGTGTCAAACTTATTACCACTAAGAAAGAAAAATGGAGATATCAGATTATGTGTAGACTTCAGGAATTTTAATGTGTGTTCATTAAAAGATAACTATCCATTACCAAACATGGAAGCCATGTTACAGAGGGTGATAGGCTATGAATTGATGTCTATGATGGATGGGTTCTTTGGTTACAACCATCTTATGGTCAAGGAGTCTGAGCAATATAATACAGCATTCACTACACCCTGGGGAACATATGTTTATGTGAGAATTCCTTTTGGTCTAACAAATGCAAGGGCTACTTTTCAAAGAGCCATAGATGTGGAATTTTCAGATTTTATTAACATATTTTTGGTGATATACCAAGATGACTTGACAGCATACCCCAAAAAGGAAGAAGATCATTGTGATCATTTCGAGAAGACATTTAGTAGAGCATTGGAGCATGGTATCTCTTTGAATCCAAAGAAATGTGCATTTGGGATAAGAGAGGGAAAATTGTTGGGACATACTGTTTCCAAGGATGGAGTTAGAATTCATCCAGAGAGAGTAGTTGCAATAGAAAAAATCCCACAACCCCACAATGTCAAAGGTATACAATCTTTCTTTGGGAAAATAAACTTCCTAAGGAGGTTTGTGACAAATTTTGTTGAGATAGTTCACCCAATTTCCAAGATTCTTAAGAAGGAAGCTAAGGTTGAATGGGGAGAGGAGTCTATATAGGCCTTCTAGGCCATTAAGCAAGCAATAAAGGAGGCTCATGTATTGAAAACCCTTGATTTTTCTAAACCCTTACAAATTTTTTCATTTGCTTCTTTCCACACAATCGCAGTTGTGATGTTGCAAAAGAATGCAAAAGGTTTTGAACAACCTATAGCCTTTTTCAGTAAATATTTACAAGCTACAAAACTCAAGTATGATATCAATGAGAAATAGGCATATGCATTGGTAAAGGCAGTAAAATCCTTCAGGCCTTATTTGATGGGAGCTATTGTGGTTGCATATGTACCTAGTGCTGTTGTCAAAGATATCTTCACACATCAAAAAGTATTAGGAAGACGGTGTACATGGATCAATAGGATCCTGGAATTCAATATTTAGGTATAGATTACTAAAGTGGTAAGAGGACAAGGATTGGACAAGCTTATGGCCCAAAGTAATCTGGAAGCAAATCAGATAAATTTGCAAGAAGAGGAAAATAGATCACACATATGTGATATGGAACATTTTGAATGGTATAAAGGTGTGATTTATTATTTACAAAGGATGAAATCTCTTGACAACTTAGGTGACAATGAGAAAAGGATATTGAAATTAAATTCTATCAAGTATGTTATTATAAGCTTTGGTGGAGAAATGGGGAAGGTTTCATGCTAAAGTGTGTAGATCAAAATCAAGCACAGGAAATTCTGATTGAGATGCATAGTGGATTTTGTGGAGGGCACTATATGGCCAAGACAACTACACATAAGATACTAAGGGTTGGATTTTGGTGGCCTACTATTTTTAAAGATGCACACCAACTGGTAAATACATGTTATGCTTATCAGCATTTCTCTGGTAAGTTAAAATTCTCTGGTAACTTGCCTCTAAAACCAGTTACAGTGCAATCTCCATTTTAGCAATGGGGTATTGACTTTGTGGGAGAGATAGCATGTAATTCTACTGGAGGCCACTCATGGATATTGGTGGCCACTAATTATTTTACCAAGTGGGGGGAAGAAATTCCAACAAATAGGGAAACCAGTGAAGTGGTAATTGACTTCTTGATGAGTAACATATTGACTAGATTTGGATGTCTAGAAAGGATTTTTTCGGATAATGCAATGTGTTTTAGATCTAAGGAATACACAAAATTTTGTGAGAAGCACGGGATCCAAATTTCTTACTCCTCACCATATCACCCACGGGGAAATGGACAAGAAAAATCAAGCAATAAAAGCTTGATGAAAATCATTAAGAGAATCCTGGATAAAAATAAGAAGGCATGGGATTCTAAGTTGAGGTTAGCAGTCTGGGAAGATAGGGTGACTGTGAAGAAATCAATAGGATGTGCCCCATTTGAATTGGTTTATGGTATAAATGCAAGCTTTCGCCAAAATAATCTGATGGAGATGTATAAATTTGTCCAGACATATGACAATGAAATTGATGATGAAATGCAATTGAGAGTAGAAGCTCTCATAGAATTGGATGAAACCAGGAGGGAGGCCCAAATGAAAAATTCAAAATTATAGTTGCAAGAAAAGAACTTGTATGAAAAGAAGGAAACTAAAAGGAGTTTCCAAGATGGATATCTGGTCCTAATCTAGAATTCCAGATTAGAAGATAAGGGAAAACTTGGAAAATTTGATGCAATTTGGTTGGGTCCATTTCTAATCAACAGTAAGTGGGGTGAAGATTCATACTTCCTCCAAGAGATGACAAGGGATATTCTTGAACTGCCAGTTCATGGAAAATTCTTGAAATTATATTTCACTTGAAGTATGTTTTCCATGAACAATAGTTTAGGTTTGTATATATGTTAGTAGTAGGTTTGTTTCCTACTGGGTTGTTTGGTCTAGACAACTCCTTTTGGTCATCTTTGCAATTGTTTTGCTCGAGCATATTTTCTATGATTTCACTTCATTCAAGTGGAATGAACATCCCCAACTGGAGCCACTGATGGAACTTTAATTTATGTTATACAAGTTCCATTTGATCTTTCCTATGTCTTTGGTTCTACATGGTGTTTTTTCCATAAGGTGTTTTGGAAATTCTAGGGTTGGGGTTTTACGTTTGTTTCCAAGTATTTGTGTTAACCTTACTTTCTTATCTTATACCCTGGCTTGGATCTAGTTGGTCGTTACTTTTGGAGGAGGGTTTTAAAAACAACTTGAGTCCCATTGATCCGTCTAGGTTTGGCCCCCTTCTGATCAATCGTTATTTTACCTTTGCTAGACTTTATTTCTTCCTAATTCTAGGATGGGACCATGTTCCCCTTTTAAAAACAACTTCATGTCATCATTTTCCGTCGAACTAGTCATGCCCCCTCTCATTTCAATAAATGTTTTATATTTTGCAGAGGAGTGATTTTTCATGGCCCTTGATGAATGGTCATTTGATCTCAGCCGCTCCACGCTATCCCGTGATGACCCCACCACATGGTTTTGGTGGATCATGATATCACAGGTGGGCACAACTTGTCACATCTAGAGAAGTCGAAGGAATGTTGGGAGTACTTTAATATATTTAGCAAGCTTTAATACATCAATTGGCGGGTTATTAAAATAGGTGTAAGACAAAAATGTTTCAAATGTACAGTGATGTTTTAATCTCGAGAGGAAAGGTGCTCGATGTTTAACGCCAGAGTTGGCAGCTATTTTGAACAAGAAGGGTCATTAATGATTGAGATCTGTGGTTTCCCTCCATCACATGATTGGAAGTTGCAATGTAGTTATTGATTGTGATATCAAGGGAAAGGAAACACGTGGATTTCCATGGCGACAAAAAAGGTGGTGGGCCATTTGCCATGGTGTAGGTCATGTCAGATTGATTAAAAGGCAGTCGTTTTATGATCCAGCCAAAGTGAAAGATCAACAAATAATATTCAAATTTACATCAAATGTGATTGGAGCCATTGGTGCAACGTGCGAGTGAGCTTTAATGACGGATGAGACATTTCCTAGTGTCATTTGATTGAAATAAAACCATTGTTTTCTTGTTCTATTGTATCCCAAAGCATTCAAGCAATTTCCCAGACCAATCTTAAAGTTGAGGATGAATTCACAAGCTGTTACAGTTAAGAATTAGGGTTTCTGTGAGCACAAAGCCGTAAATTGAATTTTGCATCTCTTGGTCAAATTGTAGTTCGAATTTGGGGAATTTTTTTGCCTGATTGTTGGGAAGCTTATTGAAAATCGTATTACGGTTATAAGTGAGTTAAATTGTTGGAAATTGAAAAGTACTTGTTTTTTAATTTTATATTCTCAAGAATCCCTAGTTTGTTTAAGGTCTATAATACAAGGAAGCCATAGTTTGCTCAAGATGGCACCATTAAAACATCATTCCATCCAGATTGAATTTTTGAATAGAAACATGTATGATTATTTCCTAGATCAATTGTCGTTGTCAACAAATGATAGGAAAAAGGGGTTGGTCCTAATGTGAGGAAAAACCCTTGGGGAGGGGTTAGTGTATAATTGTTTTAATATAGCTAATGCTAGGGTGCCGCTTAAGGTTTTGGAGATGTTCAAATTATGGTTTGAACAAAGGAATCTGCCTCATCCATTCTCAAATGGCTGGATTTAGGACATGGGCAAATTGGTAGTTTCGAATGTATTTCCTGATGCTGATTTTCTCAAGGCAGTGGTCGCAAGGTATGATCATGTCACATGAGTGGTTAGGGATAATGATGGAAGGGTTTTGTGGAGTATTAAGAGAGAGGAATTTTCACAAATTTTTCATTTGAGTGAGCCTAGTGAATTCTTGGTCCCTATCGAGCTTGAAGGAATGAAACAAGAATATGGGAAGATAAAGTCCCTTTTCAAAACTAAGATGCTCCCACGTCATTTGGCTAGGGTGGGAGGTTCAAGAGTGCATATCAGCCCTAGTGATTAGGATCCTTTTAGATTGGATTGTTTTGCCAAGTCCTTCCTACCTACTTTTTATTCATTATGCCAAATTTTGGGTTTTAGCCCTAATATTGTGATGTCAATAGCGTTTATGTTCATGGGGTACAGATACAACACCCAAATTTCTCGATAGTATATGATTGTGCTTCTTTCCTGGCTGAGAGGATACATGAAGCGTTATTGAAACTGCAACAAAATGATACAGGAACCCCTTTTTATTGGTATTCTATGCTTAGGCACATGTTTCTTTTTAGGAATGCTAAGTTTTTCTCTGAGAAAATGAGATTGAATCAATTTGTCAATGAAGAGAGACTGTCAGTACAAGTTTGGACTACTAACCTTTCATACAATAGAGAGGATGCCAATTATGTACAGTTCGACAACTGCTTTGCATCAAGACTAAGAGCCAAATTGATGGTGAAGTTTCCCAGGTTTCCTAAGGAATTGCATGATTTTCTTAGGCCCAAGGAGAGGAAGCTTGATTTTAAGATTTGTCACAATTGGGGTGATATTATCCCATATCCAGTCAGCACTATCTTGAGGGTATATGGTTTTTAGGAGACCCCACATATATTGCCTTATAATGTGCCGCCAAGGATCGGATTTGCTAAGGTTATGTGGCAAATTGGATGTATTCATGAAGATAACCATTCAGGAAAGGGTAAAGGGTCTTTCTACCCTAATTACACAGTGGTTTCTAGTTTTGTTATTGCAAACCAAGGTTGGATGCATTTTAGAAACTTCTTTGATTTATACCATTTAAGGTTGGGTCCTAGAAGGCAGTATGATCCTGAGGGTTTCTTTGCTCTATTTAAACAAAGAATAAAGGGTGCTAATTTTGTTCATGAATTTGATTTGAATAATCAGGAGTTGAAAAAAGATAAATGGGTAGATTATGATAAGCTATTGGCTTTTGTACATAAGATGGATCTGAAATATGATCCATTCATGGAATTCATTCCTTATCATAAAAAGATTGATTTTTTGATTGATAATTTCAAGGAAATCATGGGTATTCTAATGACCAACAAAATAAATATAGAGTTGGACTTGGGTATATAGGGACAAGCTGCAAGGCCATTTGAAGAAAGGCCAACTTACCAACCTCCAGATGACAAGCCTATTTACAAGAAAAAAGGGATGACAATAGTGACAAAGGATATAGAGATAGAAAAGGAAAGCAGGTAATGAAACTGCATGAACAACCAAGCTCACATCTCAAAACACCTAGGGCAATAAAAATAATTGATCTTGATTCATCACCAGAAAGGATTCCCTCACCACCACCATCATCGCCAAAACCCAAAAGGCGAAGGATTGAATAGTACCAGGACTTGGTTGATGAAATTATTGTTACTGACCAAGATATGAAAATGGCCATGCCTTGCCCTCCACGACCAATTGAGTTAATTTTATCAGACCTAGATATGAAGGGAAAATGTGTGTAGGATGCAAAAATGGAGGATTTTAAGGAATTCTTGGATGATGTTGCTTTTGTGAAATCACCAGTCTTCTTGCAACTGGTATGGAGGATGAAGTTGGAGGAGTATCAGGAGAAGTGCAAGAAAAGAAGAGAACAAAGGCCTGACAAGTCAGATCAAGAAAATGATGATGAGGTGAAGGCTGAAATGATGAATGAGTTTAGGAACATCACTCCAAGAGAAGGGAGAAATTTGGTTAATCAATCTAGTGTCTTGATTCTACTTGAGTGGGATATTGCTGATGTACTGGCTTTTAATTCTATTTTGAAGTTCAAGCATCCCCTCCATAATTCAGAAGAAGAATTCAAGGCAGCATTGCAAGACTCTGCCTTTAGTGCGGACTATGAAACTTTGGCAATATAGGCTTTGGCCCCACAAGGAAGAAAGCCAAGTATAGCTGACATTTACCCAAATTTCGGGGGAGGGTTAATAATAAAAATAGCATCAGAGACTTAAACCATAGAGGCCACAAATTTAACTGTGAATGTGACCAAATTGGCATAGAAGATTGCAGAGAGAGAGGGAGCTAGAAAAAGGAGTCTTATGGAAAAGTATAACTTTATAATTGGGGAGTATAATAAGGTGCAGCAAAGGAATATTGAGCTAAAAACAAAAGTGGAAAGGTTAAAGTGCAGGCAGATTGGGGAAGCATCAAATGCTCCTGTGATTAAAACATTGCCTTCCATGTCAAGGTCATTGCTTCCTATTTCCCCCATTGTTTCCACACCGAGATCTCCTAGTCAAACTCTTTCCCTTAATCCCGCATTGGAACCAACTGAGGAGGACTTAGAGTGCTTTGTTGATCCAACGAAGAAGTAGTTAATGCAAAAAATTGAAGAGCTATAGGACTCTCTAAAGGTAAGTGAGGAGAGGGTATCTTCAAGATAAAAGGAAATTGTTACTGCTATTTTTTAGAATTTGAATGAAAGGGTTGATGATAGGTTGTCAAGTGCATATTCTTCTTATTCTTTATTACTAGGTGCAATAAAGAATACTGACAGGGATCAAGAAGTAGCAATATCATTAATTTAGAAGTGGATCTCTAGGTCAAATGATTTGGATGTAATGTTTAAGGCCTCAAGATTCGATATCAATAATAGGCCCCAATCATTAAGACCTACTCAAGTGTTGGTGAGTTCATTGCAAGGTTTTCAAGCCCTAATAGATGACTTGAGTAGGAAGATCAAGGAATTGGTAAAGAGTTTTGATGATTGGAGCGAAACACTACTACCTGATATAATTGATGAGTAGGGTAATATCAAGTCACTTCAGTAGTGGCAGGATCGAGCTAATAGGGTCATCAATGCTCAAATTACTTTAACTTGTGATGACTTGGATTTTGATCTTTTAGTGAGTTGCATGGATAAAATTATTAGCACCAATTCATTCCTTGATTCTTTTGAATGAGAGGAAAACCAAGTGGTAGTTAAATATACACCTTATAGTGTCAAATTTTATGAGGTAATCAGTTTTAACTGGCCAAGTGATGAGGAATACTAGTAGTGGGTGAAGACATATTTAACTGAGGAGTAACTTTAGGAGTAAGCTACTAATAGTTAATCAATCAACTGTTGCAATTATAACAATTTCCAATTTTGTTTCGGTGGCAATCTAAGCGCGAAGTTCTTGAAGATTTGTTGTTGTTAGAACAAGAAGATTCTCCAAGGGAGGTATCTGTTGTAACCAATTTTTGAATTGTCACAAAGAGGTCCAAGTGGCTAGTGACATGTGCACTCTCTGGCCCGATGCTTTTTTTCTCCCTCATTTTCAATAAGAAGGATTTCAAGGCCAAAATTACGAGTTAGCAAGTTAGAAATTTTTGGTTAAATCTAGGTGAAGTTGCAGAGCAATTGTAATGTCTGATAGTTATAGAGAAAATGCAAGTTAGGTTGAATCATTTTGTTGTAGGTTTTGAATTCATGGATATATAATATTTTATGATAGTACTGGCATTTGAATTAAACTAATAAATTTGAGCACATGTCTCTCCTATGTACAAGAATATTTGAATTTTGAATAAAGTGATCAAGGGTTAGTTGGTTCATCTCGCTGTTGTGGTGTGTGCAGTTCTTATTTTAGCTTTAATTCAAGAAATTAATTAAAATGCTTATATAAGATTGTGGGTTGATATGTTTTGTACAAGGATCTAATAAGTAGTATTGAATTAGGGTTACCTATTGGTGATATTGTAAGGCAATATTATCAAATATTTTATATGCTATGTGTTGAATTTGTTATAAAACCTTAGGTATTTGTGAATTTGACTCCCCCAATGGAAGTAAGGCACTGATCCAAGTTGCATTTGTTCTTTGTGATTCAGTATTTGTTTGTGTTCTCCTAGAGCTTGCTACAAATTGAAAATTAATGAATATGCTTTACTTTGAAGTATTGTTGTGATTATCTCATGCTCCAAATGGTTGATATTATTGATGAACAACCAATTCTATTCAGATTTATCCTATTTTTTTGAGTTGTTGGGTGAGATTATCTGTTATTGTTAATGTTGCTTATGATAATGGTGCAAAGGTTGTAAACACATTAAGGGATCAACCTCCTAGGTCTTGTAGTGCCCAAAGTGGAGGAGGTCTTTAAAATCCTTGTCAGTTGGTCTAGGTCCTTTGAGTTGCCCTTGATTGGAATTGGAAATTCCATAGGTAGATTAGAAGATCAATTTGGTTACAGTAATAGCAACCAACATAATGGAAAGAATGCATAGACACATAATCAAGTTCAAATTCTTTTGGTGAATAAAGAGAATCATGAAGGA
The DNA here is from genome assembly GCA_007115665.2 of Sequoiadendron giganteum. Classification (NCBI taxonomy): domain Eukaryota; kingdom Viridiplantae; phylum Streptophyta; class Pinopsida; order Cupressales; family Cupressaceae; genus Sequoiadendron; species Sequoiadendron giganteum. The sequence goes on along the minus strand of CM021102.1, from coordinate 796,821,008 downwards.
GAAGCTAGTGGAAGTACAAAAGAGAGAACAAGAGAACCAGAAGTCAAAGAGAATCCCAAAGTTCCAAGGTATGTAAAGCTAAATCACTCTGAAAACCTGATTAATAGGAGATAAGAACAAAGGTGTGTAGACTAGAAGAAGAATTGTAGAAGAGTATTATCTAATCTCCAAGAATGAACCTAGCAATATCAATGAATCATGTAAAGATTAATATTGGATGGAAGCAATGAAGGAAGAACTGATGCAAATAGAGAAAAATGATACATGGATTCTTGTTCCCAGATCTTGGGATAAAAATGTGCCAAATGGGTCTTTCAGAATAAGTTGAATGAACAAGGTGAAGTGGTAAAAAAAAATCAAGATTGGTATATAAAGGGTACTCATAGATGGAAGGTAATTATTTTGAAGAAACCTTTTCCCCTATTAATAGAATTGAATTTGTAAGGTTATTTCTTGCTTATGCTACTTTCAAGAATTACAAATTCTATCGAATGGATGTGAAGTCAACATTTCTAAATCTTGAGTTAGAAGAAGAATTTTATGTTGAGCAACCTAATGGATTTCAACTAACTGATGAAAAATACATGGTTTTCCGATTGAAGAAAGCACTGTATGGACTCAAACAAGCCCCTAGATTTTGTTGTGCAAGACTGGATAAATACTTGTTGAAGCTTGGATTCAATAAAGGTACTACTGACAACAATTTGTATTTCAAGATGGATAAGGATAAAGAGTTGATTATTGAAGTTTTTGTTGATGACATTATTTTTGAAGGTGATGATGACCTATGTATGAATTTTTCTGATGAAACGAAAAGTGAGCTTGAGATGTCAATGATTGGAGAGCTGAAAATATTTTTAGGATTACAAATTACTCAGATAGATGATGGAATCTTTATATCCCAATCCAAATATGTAAAAGAGTTACTGAAAATTTTTGGCATGGAAGACTCAAAGCCTATAGGTACACCCATGGTAAACAGATGCAAGTTAACACATAATGATGATTCTCCTAAGGCTAATCAAACAAGGTACCTATCAATGATTGGTGGATTTCTCTATTTGACTCAAACTAGACCAGATATTATGAACGTTGTATGCATCATTGCTAGATATCAAGTTGATCCAAGGAATCACATGTGACTACAATAAAGATAATTTTTAGATATTTGAAAGGGATAGTTGAATTTGGTCTATGGTATCCTAAGGATGATGATCTTACTGTGAATGCCTTTACAGATGTAGATTGGGCAAGAGATGTGGATGATAGGAAAAGTACAAGTGGTGGTGCATTCTTCTTGGGGAAGAAGTTGGTGTCTTGGCTAAGTAAAAAGCAGAATTCCATTTCCTTATCTACTATTGAGGTAGAATATATTGTTGTTGCAAACAATTGTACTCAAGTATTATGGATGAAGCAGATGCTGAGAGATATTAGAATTGAGTATAATGAGCCTATTGCTATAGTTTGTGACAATTCAAGTGCCATAAATATTTCCAAGAATCCTGTGCTACATTCAAAGACAAAACATATATCTATCAAGTATCACTTTTTGAGAGACAAAGTGAGTGATAAAGAAGTCAGATTGGAATATGTGCCCACTAGGGAGCAAATTGCAGATATCTTTACTAAATTATTGCCTAAGGATATTTTTGAGTATCTCAAAGGTAAGCTAGGGGTGATTTCCCTTCCTAATCTGAACTAAGATGCAATTATTTGCATCAATTCATGCATTCATAGTCATATCTTGTTTCAAATTGATGTTGTGGTGGTTGCTACTCAGGCGGAGTAGTAAGATGATTCAAATATGTGGTTCAGAGTGTGTGTACCTTTTCCATTGATGTCAAAGGGGGAGAATATTAATGTGAAAAACCTTTGTAGAAGAAAGGGGGAGAAGAGCAATAAGAACTAAGGGAGAAGATGGAACAGTAAAATATTTTGTAAAGATTTAGTTGTGTTGATGGTATTTTTCACATCATATGTTGCCATCAATGCCAAAGGGGGAGATTGTTGGATTTTGTGGTCATGTTGCTAATATGTGGTTGTAATTGATGTCAACACTATTAGCATTGATGATTCTGAAGTCTATATATGTTGAGGATATTGAGAAAATTAGAATAAACATGTTGTAGATAGTCTGTGAAGCTATGATGATGAGAATGGTGGAAAGTTCTGTAAGTTGTTATTTAGAAGTTGTGCATTAAAGGAATTGTTGCTGATCCTATCTAGTATGTTGTTTGAAATTTTTTGAGGTGCACATCAAGATTGGAGAAAGCTATTAGATTCTGAGTTCCTATAGTTATTATGTTACTATAATAGGTATTTCTAGAAGAAGAGAATACAATTCTGGTAAATTAAGTTTTTGTGTATGTTTCTTTGATGTTTAGTTATGTTTTTATATCATGCTCCATCATTATGGTACGTCCGCGTTGATCGGTGTGCTCTTGATTAGAGATTTTTCGTTTGAGTGTTCAAGTTTTCATGTTCTTGGCCGACATGATGGCAGTAGTGTGTTGTGGATCCTTATGGATTAATCTTTTAATGCTTGGAATGTTCGAGGATGTTGATTTAGGTCTTCATTATGTTGTGACTAACTTAGGGTTGTATGCATTGAGATTTGTTCATGAATTGGGTTGACAATTTGTAATTTATTTCTTTATGAGTGGTCGACAGAGTTCTTGAAGTAAATTCATGTAGCGAATATATAAGAGCGATTGTTTCCTCATTTTGTAATATGCTTGGTGAATGTATGCAATGTGTGAATGTAAAATGTGCGAATAAAGATCATATCATTCAATTTTATAGCAGGGTGTAAAGAAGATTGAGTGAGGTATGAAGAAGTATTTTTGTGCCTGACCAAAACTATCATCAATCTTTTGAAGAAGCTAATTTATCAGTTCAATCTCATCAGATGGATTTAATCTAATTTTTTTATGTAAGGCAGTTAGACTTCCCTTCTGAGAAGTGAGATCTAGGCAGTGTGCCTGAATGCATGTGCATTCCTTATTCATTTTTCATTATACTTCTAACAAGTTATAATTCCATATTAACCTCCACTGTGGTTTTTCCCCTAACAGGGTTTCCACGTATAAAATTTTGGTTTTCATGTGTTTCTGATGTGTTGTTGATTCATGATTTCACTTTTAATTATCATATCTAATATTAAACGTCGATAAAGGTTAAATAAGTTTAAATTTTGTAAAAATTGATTCACCCCCCCTCTCAGTTGTCTATCCTTGTTTTGCCAATAGTCTTGAGACTTGAAGATCCCTTGAAGACAAGTTTTACTAATTAAGAAAAAATTTCTAAGTTGTCACAAGGTTGCCATATTCATGAAAAGTCATATACAAAGCATGATTCAAGATTTTAGACTCAGGCATCTGGCAGGAAGGAAGCTATAGGAGATCACTAGAGAATACTAGAATTTCAATCAAACCCTAATACTAGGACTAAATCACCACCTCAGGTGTATGAGTCGCAATACTACCTTTTGAGAGATTCCAATTTCAAAATAGAAACCCTAGTATGGGAATAAATCACCACTTGTGTCATATGAGTCCTAGTATACTTGATTTCAGAGATTTTCAGTAGAGCTTGAGTTGTCAGTTCTAGATCCCATTTTTTTTCAGAAACCCTAATCTGGGACCAAATCACCCTACTAGTGTATGATTCCTAGTGTGCATTAAAGTTAAGTATTTTTGATATTTCAGACCCTTGTTCAAGCCTCTTCAATTTCTAGATGCACCTTTGTAATTTCTCAATTTACTGTTCTGGTTTGATTTCATTTATAGGTAATTTACTTAAGTTTTGCATATCATTTACATTTCTTGTCTTTCCAATCCCTTGCTTGATGGTGAACCCCCTTTTAGTCTTTGATCACACCCATAGGACACCTTATTGTAGATCTCTTTCCCTCATTTCCATCCCTAGATTAATATATCTAAGGTTTCCTTGAATGAAATATGTAGGAAATTGGTTTTTCTATCTCCCAAAACATAGATCGACTATTTTTGTCATTTCAGTTACCACAATAGATACTGATATGGTGTTCAAAAAATTCTTCGTGTCTTCATGGTTTACAACTTAGGAATTAGGGGATAGGAAAGAATGATGTTTTCAATGGTTATAGAAACTCCTGAGAATTTAAATTGCTAGCCTATATTAAGCCTATGAAAAGGGTCTCTAAGAATTTTTTATAATGAAGACAATAATGAGTGAATTTAAGTTGAAATGGAGAAAACAATTGTTCCACCTTTTGGGAGGTGGAACACAAACTAGGTGTTTTAGGGACCTAGAAAAAATTTCTTCAAGTTTCATTCAAGGATACCTAAGAGATCCCAATCAAGGATGGAATGAGGGAAAAAGATCTACTAAATTTTGTCCTAGGGTATGATAAAAGACTAAAAGGGGGATCACCACCATGCTAGGGCTTGGAAATATAAGAAATGAAAGTATTATGCAAACTTCACTAAATGGCCTAGGAAATGAAATTGAATGCAAAATAACAAATTGAGAATGAGCAGAGGTGCACTTGGAAGAGAGATGAGGTCAAAAAAAGCTCCAAAACCCTAAAATATTATTGTTTGATGCCAATTGGTACTCATTCACCAGTCTGGGAGATTTAGTCTCCGACTAGGGTTTTTGTGCCAAAACTGGAATCTCACGGGGATAGATCTGAATCTCTTGAAACCTAGACAATGTCAGTACTGGGACTCATACACCACAAGTGGTGATTTAGTCCCAGTATAGGGTTTTTGGGTAGGTTCTGGGACCTCTTGATGAATTTTCTAGATCTACTAAATATAGGGGAAAAAGCAGTACTAGGACTCAAAGCAGTATTGGGACTCATACGCCCAAACTTTTGCAAAGTGTCTCGTTTTGTCACAAAGTGTCCCAGGAGCAAAATTTTGAAGCGAAACTTTGTGAGCCTCTACAGATGGATTAAATAAGCACTTTCCCACTAGTTTCATGCAAATAGGATGCATATCTTTCTCTAGATCTAAGTTTTTGTGAGCCTTGACAACTTTTCATGAAAACTTTTGCAACTTTTACAACATTGTCATTTTGGTACTTTTGAGGGCTTCAAATCCACTTTATCTTCAGCCTATAAACCTACAATCATACAAAGAGAGAGAAAAAGTGTTGTTTTGTTAAGGAATAGGGGTTTTCCTTGGTCAAACACCATTTAGGTAATTAAACCTTATATGAAAAAATGAAACATGAACAATGATACCTTGAATGATGTCTTGTCGTATAAATCAGCAATAACATGAAGTGACCATATAGAATGTAGATCTCTTGATCTTGAATTGGATATGAGACAATGGTTCACTAGGATCTTGGATACTACATTACAATATTAGCTCAACAACATGCTTGATGCCTTTTTCCTTTGACACGATGATAGATCTTGAATTACTATAACAAATGATGAAGAAATATGCCCTTGAATGCCTTAGAAATTCTCTTGAATACTCTATGATTCTCTTGTGAACTCTTAGGATTCTTACATATATGGTTTCTTAGGTTTATGTCATGATAGATTAGGTTAAATAATGATTTTATACCTTGTTTATATAGGCATTCCATCTAATTTCCCAATTATTAGATCGCAAATACTAACATACATGAAATTTGAATTCGAAACCCTGATTTCTTGCTCAAAACCCTAGAAAGGGGCCAAATGGGACTCATACGCCACTTTTGGTATATAGGTCCCATCTGGGTGGGACTCATATTCCCAAGGTGGTGTATGGGTCCCACCAAGCCTTTTTAGATAGAGGAAATGTCGGGGAGTTGAGATATATTAAGTATATTTGTTGATTATATCAGGATCTCAGTTGAAATAAGCCTTGGGATGCATAATAAAGGGTCTTAGGGGCCTATTAATGATGATATGAAAGTCATAAATGAAAGAGGGCCCAAAACTTAATGTGAAGGTTTCAGTAACTACACTTTACAACACTAAATTAAGGAAAAATTAGGTCTATTTAGCTTAAAAGGGCCCTAAACCTAATGTGAATATGTAAAACACATTACAACACTAGATCAAGGAAACATTATATCCATTTTCATGTTAATAATTCTCAAATTAAGTGTGAAAATGTAAAGGGATACATTTTTCATCACTAAATTTAGCCCCCACTTTAGTGAGAGGAGGAACTTGCTTCAAACTCACACTAAAGTAGGCAATCAAGACGGGTCCAATTCTACCAATGCAGATGGTCTTGGATAGAAAATATCGAGGAGGAGTTCAAACCCCCAAGATCTAGGATCCTACGTCAAACTAACATAAGCACAAAAAGGACATGCATAAGGTTTATGATATGTAGCATCATGATACACACATATACAATGTCAAAGATATAAAAAGACAAAGAAAAAGAAAGAAAAGGGGGATCATGGTTAGACCGTTTGTCTTGCATGTTTTGAATCAAATCTAATTTTTTTGTCCAAAAATATATGCTCACCTTGAGGCAACAGAACTCCACGCTATCCACTGGGTGAGTATCCAAAAAGGGTGGCTTACAAGTGGAACACTATCTCCATTATGCAAACCAAATACATGCTCAAAAGGGATAGTGGAAACTCAGGCCATCCACTAGGTGAGCCCCCAAAGAGGTAAGATACATATGCATGGGGTTGGTATGCACTCACACACACAAACAAGCGGCTAAGGGAAAGTCAAGCCTAAGTTCGGCTCACATACATACAACCATACCAAAGCTATACTACCCGATAAATTTGATAAGGTTCCACACAATAATGAACTTTGAGCTTCATGAGGCAAGCAAAGCTTAATATTCTTAAAACTTGTGAGCAAACAAGATGACTCCATAGGCAAGAAAAGTGTGTTATGCAACATGGCCAGATAATAGATGTTATAAATGCAAAATAGTGTAAAGTACATTCAAAGGGATTTTGATTAGTTCATGTAAGGTCTCTTCTTAGGTAACATCATGTCTAATATCTCCAAGAGAGGGAAAGTCAAGTAATTATCATGCTCTCAAAGGAAATCAAACTCAATGACACCACCAAGAAGAGGACGCATCGCAAGAATAAAGAAAATTGCATAGTGAAACATGAGTATCAATGTATGCCCCCACTTTAAAGTGGTTGCTAACACCATTTTTTTGATAAATTGCTTTAAATTAGAAGAAGACATGAGAGGTTATTCGGAAATCCCTATGCCAAGTCATATGTTCCCAAATAAAACAAAATCATGAAAAAAGGGATAGCCCCAAAACTCAGTACATCACACATGAGAAAATATAAGGCATGTCATCCACATCCCAAGATTTCTCTTATATGTACATGAAAGGTGCTCAACTATCCAAAAGAGAAAATAAAAAGTGACATACAAGGACAAGGCTACTTAACCTCTCACCCCCACTTAGTGTAGGACAAGGATGAGCCAAAATGATTTATGAAAAACATGCTAGAGTGAAAATCGGTATCAATTAGAGGAATTAGGTGCTCCCACATAAGGAAGAGCACCAAACTCCTTAATATTTTGGATTTTTATAAAAAAATTATTACATTCATTAGTAGAATGACCATGAACTCAATGATATGCACAAAATGAAATCTTGTAGTAAAATTTCTTTTGTGTTCTTGGAGGGAGATATATCAAACAATCTTGGAGGATTCTTGACAAGATACCCTCTTCATCAATGGTAGATGATGTTCCTGTACTTTTCGACAAAGATATCTCTTGCTTAGTAAAAGGTGTCATACTTACACAAGACTCTTTAGATGGTGAGATTGTGTACTCTCCTTGAAAGGAAGGTGTAAAATCTAACGAACTCCAATCATTATTGTTTTATGTGATGATATTGATATTAAGCGAGGATTTCCCTATTTCTAAATAGTTTCTTTCAAAGGATAATAATCAAATCCACTAGTTTCTATTAATTTAGGATGCAATAATATTAAAGTCAGCTTATAAGAATCTTTTGTAATAGTGTTGATATTAAGTGAAGACTTTCTTGTTTCTGTCAAGGGATAATAACCAAGACTATTAGTCTTTCATTGTGTGTTAGGTTTTATGGGGACATGAATACCTTGTTCTCTATCACCACATCCTTTTCCACCACATCCAAGTTGTTTCATAAATTCATAACCTTTTCCATAAAGCATTTTCATTTCTTTCAGATTCGTTTTTTGTTCATAATCAGCTTCATCAAAGTTTGTTGTATAATTTGTTGCTTTTGTTCTAAAGTGGTTGAGGTGGATGCTTTTGAAGGGTCTTCCAAATTTTGTGTTGACATTATCGCTTTTTATTTTTCCTTTTTGGAGTCTATTTATGATCTTGTATTCTCCCATGAATGATGTGAAATCTAGAAAGAACCCCAGTCATCTTCTAATAGTTTCGTGACTTCCTCAATATTTTTTTCTTTATCTTTTTGTTGCATAGGTTCTACTTGTGTATTTGGTGTCAATGTTTTCAAGGGATTCTCCTTTCCTTTCTCAATGTTTAAAAAATTGTTTGGTTCAGGTTCAGGTTCGAGTGTGTACACTTTGTTGTTGTAGACACACTTCATTTTAGGATGAAGAGTAGAAGGAACCCCATTCATTGCATGAATCCATGGTCTTCCTAAAAGAATATTATATGAAAGATAATGAGGCATAACATGGATTATTTTTTCTAATGTGGCCTTTCCATCTGTAATAGGTAAAGTGATCACACCAAGCGGTTTTTTTCCTATATTGTTAAATCCCTTGATAGATAAAGAGTTAGGTTGAATTCTTGATTTATCCATGCCAAGCCTATCCAAAAGGGTTACACTACACAAATTAAGATTTGATTCATTTCCAACAAGGGTTATGTTTATTCCCAACTGATTATGTATAACTATTATTATGAAAGGTTTTTTTTTTTTTTTTGCACTTCCAAAGGAGGGATCTCCTTGAATCATGGTTGCTACATCATTGGGTTGCACATTAGAAGGGATAGAAACTTGTTGTAAATAATTTTGAATCGTGTTATGATAATGAGGGGAGACTTGAATAAGGTCCCATAAGGATGTCTTAGTAGGAGTATTCTTTAGTTGCTCAACAAGATCATACTCCTTTCCATTTTGTGAAGGAAAATGAGGAGGACCGAGCAAGAAAGGGTTAGGTAATGAGAGGGATGTTGAAGGTGTTTTTCTTAGTTGTAAATTTTTTCTAGTTTTATATATGTATGAGAAAAATTATTATAATTTGATTGCTATGAAATATTATTCTTAGGTGGGTAAAGGATAAGTTCGGGTTTGTTTTGAGATTGAGATCATTGTGAGGGTGGGTAAAGAATTAGAGGATTCTGAGGATGTCCCACGGGGTATGTAGGAGGTCCAATAGCCAAGGGGAATCTAATAGACAAGTGAATTCATAACTTCAATAGTTTTGATTTGATGTCTTTCTAATGAAGGGGAGTCTAGTGTGATATTTTCACCATCATCTAAGGAAGAAAAATTAATCTTGTTAATGTTGTCATTTTCTTCCACCATGATATCCTCCCTAGGAGAATATTTTCTAGGAGAAATTTCTACAAACTAGATATTCATGACATTCGAAGGTTGGTTAGATTCTAAAATTACTTCATGCCAAGGGAGTTATCAATGGTTGAATTGTCTTGTTCATCAATGATGGAATTCTCATGTTCAATAATGTTTTCCCTAGGGGAAGAGAGGCAACTAAGATTCTCATGAATTTCATTGATCAAAGCATCTTCTTCACAACTAGGAGAAGGACAAATTTGATTATCATGATTGTCCATAATTTCGTTCTTTTATCCCTAATGTCTTCCAAAATGGGATAGGTAGGGGAAGCAACATAAAGAGAATTGTCATAGATCTTAAATATTTTATCATCTAACACCAACCTATCATTCTTTCTTACAATATGATTGTGATTATTTCTTACAATTGCATCCTTTTTCACTAAAATGTTCTCACAAGAAAAAGGTGAATGGAAATTAGGTAAGGTGATGTATAGAAATGTGTCTATGATCTCATTCTCTTGTGTTATAATATCTTCCAATGTAGGAGAGTATATAAGAGGAGCCTTCAACAATGTCATGATTCTCAATGAGTGCATCTTCTAACACCGAAATTCCTTTGTCACATGTAGGAGAGGTATTAAGAGAAGACAAAATATTATTATCATGATTGTATATGATTTCATCTTCTTCTATCACCTCATTCCCATAGATAGGAGAGATAAGAGAGGGTGTAGATTTAAGGCAAGCATCAACATGTTCATTCTCTTACACTAAGAGACTCTCATAACTAGGAAATATATTTAATGAAGGACTAACATACTTATTGACTAGCTTTTTCTTTGAAAACTTGGAATTAAAATTTGTGCAAAGTGATCTGTACAAACTCAAAATGGAGAGAGACTTAAAATGAAATGCAATGACCTAGAATGAAGTGTGTAAATGAAATTTTTACATTCTAAACAAGCTAATTTTTTTATTACACTATGAAACAATCTAAAAAATGAAATGTTGTAAATTTGAAAATTTGAAATTAAGTGATGGATGAAATGAACATAATTAAGCTAGATCTACTGAAATGCATGTAACAAAAGCTCAGCAAACTCAAACACGTATTCAATGACAGTGCAAATAGAAGTGTAAAAATGATGTTTTCAATGCAATAAAAGGTAGTTTCAGGTCTGATTTGGGACTAATTCACCTAGAGGGGCGTATGATTCATAGTTAGGATTTTTGGAAGGGTCAAATGTTAAAAAATGCACAACATAGAACTCCCAGAAAGTAGGCAAAACAACCTATACTTAGACTAAATCACCAAGAGGGGCATATGAGTCCAAGATTAGGGTTTTTGCACTAATTTCAGCAAATTCTAAGTTGATTCTAATGTTTCTAACTTGTATGATGACTTTACTATTTGTAATTGCAGAATTTCAGTGAAATTGAATGATCTAAGATGTAAAAATGCAACCTAAATGCACTTTCACTAATGCAGAATTTTGGAACCCTAGATGCAAATTAACTAATGCAAGACCTAATGCAAAGTTAATGCAAGATAGATATAGGACTTTAATGTACTCCAAATAAAAAAATAAGGTGTTTGAAAGGTTGGGTTCACCAAAATGAAATGAAGAAAATAGATTTTCCACCTTTTGTGAGGTGGAACACAAACTAGGTTTTTTAGGGACTTAGACCAATTTTCTTCAAGTTTCATTCAAGTATATCTTAGATATATCAATCCAAGGATGGAATGATGGAAAGAGATCTACTAAATTTTTTCCTAGGGTGTGATAAAAGACTAAAAGGGGGTTGACCACCAAACTAGGACTTTGAAATATTAGAAATGAAAGTATTATGCAAACTTGACTAAATGACCTAGGAAATGAAACTGAAATGCCAAATAACAAACTAAGAATGAGTAGAGGTGTGGGTATGTGCAGGATCATCATGGAAAAATAGGCCCTTAAGTGGTGATGAAAATTCAGAAAATCAAAGTTAGGCAACTTGACATAAAAAATTTAATAAGTTATCTATCTTATTTCAAAAATATGTAAGAATAGAATTTGTAGAAAATTGAATATAGTTTCTAAAATACTAGGTTTATTTTTTTTAAACAAAATCTATTTGGTGAAAATATGAAATTTCGATGCAACTACTTAAATTTTAGGGAAAAAATAAGAAGTAGGTGTTTGTCTGACCACCCTAACAACAATAAAATGATAATATTTTTTTATAAGATTTTAGATATAAGTAGAGGACCCATGTCCCGATGTGATGCATTTTTTTTTTTTGTAATTTTTTTCCAATTAAATAATTAATTATGATTTTTTTATTACAATTTTAAAATTAATATAAAAACTCGTATGTCTGACCACCTTAACTTGGTCAATAAACCTAGAGTATTTGAAGCATAGAATGTGATGCATATTTTGGATTCAAAAAATGTGCTACCATTTGAAAGCTATAGATTTTTTTCAATCATCCAATCAACCAAGACTTTACTCATAATTCAAATAGAAAATGAATAATAATTATTTATTAAATTCAAAGTAAAGCATAATTTATAATGGTGGAAAGCTAAGAATCTCCTATTAAAATCCTTTTAGTTTCATCAATTTTGGGTTAAAAAAAATCACTAGACACATGGGCCATCATATCACTTACATATCATCACTTTTTGGTCCATCATGATCCTGCACATACTCGTGCACCTAGAAGAGAGATGAGGTCAAAACAAGCTCCAAAATCCTGAAATCTTGCTATTTCATGCCCACTGGGACTCATACACTGGTTTGGCCTATTTAATTCCGGACTAGGGTTTCTATACCAAAACTAGAATCTCATAGGGATAGATCTTAATCTCATGAAACTTGGAAAATGTCAGTATAGGGACTCATACACCACAAGTGGTGATTTAGTCCCAGTATAGGGTTTCTAGGCAAGGTTTAGAACCTCTTGATGACTATTCTAGACCTACTAAAGACTAGAAAAAAATCAATACTAGGACTCATATGCCCAAACTGTTGCAAATTATCTCGTTTTGTAGCAAAGTGTCCCAAGAGAAAAAATTTGAATCAAAATTTTGTGAGCCTGTAGAGATGGATTTTAAAATAAGTACTTTCCCACTGGTTTCAAATAAATAGTAAAAATATATTTCTCTAGATTTGAGTTTTAGTGAGCCTTGACAACTTTGTCATTTTGGTACTTTTGAGGGCTTCAAATCCACTTTTTCTTCAATCTATAAACCTACAATCACATAAAGAGAGATAAAAATTGTTTTTTGTTAAGGAATAGGGGTTTTCCCTGGTCAAACCATATTTAGGTAATTAAACCTTATGATGAAACAATAAAACATGAACATGAAACAAGAAATATGAAACATGAAACATGAATAATGATACCTCGAATGATGTCTTTTCATATAAATCAACAATTTAACATGACGTGGCCATATAGAATGCAGATATTGATCTTGAATTGGATATGAGAAAATGCTTGACTAGGATCTTGGATACTACATCACAACATTAGCTCAACAACATGCTCGATGCCTTTTTCCTTTGACATAATAATAGATATTGAATTATTGCAATAAATGATGAAGAAATCTACCCTTGAATGCCTTAGAAATGATCTTGAATACTCTATGATTCTCTTGTGAACTCTTAGGATGCTAAAATATATAGTTTCTTAGGTTGATGTCATGATATCTTAGATGAAATAATGATTTTAAACCTTGTTTTATATAGGAATTTCATCTAACTTATCGTTTATCAGATCCCAAATGTTGGCATCCACGAAATTTGAATTCAAACCCTTGATTTCCCACTCAAAACCTTAAAAAGGGGCCAAATGGGACTCATACGCAACTTATGGTGTATAGGTCCCATCTGGGTGGGACTCATATGCCCAAGGTGGTGTATGGGTCCCACCAGGCCGTTTTGGATAGAGGAAATATCGAGGAGTTGAGATATTAAGTATATTTTTTTACTATGTCAAGATCTCAGTTAAAATAAGCCTTGGGATGCATAATAAAGGGTCTTAGGGGCCTATTAATGATGATATGAAGATCATTAATGCAAGGGGTCCCAAAAATTAATGTGAAGGTGTAAATAAATACACTTTACAACACTAAATTAAGGAAAATTTAGGTCTATTTAGCTTAAAAGGGCCCTAAACCTAATGTGAATATGTAAAACACATTAAAACACTAGATCAAGGTGACATTAGGTCCATTTTAATGTTAATCATTCCCAAATTAAGTTTGAAAATGTAAATCTTTACATTTTCCATCACTACACAAGTGATGCCTACAAGATATAGTTTACATGTCCTACAAATTTTGCAAAATGTAGCAGTCTATGGATATGGTATCATCATGGACAAGTAGGTGAGTGGTTAATGAAAATCTTAAGGAAAACCTATGAATAAGAGGATCAAATATGGAAAAGGACATTTTCAAATAGTGGTAAAATAGTGTTGAAGAAGGCATTCATGAAGGAGAGAAAAAAAAGGGAATACTTTTACATGAAGCTCGGTTCTATTACCTATTAGAGTTATCATTTTATGACAAGTCATAAAATGGTAAAGTTCAGATGCATTTTCTAGAGAACGGTCATCAAAGACAAGAGGCAACAACATATCATGAACATAAAGTTGTAATAGTTAACGGTGAATTGGTAGATGAAGGGTCAAATCTATATGAAGGTGACAGACCAGATTACTATACATGAAAAATGAACAATATTATACCTTTTAGAAAAATTTAAGCCAAGGTGTTTACTATTCATAAGGACATAGTCATAACCCATGAATAAAAACTAGGACAGTCACATAGCATGAAGAAGAAAAACATTCATAAAGTTTCTACTTTCATTCAAAATGATAGTCCTATGCATGAGAGTAAAATCCAAGATGATAGTCCTTCAAATCGAAGTTTGATCCATTATTTCCAACAATATTAGTATGAAAGACTTCATGCAATAATAGTTCCAAAAGATAGTTATATAGAACCTATTCATGAGCATGGAAATGTGAGAGTGAATAGTCCAAAAGTGACCATGAGGCTGTTGATTCTAGCCATGGAGTACAAGCTACTAAAGTAGGTCATGATCTAGATCATGTAAAATAATTAGCATGCCGTCATTAATTTCATCAACCTTGTGTTGAAAAGATGCATAGTAGACAGAGGTGCAACATTATCATTTTGGAGTAGGTTTTTGATGTGAGAAGAGGTTCATATTCACCATGATAGTCTATGAAGATTGGTATAGTGTTGTATGAGAACAATATATCAATGAAAAGAGAGTTTTAAGGGAAACTCAATCTCCCATCTCTTTATTTTGGCATACTTCAGTGATATAGCATAAAATATTAGGAAGATCTTTCTTGAAATAACCTTGAATGTTCTATCTAGAAAATTCTACACATGGTTGGGGGTAGTATGAGCATGATGATAAAACTTATATTGAAAAGAAAAAAAATTGTCTTGTGAACCACCAAAAAGGTTTTTGCTTAATAAGGGAAAGAGGGTTCCCCTTACTAGGCCCCTAGGTTTTTTTACCTAAGGAGCACTTGTTTTAGGAATGACACTCTTTCCACTTTGTTGATAGGATCTTTTTGGTGATTACATTCAAAGTAAGTGATTGGATGAAGTTGTGTTGTGTGTGAGAAGTGTGGTTGAATGTTGGAAATGAAATGAAACTAAACTAACTACGAAATGTAAATGAAAGCAAATGTAAACTAAATGCAAAATAACTAAATGACATAAATGTGTGTAAACAAAATGAAAACTAGAAAATGCAGAGATGGTGCACCTTGGAAAAGAAACTTGTAGAAGAGGAGCCCTGAAATATTCTGAAATTTACCTGAAATCTAAAAAGGGACACTTACACCAGAATGGGCTACCTATTCCTTATGTCACGAAATTATGTCAGCCTGGGTTTCGGGAAAAAGGGTGTCCAGAAATACCAAAACCCTTTTCTAGGCCCGGTATAGGGACAAGATTGCCAATGATGATGACCTGGTCCTCCTGGTACTTTCGGGCATGAAGGTCTAATTTTTTGGGTCCCCACTTGCACTTTCCTTTTCTATAGATGCTCATGTCTGAATCTTTATAAAATGACTTGCAAGTTGTCCTTTTGCTCCACCTAGGGTTTGATGATTTGAGTTGACTTGAATGGAATGATTGAACCCTCTTCAATACTTTACTATTTGCCAAATATGAGTATAACCTGCAAAACACATGCAAAGACAAAGAGAATGTTGGGGTTAGGGAATACAGGTTTGCCTAATTCAAACCCCTTTTATGGTAACTTAAACCCAAATGAAAAACAATGAAAGGAAAAATGATTGAATGATGAAGCAATGTAAACACTCACCAAACCTTTAGTTGTTGAATTTTGCAACATGCAAGAACCAACTCCAATGGAGGTTGCTTGAGATTCCTTTGTACTTGATTTCTTGCTTTGGAAGCTTGAGTGCAAGAGTGATTGTGAGGATGCAAAAATGAGCTTAGGAGAGGGGAAAATGAAGATGAAAAGCCTTATTTATACAAGACATGCCCTAATTTCTTGAAAATGTCACATGATAGGCTGACACTAGGGTTTTGGAGGAAAATTCCCGTTAGTTTTTTGTTTTAATTTTGAATTTTATGCCTAAAGGGACTAGGTCACCCAAGGTGGCGACCTAGTCCATTTGGACAAATTCAAGTGGTGGTCGAGAATAAAAAGGTTTTTAATGATGTTTATTAGGCTTGCCTCTTGAAAC
This sequence comes from Sequoiadendron giganteum, assembly GCA_007115665.2. Classification (NCBI taxonomy): domain Eukaryota; kingdom Viridiplantae; phylum Streptophyta; class Pinopsida; order Cupressales; family Cupressaceae; genus Sequoiadendron; species Sequoiadendron giganteum. The sequence continues at coordinate 796,804,765 of CM021102.1, read as the reverse complement.
ACACTTGAGTCAGGCCTAAGAATACATTAAAGGGATAAAGTAACATAAGAAAAGGGTTAAATTAGTGATGATAAGACTAGGAAAGTGTGAAAATGCATTCCAACACTTTACAACACTTTGGCACAAGGCTTCAATAGGGGCAAAAAGGGGGTTATTTAGGTGAATTATGTTGAAAGTGTCTTATAAAAGTGGGAAGATGTGTTACAACACTTCATAACACCTTAGTAAAACACTGTTAGATTTTTGTTGAATTTCAAGCATTTAAGACTATATCAAGGCAAAACAAGGCCAAAATCCAAGGGAAAAGGCCAAAATGAGTGAAAAAGTGTCAAAGACTACACTTTTTGGTGACACATTTAACCCCCACTTTAGTGAGAAGATGAACTTGCTTCAAACTCACACTAAAGTAGTTGAATCATGCATGTTGAGCAGGATCCAATGTATTCATGCTAGTAAGGTGAGATGACTATGATCAAGAGGGATGATCAAGCCCCCAGGATCAAGATCCCATGGAAAACCAAAAATAAGCACAAAATATCTCACAAGGAGTAATGTGAAAGAGTGGAGAGAGATAAAAGGTTGGATCAAGCTTTGACCATTTGTCTAGCTAGTTGTGGATCAGATCTAGGCTATTTGTCCGAAAGGAAATGGATGCACTCACTTTGGGCCAATGAGAACTTCATTTGTCCGCTGGGTGAGAATGTCCAGAAGGGGGTGAGATACATACACACGATTGGTATGCACTCACACACACAAAGGTGGCTATGGGGAAATTCATGCCACTAGTTGGGCTTCCCGCTCAACCATACCAAAGTTATACCTCCTGGTAACTTTTATAAGGTGCCACAGAAGAAAAAGGTGTCATTCATGAGACAAGAAAATTCTTGGATGCTTAGAACTCATGAACAAGTGCAATATTGCAGCATAGACATTCAATTTGTGTTATGCAAGGTGGCCATGTGTGCACAATGCAAAAATGAAAGTTGTAAAAATGCAAAATGTTCAAAAAGAGTGTCCCAAGGAATCTTGTTTAGTTCGTATGAGTTCTTTGAATTAGGGAACATTGTGTTTAATGTATCCAAAAGAGGACAACTCAAAGGATAGAAGATTCACAACTTAGGGGATGCAGTGCGTCGAATCATGCCACTAAGAGGAATGCAATGTGCTAAGATAAGTGACACTTATGAAGGACATTACACCCAATGTCATCCACTAAGTGAGAAAACACATCATGTGAAGTGACAAGGTTGCACTAGGAACTAAGGACAAAGAAAAAAACAAATGAAAATGCAAAATAAATAATTTCAATTTATGCCCCCACTTTAAAGGAATTGCTACACACCGTTTTGTGTGCAATTTCTTCAAAGTAGAGAAAGGAAAAATGCAAAAAGAAAGAAAAGGACATGAGAGACTACTTGAAAAGCCCTATGTCAAGTGATAGGTGTCCAAGAAAGGTTGGGTTATGTGAAGGAAGAAGAAAAAGAAAGGGAAGGGGTGTTGCCCCCAAAATGAAAAACACCAAACATAGAAGGGATCTATGGATTTGGAGTTAGTTTTTTCATTGCTGCAATGTTTGTTTAGAGAGTGCAGAACTATCATCAATCCCCCAAATACATAGAATTGGAAGAAGACACTAAGAGAGACAAAGAAAATAAAAATAAAAAGGGCCATTTTGGGTCAACATGGAAGAGACATAAGATGTCTCGACGCTTTGCATCGTCCCCAAAATGACAACAAAAGAAAAAGGAAAAAGACAAAGAAAAAGAGCCTTTTTGAGTCAACATGAAGGAGACATTGCGATCTCAACACCTTGCATCATCCTCAATTGGAAGGAAAAAAGGAACAAAAGAAAGGTCCATTTGGGTCAACATGAAGGAGACAATGTGGTCTCAATGCCTTGCATCATCCCCAAATGGAAGCAAAAAAAGGAAAAGAGTCCATTTGGTTCAACATGAAGGAGACATTGTAGTCTCAATGCCTTATATTATCTCCAAATGGAAGGAAAAAAGGAAAAGTGAAAAGGGAGAAAGAATGCACAACATAGAGAAGAATGGAGATACATATAGAAGAATATCATAATATAGGAAAAAATGTCACATTAATGCAAAATGAAAAAGACTAGTAAGGCACATGTTCGTCACTCAACAAGCAAGTCATCCACCTCCCAATATTTCTCAATATATAATTTGAGTGGGCTACTAGCGAGTGGTACAACAACAATTGTTGAAATAGCATCAAGGTCAACGCTTGTCCTAGGAGAATTATCAGATATGCTCATGGAAGAGGAAAATAGTGAGTTCAAAGTGTGGTGTACCTATTTGTCAATCCTAGCATTCTCATCATCATCATCATCTTAGTTGATGAAAATGGTAGGTCTAATGACAAAATCAGTGGTGGCATGTAGGATTGGTGGTGAGGGAGGTATAGGATCAGGTTGTGGAGGTGGGGGAGGAGGGTCATCAGACACTATTTCAGGTAAAGGTAGATCATGGTTTTCAATGTTGGCTTCATCAAATGATTGGTGAGAAAGAGCACGATGATGACGTCTATGTTCTCTTGCTTCTTTATTCCTTTTTGGTCTTTTGTCAAGTGGTATCATGGAAGGAGTGGGCTGATCCATCATAGTTTGTTTATCATTCCTAAGGGGAGGAACAAGGCGAATTGTAGGTGGCTAATCCACTTTCTCCTTAGCTTTATACACTTTCTTGATGTGAGGGGAAGGATAGAATTGATGTCATGATCCCTAGGCCTCTTGGATGATGTGGAGGAGGTTTCAGGTGTGGGTTAATTAGGCATGTCAGATTCGGGTTGCAACATAGCTTCATCAAGGAAAGGTGATTCTGAGGTAGAAGGGGGTATGTTGCGGAGAGAGATCTCAGAGATTTTCTTTGCTTTAAACTTTTGGTAGGTAATGAAAAATAAATCTCATCTAGGGGTGATAGGTTCCATGGGCTCATGCCAAAATGCTTCCAAAGAAAAATTTCCTTTAGAAGATAGAGGATTGAAACCACCATGGTGAACAGTGAATATTTCATTGTCAATAGGAAACTTCACACATTTGTGAATAACGGATGGGACCACTTCCATTGAACGAAGCCATGGGGTGGCCTAGTCGCAAAAGAAATTGGTCCAATTTTGGAATGATAAAGAAGGTCACATCCAATATCTTAGGACCTATCTGTAATGGGAGTGTGATTGATCCAATCATAGGGCATGTGAAACAATTATGTGTTTTGATCCATGCATTTGGTCTATTATAAACATCTTGAGTAATGTCATGTAATACCAAAAACTCTTTGTTGATCACGTTCTCACCACATGTAGGATCTATGAGTATCCCATTAGTGGGCTTATCATAGATTCTACCAGCTATGTAGAGAGAACCATCAGGAAGGTTTTTGAGTAAATCTTGAGATGTAAAAGTAATATCAGAAGATGTTTTGGTATGGCCCTTATGATGGATGATGTCTATCATGTCCACCATCTCATCCATAGGGTTGACATGGGTGGTATTCAAAAGAGGATTTGAATGTGTATGTTGTGTGTCAACATTCATAACATTAGTTTGTGAATTTTTTCCAGCTTTGACAAAGGAAACATTTTGTTTCGGCATAGGGTTGGTAAAAATATGTAATTTTTGGTTGGGGGTGCCACAAACTTATTTCTTTTATCATTGGTACCAACAACGGATAGATGACCCAAGTCAATTAGGTCTTGCACAAGGTGCTTCAGATGCTTTCATTGTTCAGTATCATGTTCATTTTGTCAATGAAAATAGAAGTAAATAGTGGAGCTATAGGATGGAGGTAATGGCTTATTGGGATTGGGTGCATGGACAAGAGGTAAGGATATTATTTTTTGTTGGAGCAATTGAGTCATGGTGTTATGAAGGGTATCAGGTAAGGCTGTAAAGGTTCACTTAGGATCCCCATAATTGAAGGGAACAATAAACCTAAAAATGACTACTTGGTTATTGGTAGGTGGAGGGGTTTTGGATGGAGGGTTAAATTGTAAAAACCCTTTGGTTGGTTTTTGGAATGGTTAAGAGTTAGGCTGGGTGAAAGCATCAAATTTCTCAACTCTACTAGAAGTGGATTGCATATCACAACTACCAGTGGAGTTTTGATAATCATAAAGTGCTTGGCACAAGTGCATGAAGGAAGGGAGCTTCATGAGGGTGAGCTTGTCTTAGAGAGGTGTTAATCGGTTTTCCGTGAACATATTTTGTAGATGTGTGTCAGGTATCTTGACATCAATTTAGGGAATAAAGCGCTTGATAACAAGAGATAAAGTTTTTTATCTTCTCGTTAGTGTCTTTCTTGCATCTCATGAGATCAACCAAGGTTTTCTTAGGGGTCATGTGGACTTGGAAGTGGTTGATGAAGGCATCCACCAATTCATTGAAGGAACTAATGGAATTATTGAGTAAGGACGAAAACCAATCTAAAGTGGCATCTTTGAGGGTCCTAGGAAATAGTTTAGCGAGAACCTTGTCATCAAGAGAAAAGTCACTACATAAGGTAGTATAAGAATTAACATGATTAGAAGGGTCACCCTTCCCTCCGTACTTCTCGAATCTAGGAATTTATATTCCCTAGGGCAGCGGGGTGCAGAGGATTTCTAAGGATAATGGATTTTTATGAACATGGTGAGTAGGTGAACCATGTTGGCTTTGGTTGATAGTGGAGATTTTTTTTGCATGGAGGTGATGGTGTGAAAAATTTGTGTGATAAGGGGGTCGGTGTAAGTGGTGATGGGGTGAAGGTGGTGGAAGGAGAAGTGGAAGGGATTTTCATAGTAGGTATGGTGGAAGAGCTTAATGGATGGGATGCCACAAGCGAAGTAGGAACACTAGTAGGAATGTCGAGGGAAGGTACCACATTACTAATCTGTTGCACAGTTGTTATCACACTAGGAGATGCATAAGTGGGGATGGAATATATGGTTAAGGGGGGAGTGGAAGGTCCTCCTTGGCCAAAAATAGGGGTAGATGAGTGAGATACAATAGGTGTGGAAGAGGCATGCTTTTGGTATATTTTTGCTATCCTCTTCATTACACCTAGGCCATCATCGTGGTCAAGCAAGCGGTGAAGGTTCTCTATGGTGGGAATGGTGATGCCAGATATGTTTTCAAGGCCTAGGTCATGTTGAAGGTTGGCCAAATCAGCATGGATGTGGAATATCTTGTCATTTGGGAGCTCATTAGTTTTTTTGTCACCATGTGTGTCTCCTAGGTGCAAAGAGTTGCTAAGGATGGTCTTTAAGCCTAGTGTACTGTTGTCGATACTAGGAATAGAAGTCTGAGAAAGCCCAAGATCTACAACAATAGTGTTATCATTAGATGCCATGAGTCTAGAGCTTCGTCTCACTATGGTATATGCAAGAGAAAACCAAATTCTCATACAAAGTTTCATAAGGCTGGGGTGAATGATAATGCAATGTAAATAAAAGAGACTAAACTACTTGTAACTAAAATTTTGGAATAGAATACATAAATGCATAAAATGCTTGAAAATTACCAGAAAATACAGAGTGAATGGTGCAAGAGGTCTAGGTCACCCAGTGTGGCAACTTAGTCCCAGTAGTGTTGTTTTTGACAATTTTTCAAGAGTTTTTAACTAGTTTTTATTTTTGTATTTTCTTAATGAAAAATGCAATGTAAAGTGCAACCTAACATGAACTTTCACTAATGCACTTTTCTTTATGAACCCTAAGATGCAAAAAATGTAAAAATTTTAATGCAATGCAAGCTAGGTCCTAAGATGAAATGCAAAATCAAAAGATTAACAAATGGTCTACGGTTGGGTTCACCAAAATGAACCACGAAAAATGTATATGCTTAACAAGGGAAAGAGGATTCCCCTTACTAGGCCCCTAGGTTTTCTCACCTTAGGATCACTTGGTTTAGGAATGACACTCTTTCCACTTTGTTGATAGGCTCTTTTTGGTGATTGCATTCAAAGGAAGGGATTAGATGAAGTTGTGTTGTTTGTGAGAACTGTGGTTGAATGCTGGAAATGAAATGAAACTAAACTAACTATGAAATGTAAATGAAAGAAAACGTAAACTAAATGCAAGCTAACTAAATGACCTAAATGTGTGTAAATAGAAAGGAAATTGGAAAATGTAGAGATGGTGCACCTGGGAAATGAAACTTGCAGAAGAGGAGCCCTAGAATGTTCTGAACTCTACCTGAAATATGAAAAGGGACACTTATACCAAAATGGGCGACCTAGTCCTTTTGTCAGGAAATTCTACCAGACTGGGTTTCAAGAAAAAGGGTGTCCATAAATACCAAAACCCTTTTTCAAGATTGGTACAGGGATAAGCTCACCAATGATGGCGACCTAGTCCTCTTGGTACTTTTGGGAGCCTGAAGGTCTGATTATGTGGGTCCCCACATGCACTTTCCTTTTATGTAGATGCCCATGTCTGAATCTTCAAAAACTGACCTGCAAGTTATCCTTTTGCTCCACCTAGGGTTTCATGATTTGAGTTGACTTGAATGGAATGATTGTACCCTCTTCAATACTTTATTCCTTTCCAAATCTGAGAACAACCTACAAAACACATGCAAAGACAAAGAGAATGTTGGGGTTAGGCAATAAGAGTTTGCCTAAGTCAAACCACTTTGATGGTAACTTAAACCCAAATGAGAAACAATGAAAGCAAAGATGATTGAATGATGAAGCAATGTAAACACTCACCAAACCTTTAGTTGTTGAAGTCTGCAACATGCAAGAACCAGCTCCAATGGAGGTTTCTTGAGATGCCTTTGTGCTTGATTGCTTTCTTTGGAAGCTTGAGTGCAAGAGTGATTGTGAGGATGCAAAAATGAGCTTAAGAGAGGGGAAAATGAAGGTGAAAACCCTTGGGTGATTCCACAATACTGGTTTACAATTTTTGGGCAAACTCGACATCGACCTAATTTTTTTTAACTAAATCTTCACTTTCAGGCTCCTATAGCGGCTAAACCGTGAGGAATTTGAAGATGATGAAAACTAGTGATTTGTGAATTTTTGTCTATATATTATAAATATATATTTTTCAATTTCTTTGGAATCAGATTGCACTTATTTTTCCATCTCCTTCGAAAACTTCTTTTTTTTTAAACTGCATTTTTAAGGAGTGACGCTCACCGTATACAACATAATTTTTTTTGTATGAAGGATAAAATTCTAATTTTTTCAAATTTAGATTTTTAACTATGATATCTAGCACTTTCATTTGGTTTTATAGTTTTTTATTGAATATTTTTTGTTTAATCCAATTTTGAAGTCAAACCAATTACAATTCAGACATAGGCGAACCGTATACAACATAACTTTTTTGTATGTATCGAAATTCAATATTTTTTTTAATGGATGAAGGACATCAATACCCAACCCAAACATATGTTTCAAAATTTTATTTTGATAATTTGCTATTTTTCCACATGTGCATAACAAAGAGTTTGATTTTCGGTGAAAAACCTATGTTTTATAAAACTAAAAAAACACATACATAATAAAACTAAAACATATTAAAATTATATTCGTTGGATAGCTCATTCTGAGGACTACCATCTTCCAATTGGGTCTATGAATTCTCCTCCATTTTCATCCTCAACCCGAGCTTCGAAGGGAAAAAATCTAGACTCTTTTTGTGTCAGAGGGTGGGAAGGTGGGAAAAGGGGGGTTCACTCGAACCCTGGTTCGCTCGAACCCTGGTTCGCTCGAACCAGGGTTCGAGTGAATCCCCTTTCCACAATGGGAAACTTGGGTTCCCACATGCAAAGGGTTTCATTTGAACCTTGAGTTCGCTTGAACCCCCCAAAACGATTTTGTTTTGCATGGGTGTGTTTTTTTGGAAGTTTTCCTTCCTCACTCGAATTGTAAACCACTTTTGTGGGTTCACCCCCTTATTTATACAAGATATAACCTAATTTCCCAAAAAAATTACATGATAGGCCGAAACTAGGGCTTTGGAGGAAAATTCTCGTTAGGTTTTTGTTTTAATTTTGAATTTTATGCCTAAAGGGACTACGTTGCCCAAGGTGGTGATCTAGTCCACTTGGAAAAATTCAAGTGGTGGTCAGGAATAAAAAGGTGTTTAATGATGCTTATTATGCTTGCCTCCTAAAACAAACTTAATTCAGGCCTAAGAGTATATTAAAGGGACAAATTAACATAAGAAAAGGGTTAAATTAGTGACGATAAGCCTAGGAAAGTGTAAAAATGCATTACAACACTTTACAACACTTTGGCACAAGGCTTGGAAAGGGGTAAAAAGGGGGTTATTTGGGTGAATTGTGTTGAAAGGGTCTTATAAAAGTGGGAAGATGTGTTACAACACTTCACAAAACCTTTGTAAAACACCGTTAGATTGTTGTTTAATTTCAAGCATTCAAGACTAAATAAAGGCAAAACAAGGCCAAAATGAGTGAAAAAGTGTCAAAGACTACACTTTTTGGCAACACATCTTGTACCAAATCTCAAGAATATTAGGAGCATATGGAAACAAGAAGGGTCGAACATTTAGACAAGATCCAAAATTGTGGAGGGGGCAGTCCTTAGTAGAAAATGACATGGACTGTAATTATGAGGGGTAGTTTTAGTAATTGATGAATTAAAGGAATAACAAACTAAAATAATATGAATAGTCCCTTCAAGAGGCATGAGTAGTGTCATAATTTTAACAAAAATGGGTGTCATTTGAAGGTAGGGGTAATAATCCTCATAAGGATAGTCCCAAATAACACCCCCTTAAGAAGACATTGATGATCATTTAGGCTAAATGTAGGACAATCATATGACTATTGAAGCAAGTAAATAATTAGTAATTCCACCAACCTTTTCTTTTCTAAATATGAGTATAACATTTCCCTATTTATAATAGCTTTGGAGACTCAACATCTCCAATATTCATAACCTCATGTATTCCCCTGCATTACTCATGGATTCATTCATTTTCCTTTTAATTGTATATTCATGTCTATAAAATAAATCTTCTAAAGATACTAAACCCTTAGGAATAAATTATTATCTTTTAGTTGAACAATTTCATCCTTTAAATCTTATGCATCATCTGGGTATAATTCTTTGCAATCATTAGTGCTAACCTCAAAGAATTTTTGAGTGAAATTTTCAACATTCTTTAAGAAGGATTGAATTTGCTTGTTGTTTTGAAATGTCTGGCAATGATTAACATTATCGAGGACACTAAGTCTATAAATCATCTCAATCCTGTAGGACTTCTTCTTGAAATCAGGATGAGAAAGAAGCAAGGAAGAAAACACTACTAAAGAATCGACCCTAGAGTTTAACTCTTTGGGTATAGCTTCTAGAGAGAAAGCATTAAACTATTCAATAGAATCCCATACTTTATTTTGATAATGTCTTAGTCTTTCATTATTAATAGTGAAAACCTCGTGTACCTATTTGGCTATTAATTCAACATCTCCCAAGACTTTTATCATTTTAATTCCCCTATCATTTGCCTCAGAAAACCCTAATAATAGGTCTTTATACTTTGCAGCAATATTAGTGTTTGTAAACTACAACGTGTAGGAAAAATAAAATAATTCACCTGTAAGGGGAAATTAGAACCATGCCCACTCTTGACCCAAAACTGGAACAACTCCCATCAAACTCTATTGTCCATAATTCAATGGATATATTTTAACCAATAACTTTGATGATTTTATAATGATCAAAGAGTAGCACATAATTCCCAAATTTGGATTCCTCATAGAGGATTTGTGATCAAGGATCATATGATTTAAGTATTAAAAAATTGGCCTTAGGTTCAAGGTCTAGATGTCCTTTTTGCTTCCCATAGGAATAGTAGCATAAGACCAATATAATTGAATCTCACCTCCCAAATCCTTGCAAAAAATTCTACTCAGGAGCATACCATAACTGGCAAGGATATCCACCACTAAAATTGTGAGTTTCAACCTCTTGTTAGGGTGGGCTGCAAGTGCAACTTAAGAATCCTTAACTTTTCCTACCAAAGGAACCTATTTAGACACCATTGGATAGTATTTCCTAAAGGTATTTTTCAAGTTCAATCCCAAAGCTCAAGTAATCTATGTTCGCAAAACATTTTTTGAGGTGCCAAAAACACCAATACAATTGCTTAACCTAAATCCATTGACAAATAGGGAAACATAGAATGGATTAGGTTTGTCTTACATAGGACTCGATGTATGTACCTTACTGATTGAGGCTAAACTAGATTTTGGATCTTCAACGGTAACCATGTGTTCATCTAGGGCCATATGAGCTTATAAGCATCCAAATTTTACATATTCCACTAATCTCTCTAATTCTTTAGGATTTTCTCCTAAGTACTCTACCTACAAAATATGCACCTTCAATTTTTTGCAAAATTCAATTATATCAAATGATCCCATAAGCTTTCCTATAGATGAAGTATTTAAGGGTTTTAGAGGATCTTCTATCAATCTCTAATATGTGAGATGTATTTTCACCTTTAAAAGTAGCATTAGCTTTACTAAGTGAAATTTTAGTAGAACCTTAAGTACCTTTCTGGTTGGTATTCTATTGACTTCAAGTCACAATAGAACAATTAGGATCATCTAGAGTGATCTGTAGACATCTCCTCCCCTATCATCATCAAGTTCGAATTCAAAATATCCAATTGTAGATTCATCATACTAATTAGAAAAAATCACCTTCATCAGTAACATCTTCAATAACCTCCTTCATAGTGGAACCATTTGCATAAACCTATTCATTTAAGGGTATTTTTCCCCATAATGATCTGAAGTAAGATGGAAAGCACACATGTTCATCTTATCTCCTCTAGAAGGTCCTTCTATTGCCAGCCTTTACTAAGCAAGAGGAAGAGGAAGAGTATTGTTACTAGGTTGGAATTTTCCTCTTCTTACTATATCTTGGTATGGTTTGGTATTCTTCGACATTTGTCTCTTCAAATAAATTATATCATTGGCTAATCTTTGAATCATGGGGTTTGAGGATATAGAGGCCTATGATTTTTTGAGTGCATTTCTCTCATCCATTTTCTTTCTATATTGATAAATCATCCTCCAACTCGATGGCTAACATTTGTGTGGCTTCTAAGTCAACTACTCATACTCTCTTCAAGAGGAGACTAATATTTAGATGGTGTGTGTTAATAAATAAATACTTTTGCATCTCCTCTAGGGGTCTTTTAGCAGCATTGATTCTATTTTCCAGCCTATTAAATTTAGCCATGAATTCCATCATAGGTTCATTTGCCTCTTTCTTTAGTTCAGTAAACTGTGCTATTGGAGTGAGGTCATCACTTGCACTTTTAAACCTATTTTCAAACTTTGTTTTCATGGTGTCTTAATTATTAATAGAAGCATTGGGTAGATGGTAAACTATAATGTGGTATATTCTACAAGAGACTCCATGAACAATCAGACTACCACATATTCATGTTGCACACAAAGCATGACACAGGCAACAAAGAAAGCATTTATGTGTTCTTTTTGTGAAACTTTCCCATCACCTCTAGATTTTGGAAAGTTATTATGGGAAACTTTGGGTAAATCATTTAAAATTAGCACCCAAATATAAGGGACCAATAGCTACTCCCCATGGTACTAGTGGTTGGTTAGCCATAGTTTGAGAAAAATTGACAACCAAAGGAATAATAGTCCCATGCAATATCAATTCTTGTCAAATAGAAAAATTTGGGAGTGGTCTAGTTGGAGAAGGGGATCTATTGTTGGCTTTAACCTTTCTTCTAGGAAGATAAAAATAATAAAAATTATTTTTTTGTAAAGATTCAAAGACATGATTGACAATACCTTTATTCTTATCCCCTCTGGTGTATCTTCGAGAATCCAAGATGGATTCTAAACTATTTGGCGAAGCCTAGATAAGATGACTCAAAATTATCTTTCGTTCAATTTCCCAATAGATTCACCAAAAATTTGTTGGTAATAGATTGGAAACCTTGAAATATTACCCTTGACTAGATTAGCCCTAAAGGTACAATTTTTACCGATAGCTCGAGTTATTGTTCCTTATGAGAAATAACCACTCTCTGAATTTTATAGAGGTACAACTCCCTCACATATTTTCAATGTAATCCCAATTAAATTTTAAAATAAATCAACTATAAGCTTTTAACCTAAAAGTAGTAAAGGTAGATAAATCAATACTAGAAAACGTTCTAATATCAGATGCAATGAAAACTGAAATATCACTAACACCAACACAAAGACTAGTGTACATCGTTTAACATATAAGTAAGAAAATTCCAACTCAATATAGCCCAAGAATGAAACCAATTATAGAGATAAAACATTCATATGGTCACATAGGAAATATAACTAAATAAGAATAACTTAAACACACAGATTCAAGATATCCTAATTATCTCCATAAAACCAAATGTACATAGACAAATAGAGGTTCCAATATTGTCTACTACATTGAAATTGAAGATATTAAGTATCAAAAATGCCAAAAACAGAGAGAGATCCTTTGTCTAAATTAAAAGAATATATAAGAAAGTAAGTAACTACTTCTTTAAAAGATAACTGCCAAAAATAAATTCTCTTCGCATAACTGTAAAATGGAAAGGAAACTAAAAATCCATGACGGATGTGCTTCATTAATTAGCTCCTTAGTCGACTAGGTTGATGATGTGGTAGTCTTCCTTCGGAAAGCTTAGAAATATTTTTTAATAGTCACCATATCTTTATGTTGAGGAATGGTGAAATTTCCAACTCGAAGCCTCAATACTACTCTATTGTCTTGTCCTACTTTGACCCTCTTCTCATAGGAAAATTCTCACTCAATCGAATGAAATAAGACTACATCACCACCACTAAATTTCTTGAGGCTTTCAGTATTGAAAGGTTAAGTATTGGTGACATCAATGATTATATTTTTAAATTTCTCCTTCAAAACCTTTGCATCCTCATTGCCACTTCCTTATTTTCCCAAAGACTATAGACTAGGTGTAGAGAGATCCTTGCATACTTCCTCATTAATTGCATTGTACTCTATAAATATCTCTCCAAACTCTTGTAAAAATTTATTAACTACATATAGCTTCCATTGCACACTAGTTTTCCATATCATAAAATGACTATCGGTAACATGTGGAGGGATATGTTCATTAACCAATTTCTCAAGTCCTAGGTTTATCATTCCCTCAAGTTCACCCAAAGTATTAGTCTGCACCGCATCTTCATTTTTAGCTAAGGTGATGTCCTTTTCTACTTCCATTTTCAAGGTATATGCATTTTGATGCACCTTTTGCATATATGAGATAAATTGACTACCTTTATTCAATATGTTCTCAATCCATTCATCTATATCTTTCCCAAATATCTTATAGTTTTATATCCTACTTACTACCTCTTTTCTGACTATTGACATTCGATCAAATGCAGCTTCAACTTGGGTGACAGGTTAAGGAGTTATGTCAAAGGAAAACTTCAAACATTTAGTCAAGACTCAGACTTGACTCTTCAATTCATCTTTGCTATTTTTATCTTTGGTAGTTTGTTCAACCAGCCTAGTTGTTGTTACATCAAAATTATGCACATCTCTATCCCTTGTAGATGGCCTTGAGTTTACCCTAGTGAAATTGAAATAATTAGTCACTGCTTAAGTAACTTCTTACTACACTGATGGATGACCAACTTCCACACAAATATTTCCTATGATATCATCTTCTAATAACCTAGATGTGGTTTTTACTTTCTTAGGCTTAGGATTCCTTTGAATTAGTTGACCAACAAGATATTTTTCTAGAAGATTCACCTGATGAATTTTTATTTTCCTTAACAATGTTTGCTCCATACATTATCAAATCTAGACACTGAATTACAATAGGAAAGGGAGCCTCTTGCAACAACCCGCTTTCAAATAACCTTTGTGTGATTGGTGGAGGATTAGATTTCCAAATTCTTTCCCAAAATTCATCTAGACTCGCATGCCCTAGGGTGATCCCACAATATTGGTTTACAATTTTTGGGCAAACTAGACACTGAACTGATTTTTTTAACTAAATCTTCACTTTTAGGCTCCTATAGCGGCTAAACCGCGAGGAATTTGAAGATGATGCAAACTAGTGATTTGTGACTTTTTGTCTATAGATTCTAAAATTCTTTTTTTCAATTTTTTTGGAATGAGATTGCACTTATTTCCATCTCCTTTGAAAACTAGCTTTTTTTTAAAAACAACATTTTTAAGGAGTGACGCACACCGTATACAACATAATTTTTTTTGTATGAGGGATAAAATTCTAATTTTTTTGAATTTAGATTTGTAACTACGATATCTAGTACTTTCATTTCGTTTCATAGTTTTTTATTAAATATTTTTTCCTTAATAAAGTTTCGAAGTCAAACCAATTACAATTGAAACATAGGCAGACTATATACAACATAAATTTTTCTGTATGTATCAATATTCAATTTTATTTTTTTAATGGATCAAGGACATCAATACTCAGCCTAAACATATTTTTTAAAATTTTATTTTGATAATCTGCTATTTTTCACATATGCAAAACATAGAGCTTGATTTTCGGTGAAAAACCTATATTTAATAAATCACAAAAAATACATACATAATAAAACCAAAACATATTAAAATTATATTTTTTGGAAATCTCATTGTGAGGACTACCATGATCATTTGAAATAAATTTTAAATGAATTCATCTGATCCCCCAAAAGGTAAATCAAAAGTTATTTTTTATCAACATTTTGCTAGGTGTAAAGGAGACTCTGTTGTAGGTATGGTTTAAAACTAGTGGGGTTCTATTCAATGGGATTTGATCTAAGGTGGTTTGATCAAACCCTCTTCAATTGGAGTCCTTGAAATGGAACTTTTTAAGGCTTAAATTATTATATTTTCTAAAAATATGTGATTTCAGCAAAAAATAGAATCTCCGAGAAATTGTAAACCAGCTTTGTGGGATCACCCCCCTTGGTATCTCCATTTTTTTCCATAGTTTTGGTTAAACCAAAAACATACTCATAGCAGTGATAATAGTATTTCATTATGACTAAAACCATAGTTTACATATATAATTTGCAATGGGTAAACTTATGCCAGTATAATCCTTGCCCCCCAATATTCAATTCCCAGTAATTTATATCTTAGACTGATATAGAAATGGTACCTTTCACTCTGTCTCCAACTCCAGGACTAGCAACTACAAGAATTCACTCCTCCACTTTACTACGGCTCTTTCTCTCGTCTCAATTGAATTGAGCATTTCTCAATAGCTCAAACTACTATAAACCCTTTGTAGTTAATGTCAAAGTAGATGAGTGGTTAATTTCCCATCTGCCAATCCTGGCACATGTAACATTTCATGTCTTCATTTCACTTAACCACTTTTTAAATATTTGAAAAAGAATGGCTAAGATGCACTTTTTCGATAGAATGAGCAATTCTCATAACCTCTTCGGATCGTACCAATGAAAGTTTCATAACTATTATAAATTTCTGAAGCACTTTGTCCTTAACGTATTCTCCATATTCTTTTTAGAACAAAAGCCTTCACTATCATTGAGCAGAAAGAGAAGTTTCCACAACCTCATTGGAGGCCAACGAAGGTTTTGAAACCTCCGCAAGACTCTAAAATGACTTAACTTCAACTTTGGCAAAACTTATAGAATTTGGGACAACTGCTTTGGACTCTAACAACCTTTCTAGACTTCGTAAAGACCAAAAACTTTGTGAAACAGATTTCAATCATGTCGAACAAGAGTGAGATTTTAACAACTATAACAAGGGCCGAAAGAGTTTCAAAAATCACAAAGAAGACCAAGAACCTTATACTTAGCCAAATTTTGAGTAAGGGAGCATAGTTTTATAGGGGGGTGAAAACTATAGTAACATACCCACAAACTTGAAATGTGGAATTTACACACTTTTCTTCACTTCATCTAAGGTAACTTGATTTCTTCAATATTGTCTTGATATCTACAAGGGCTAGTGATATTGACAAATTCCTTAGTAGATTTTTCATATTATTGAACCATAAAGACACTACACCTTGATCAACCCCTTTGAATTTGAACAATATTGAATACATCACTCTTCAACTATCCAAATGCTCCTAGAATGACTTTGCAACATCAAATTTCATTTAGAGTGCCAACTGAAACTATGTTGATGCAAATGATTCATCCTTATGATTAGAATGATTAGAATGATCACATTGAGTGCCTTTAAACATAAAGACATAGCTGCATATTGTGCAAACCTATGTCTAGTCAACCTTAGGTGGGAAAGGTAAAGGTGGGCAGTTGATCACATTTTAATTAAAAACAAAACTAGGATGTGATAATCCCATGACCATAAAGTAGTCACAAGATAGAAAAGGGACTATATCATAGTGGATAGCATGTACATGGGAATAAATGCAAGCATAAGAATAATGAATAATTGGATAAGGTGAATGTATAAAAGTGTGTGAAGATGTAGGAGGAGATAAATGATAAATGTATAAAAAAATGTGTATCTAAAATTACATTATTTGTCAATTTATCTATCCAAAATAAAACTTTAACACTCACAAACACCCAACCCATCCCCTTTGTTGCACATCTCGAAGATATTTAATAAAGAAAATTTTTTAAAAAGGTGTCCAATATTATATAACCATGCCAAATGTTTGAAAACCATTATTTTGACAACATAGTAGAAAGCAAAAAGTTAAACAATTCATTAAATGTCCTAAACATAAGGAGAGTTCTGCAATAATTCGATAAACAATTTCGTTTAGAAAACTATTAACAGCGCCAAATTATCTTCGGAAAAACAAGCGTAACAGATACGATGTCGTTAAGAAGGTTTGAAAAGAAAAGAAAAGAAATCATGTTACGTGGTGGTG
Source organism: Sequoiadendron giganteum (assembly GCA_007115665.2). Classification (NCBI taxonomy): domain Eukaryota; kingdom Viridiplantae; phylum Streptophyta; class Pinopsida; order Cupressales; family Cupressaceae; genus Sequoiadendron; species Sequoiadendron giganteum. The sequence continues at coordinate 796,787,899 of CM021102.1, read as the reverse complement.
TAATTTAGTTGGTGCCAACACGCCACCTACTTCATCCGTATGGAACATAATCACTGGTCCCTCTTACTAAACTAAAGGAATATGATTCGACTGTAAAAAAAATAGTACGAATTTAGTTAAAATTGATTTCATGGAGTAAACAAAGATTTCCAGTGACCATACATGTATTCGAAGTCTAAAGAAAACATGGGTAATCATATTTTTTCTGATAAAACTCTGTCATGGCTATTTTTCAGCACAGCATCGGGCATCTCAGTGCATTATGACACATTAGATTCATCCCTTTTTAGTAGTTGATTACAAGACAAAAAAATGCTGAGTCTGCATCTCCTTGTGGTATACTCAAAACCTACAAACTAAGAGAACTTATCATTTTCAGAAACTTGAAAACAGAAAGATATTGAAAACCCTTTTCCTGTATGTTTCCTGAAGCAGAGGCCATAGTCACAGTCACAGTAAGATCGTCTTTTCTGTACAATCTCGATACCCTATCTAGTTAACCTCGGAAGTATATGAGAAGTAATGAAATCTAGGCTGTCTTTTATAATACACACTCTTTGCGTCCGGACTCAGCATGGAGGTTATTATAAGTGTGCTTGAGAACAACTGTGGGCGCTTTTCTTGTCGCCCGCGCCTGGTGCTCCGCGAACTATTCCAAGCGTTGGGCGTTGGTCTGTGAAAGCAGTCCTTTGCCGCCAAAAGCAACGGACTCCATGCTTTTCTGGTTGAGCATGTTGTCTGATATTTGAAGTAGTTTCTTCATGTTGCTCTGGCTCGCATCGTCAGGCTGGTTACATTCTAAGCATTGACCGCTTAGGTGGCTGGTGTGGCCCCTTTAATCCATCCCGTTCGCCGTTTGTGATCGCCGTTCCCGTTCCTCTTAATCCCACCCGAAGTTTAATTTTTTTAAACCATTTTCTCTCACCCGTATCATCCCCATCAGCAACAAACAGGTTTCCGACCCGAACACATTCATTTGCACGCATACTCGCGGCCTGTGCCAAAATGGGAGCTCTGGAACAGGGTATGGGCGTCCATCATTACTGTTGTAAATGCTCTGGTAGACATGTGAGCAAAATGTGGAAGCGTAGACAAGGGACGTGAACTGTTTGCCAGGATACCTCAAAGAATCGTTGTCTCATTGAATGCTACGATTGCGGGATATGCACAAAATGTATTAGTTGAAAAGGATTTAGAGACTTTCAATCGAATGTATTCGGCAGGTTTAAAGCTAGACTCCACAATCTTTGCCATTATCCTCCTTGCTTGTGCCAAAATGGGAGATTTGGAACGGGGTGTGGACATCCACCACAGGATAAAGGAATAGAGTTTTGTCAGATGATGTAGCTGCAACTACCATGGTAGACATGTGTGCAAAATGCGGAAGCATAGATAAGGCACGTGAACTATTTGACAGAATACCCCAAAGAAATGCGGTCTCATGGAATCCAATGATTGCAGGATATACGCAAAAGGGATTTCTTGAAAAGGCTTCAGAAAATTTCAAGCAAATGCAACTAGCAGGTGTAAATCCAGACCGCAACCTTTGCCAGCATCGTCCCTGCCTGATCCGGGGGATATTTTCACCAAAAATTGAAGTGTCTCCAATACTCCAGATTTTAGCACCATTAGAAAGAGCTCGATGTCTTGATTCCAATGCAACTTGAATGGAGTCAAACAGAGCTACGAAGCCCAAGGTATTGCCGGTCAAAGTTCAGTCAACAACTGGTCAAGTTAGGGTCCAAGGCAAGAAAAAAGGTCAAAATTTGATATCACCAAAAGTGGTCAAAATTTATGTCAACGCAAAGAGCTCGGCAAGAGTTTTCCGACTTTGTTTGTTTTACGCATATCGGAGCTCGTATGTGCGAGATATGGAAGGTCAAAGCTCAGTTGATTTGAAGGTACAATGATGACATCAGCATGACATCATCATGCTGACATGGATGAATCATGAGGTGACACATGGTGGCTTCCCGAAGTTACATGTGGCGAAATTTGTTGGACATGGCTTTATTTAAAAAATAAATAAATAAATATAAAAGCCTACCACTCCTCCCATTTAAAAGCCTTAATTTAAGGCCTACGTGAGAAAAATTAGGTGGGGTCTTAATTTAAAACAAAACAAATTTACCCCTATTTAAATGGGATAAAAAACCTTTAATATTTAAAAATACATGTGGTTGAGAGATCCCCTTTTTAAGGGGAACTTAAACATTATTTTTAAAGAAAAATAAATAAATTTCCAACCAATTCACCCCCTATAATTAAGGATTAAATCCTTAACAAAATCAAGCCCGTTTATATTCAAAGATGAATTATTAAGATCTCCTAATAAATCCTGAAACGAATTATGGAATAAAATTACAAGAAGCCATCCGTGAAGATTTTATGTAAAATTGGATGGGTTGTTTTAACGGAAGGATATCCCTATGTAAATAAGGGGGGATTTTCAAATAATATTTTCTATGTAAAGGGGATATTGGGAGGTTTTGAAAATCAATTGGTTATGAACCAATTTGAGTTATTTTTTTTGTATAAAAAGGGTAGAATGGGGGGTGTGAGTTTAAGTAATTTTTAAGAGAATTTTCAAGTGAAACAGGTGACAGGTGATTCGAGAGGAGTTCTAAGGAGATCATTTTGAAGCCATTTTGTACATCGGAGCAGTGTTATGCTGCCGAAGTGATGGTCTTGGTGCCTCATTGTAATTGATTCTGGAGATTAATCGGATCGGTCGTACTCTATTGGAGCCGACCCGGAGACGTAGTCACGTTTGTGGTGAATTTCGTAATCAAACTCTGTTTGCACCTTCTATCTTCTTTACTCTCAATTCTGTTACTCATCTTAAGTTTTGATGCATAATTTCATTAATGTATGCATGAATTAAAATTTCACAAAGTTGTGTTTTTAATTAAGCATTCAATCTGCAATTTAGTCTAGATCTGTTTACAGATCACTGCCTGTGCCAAAATGGGAGCTTTGGAACAAGGTATGCAATCAATCAAAGGATAAAGGACAGAATTTTTTTGTCATATCTATAAAGCTTAATGGAAGGGGGACTTTGCTCAGATATTATCATTGGAAATGCTCTAATAGACATTTATGGACAATGTGGAAGAAGTAAATTGTCTGACAAAAATGCCTCAAAGAAATGCAGTCTCAAGTAATGCAATGTTTGTGGTATATGCACATAATGGATTTTGCAAGAATGCTTTCAAAATATTTGAATTAATGAAGTGCTTCGAAATATATCCGGACACTCAACTTTGCTTGTGTTATATGTGCATGCAAAACTAAGTTGTACATACTTCGATCACATGGGTAACTCTTATTGTGCATTATACCTACAATGGATCATTATATGTGTTATTGATCTACATTTTCGTGTTGGCTATCTTGAGGACACCCTTAACTTTATCATCAAATGCGAGTTAAACTTGGGGTGGATGTGTGGATCTATTTTCTTGCTGCAGATCTCATATTAATACAGACTTACAAGTATCTACAGCAATGCTATTTTTTATTTGTATCTTAAAAAAGATGTGACTAGTGTTCTTCTCTCAACAATTTACCAATGGATGGGTTGTGTGAGAAAATGGTAAGGATATTGATGAAAGATAACAATTAAAAAGTTTCTCCGATGTTGTTGGATTGAAGGCCATAAAATGGTACGTTCTTTTTGTGTAGGAGTTCACAATAAATCTATGCAAAGTTGGAAAGATTGGTTTGGGAGATGAAGGCAGCAAGGTATTTTTGAGATGCTAGACACTTAGTGGTGTGGAAAAGGAAGGGAAGAAATTATTTCTCTGCCACCATAGTGAAAAGTTGTCAATTACTTTTGGTTTTCTAGACATGCCCCTTAGAACAACTATTAGACTTGTTTAGAACCTTCAAATGTGTGTTAATTGTCACGTTGCAATGAAATTTGTCTCTAAGATTGTTGCAATTCCTACTTCTAATTATTAGTTTAGTTGATTTCATGAGGAGGAAATAAACTCACTTGCACACACATTTTTCCGTGGATTAGTCCAAGGCCTTGTTAATTCATGAAGATTAATTTCTTGTATGAAATTATTTTGAAAAGCTTTAATTATGATAAACCTTAATGTATGTGTTCTTATGTTGGTTTGCTTATCCTAGAATGTTTATGAACATTCTCTAATAAAGTTTCCACTTATTTATGCCTTGCAACACCATCTCTAGTTTTAAATAAAATCAGGGAACCCTTTGTTGATGTTTGTCCTTTTAAGACTTTACCTTGCATACCATTCTTATTGAAAGGACTCTAGTGTGCTTCTAATTCTTTTTAAGTTTGATTTGTTTGTCTATAGAGTCCCTAATTGATATTTGATCAAAAATATATTTTTGTCCCTATAGTTGTTATGTGATATATTTGTCTTGCCCCTTTCTAGGTGATGTTGGTGCCTATATTAGTAAGTGCAAATTTTTCTAAGTCGAGTGTTTCATTTCTTAATAGAACTATGTTTCAGCCACTAGTAACCAATCTAAGAATTCCTTCAATAGACCCCCTTATTAAAAAATATTCTTCTTGTAGTGTTTTATCTTTTGTTATATTTGTCACATGCCAAAATACCTTAAACTATAGAATTTTCTGAGTATTAGGGGTTATTGTGTTTATAAGGTTCCTCTTGCCAGTATTATTTCCCTCCATTCCTTGAAACCCAACATTTACATTATTGTTTGAGACCTTTGATTATTGTAGTCTTTCAGACTTCTCATTACCTAGGTACTTTATCATGGATTTACCCATGCTTCCACTCCCTCCTTTGTCTTTGCCTTTCGCCCTAGGATTTTAGGTCTCCATGTGATCATGTACATCTTAAGCTATAAGACTAATCTATGAACCTTGATTATTCTCCACTTGAACTTTTCCATGCTTTCTCTCCTTTAGAATTGAGTAAGTTCACCATCCTTAATTCCTAATTTGAGGATCCATTTTTCCTTTAAGTCTCAAAATCTTGGGCTCTTAGTATTTACCTTCTCATTTCCCTCAACCCACTTCCCACCTCCCTTCATCCTTGTGGAACCCATACTTGTAGGATTACTCATACCACCATAACAAAAGGGACAAGGTATGTGGTAAAACCAATCTCTAAACCTTGAAAGTCTTTCATCTTATTTCCCTTGCTATTTTTTCTTCTAGCATTAGACACCCCACATTAATGATCTCTAACCCATTTCCATTCACCTAATGTATGAACAAAAAATAAATAAAAAATGGAAGATGACAAAAAATAACGAGGAATCGATGAAATATTATGAACAATGATTTAAAAGTGTGTTTAGAAAGCTAGAAGAAATATTGACATAAAATAAATGAATTGAGTGTTTTATTTTAGTTTTAACCTCTCACATTATAGTAGAAGCATAAGAGAGGATTTCCTCTTCGTATAAGGATGTAGTAGAATTGATCACTAGAATATAATCCTTATTAAAGTTAAGGGATAATGATTTACCAAGAAAGGATGAAATTGATAATTTTAATTAGAGCTAGACAACATAATGTTGAAGTAAGAAATTATAATGATAGGTAAGAAATATGAGACTTCTCCACTACCTAGAACAAGTAAATTTTGGTTTAATAATTACAATAGGGAAGAACATCTAAGGAATTAATGTTTGATAATCAAAGGCACAAAGAGGGCTACCATACTAAGATGGGAACTTGGGAAATTCCCTAGAAATATAGTAAGTATATATTGTGAAGTATAAAGTGGGACAAACATGACACAAATAAGTGTCCAATGCTACTTCATGAAGAAGATGAATATGATCTTTTGGATAAGGGTACAGATAGAACATAGGGTTTAGATATAAGAGCGTTCAATTTTTATTTGGCACATGGCTAGTGGGAGCTTCAATTCAAAGAAAGTATAAGACCACCTAACTATATACATTATATGGTACCACAAATTCAAGATATATGACTCTATATGAGATAGCATGATAACTATTGAGAAAGAGGTGGTAGGGTAGGCTACCACTATAATAATAGAGGTATTGGAGAAAGAAGGACCAAAAGAACAAACTATTATAACTATGCTAAACTAGGCCATTATGCTAATGAGTACAAAAGGAAAAAGGAACCTAAAAATTAACATGTTGTTTTTGTGGTGATAAATCACATGATATTAATAGTTATCCCAAATTTAACAATTATATAAGAATGTGTTGGCATCATTGATTAGAAAGTGAATAATTTTCTAGTTCAAATCTAACCTATGATGCTAAAATAATAATGAGTAACTAAAATGGAGGAGAAGACAAATAAAATATATAAAGTAAATGTAGAATAGGAGAAACATCATTGACAAAAGAGAAATTAAAAAATAATAAAAAGGAGAAAAGAAGGAAAAATTCAAGATAAACTTGTCAAGTAAAAACTTAAGAAAAAGAGAAAAAGAAAAATAACTTGAATAAAATTACTAAGGTTGGATTAATAGAAGCATATCCGAGTATAATACTATGAAAGTGACGAAAATATAATATCTAGGTAAAAGGGACATGATTTCGTGATAAGTAATTTCAAATAGCTAATTAATAAAAACAAAAAGGAGGGAATAATAATAAGGCATGTCTCATAAATAAATAGGTCTATATACTAAAAATAATTGGTAAATTTGGTAAAATAAGAAGAGGTTTGGATTCAAGGGTTGGGTAGGATGAAGTTGGATAAGGTTTTTCAAATAAACTCATGAGAGATGGAATTAATATTTTTTCTAGCTTCATCCAATTATAGTTAGCTTGTGAATGCAGATAGTAAGTTTAGATGAAAAAGAGGAGTTAGGACAATTTGATTAGTTTAGTTAATTGTTGGGGTTGGATTAAGGAGAAAATTATAAGTTATTGGTGTTCTTCTTTGTAGAATTATTGGTTTCTTGAGAAGAGGATGGGGTTAAAATATAGAGGCATCAAGGTAAAAGAGATGACCTTAAGGTGATCTATCGGCTATGTATAATCATACAAGGTCGTACAAAGTGTTCTAAAAGCTAGATATTTGTGCAAAAGATTTTTATTGTGATGTTTTGGGAAAATATTCTTAATAAATTCTCTCTTGATATTAGAGTTGAGAAGAAGATAGGAGACCTATGAAAGAAGGCATTAATAATAGAAGATAAAATCCATCACCTTTTCATTTTCACCTTTATTACAATGTATAACATTGATGAAATTTGCCTACAATCCTATGTTGACTTGAATATTTTCCATGAAAAGATACTTGTGAGATAGAGGAAGTAACCCATAAAATAAGTAGATAAAGAGTAGAACCTTTTTAAGGTTTACTCCTTAATGAACAGAGAAAAATCTTAGTTATGAATTGATCATCAAATTAAGAATCAATGCACATTGATCTATAAGGGATTGAATATTTATCTTAGGATTGATTATCCAATTATACATGTATTCCGCAATGTTTAGCATGATGAACTATGGTTCTTGTGGATAATTTATTATAGCCAAATATATTGTGTTGTGGAGGAGGTTTAAGGTTCCATCCCCAAAGGTAGAAGATAATGGTAGAATAGATAGTTGGCATTAGATTATTGTTATTTCTTGAATTAGATGGTAAATGATAGAGTTAAAGGCATATGTTGGGAATTTGAGTGTAAGAGATGTTATTTTTTCATTTTATGATAAGAGTGTGGTAATGGTTGTGAGGTTAAGGGTAGGATAGGAGAGGGAATGACAATGGTGGTAAGAGAGGATCAAGCAAGATAAGTGAAGGGTAAGGGTTGAGAGGGTGGCACATAGGGGTAGTATGTAAAGCACTTGCTTAAAGGGATGTGATCATATAGTTAAAAGGAGGAATGGAGAGAGAGAGAGAGAGAGAGAGAGAGAGAGAGAGAGAGAGAGAGTAAGAATATGGGTTGGATGAGGAGTAGATAAGAGAATTTAGGTTAAGGAATACTGATTGGTGGAAAAAGAAAAGAGGTTGGCTAGAAGATAGGGATGAAGGTATGAGAAATAGAATATAAAGGGACATGAGTGTGGATAATATATAATATACCTTGTAACATCTCTAACACCTCAATATGGGTCATGATGATATTTGTTAAGGAGTAGTGCAAGTGAAGATATTTAGTATTAGGTAGCATCATCAAGTAGGCTACGTTAGGGGAGAGACAAGAGGTGGTAAATTTTGGTGAGTGACAAACATAGAATCATCTAGTAGGGGTTCATTATCAAAGTGGTCATCTTTGTGAGACATGTAGAATGAGACATCATGTGGGGTAGATGACAATTAAGGAAGGGTAATGAAAGAAGGAAGAGGAAGGAAAATACATGAATAGGCTTAGTTGAGGGTTCCTATGAGAGATACATTTGTATGAGGAAGGGATGGTCAAAGAAGGAAGGGTAATAATTTCTATCAAATAACAACAAAAATAATTCATCCTTATATACTATAAAAAAATTTGAGTAAGAAAAATTATAGTTTTTTTTTTAATTAAAACAATAGACAAAGACAATAGTGTAGTAAATGGACAATAACTTTATTTTGATAAGGTCTATATGTTGAAAATATTTTTATGATTACTCAAAAAGAAGTTTTTGTTGAATCATTATAAAATCAAAGTAGAATTATCTAATTTTCAAACAGTATTAGAATGAGAGTTTGTTATTTATAGAGAAAGTTTCTTTTGAGGATGAAGAAAAGAATAAATACTGAAGGTTATGATTCACATCAAGTTCACCTCAAACAAAAATAGAAAAAAGATATCCTACATAATTTAAATGTAGGAATGCCTTTTTTAATTATCTATGTTAGGATTAAACCAACAACTGATCATAAACCAGTTTACTTAAATTAATATAAACACACAAAAATTCTCTACCAACTAAATAAAAAAATGTTTTTCTTTCTAGTTAGATTGTTTAACATGTCTTATTATACTAAATTGCTAATCTAAATGGGACTCGGTTGGAAAATGACAACAAAATAAGAAATTGGTTGATTTACTAGAAATTAAATTTATGAATAACAAGATTGTTGAAGACATTTATAAGGTAATAAGAATGAAATATGGAGATTGTATAAGCTAGTTGATGGAAAATAATAGGAAGGCCCTATTGAAAAACATAGGTTGCTAATAGGAGGAATAAATTCCATTTTTGATATAGGGATGTTGGCACACTTCTAAACTACAACCATGCCTTTATTACATGCATTTTTTAGAAAAAGGTAGAATAGATAACAACAAACAAAAGAATGCTAACTTATTTGAGAAATTAAGAATAGAATAAAGATGTATAATTCATTGTAAAAAAGTACGAAATGTGGTCTTAAAACACTTCACGCCCCTTCTCAGAAACTTCCACATTTTGCATCCATGTTGACTAGAGTAGTTGTAAATACAACATCTGAAAAAATGCTCTATCCTTTATGCTTTAATGGATGTACATACCATGTTCCAAAGCTCCCATTTTTTTACAAGATAGGAGGATGCTAGAAAAGGTTGCAAAGTTTGGATTTACACTTTCCAATTGCATTTTCTTGAAATTTCCTAAAGCCTTTTAAAAAATTGGTTTTGTGAATAATCTACAATCAGGGGACCCTTCAAAACACTTTTCTTCGACGCATTGTGTTAAAAAACTCACATGCTTTGTTTATGGTTCCACATTCTACATATATCCTACAATCATGGCATTCCATGAGACCACATTTCTTTGAGGTATTTTGTCAAACAATTTATGTTCCTTATTTATGCTTCCACATTTTCCAAATATGTCTACTAGAGCATTTCCAACAATAATATTTGACAAAAATCCCCTTCCATTAAGCTTCGATGGATTTTCATACATATGACAAAATCCATCTTTCTTGTATCCGTTGATTGATTGTGTACCGTGTTCCAAAGCTCCCATTTTGGCATAGGTAGGTAAAATGCTAGCAAAGGTTATGGATTCTAGATTTAAACACATACCAATTGTATTTTCTTGAAATTTTTTGAAGCCTTTTCAAAAAATGTACCTTTTGTGCATATCATTCAATCATGGCATTCCATAAAACCATATTTATTTGAGGATCCATATAAAATAGTTCACATGCTTTTCTATGCATCCAAATTTTGCATACATGTCTACCAAAGAACTTCCATATGTAATATCTAAATAATCCCCATTTTGCTATGCTTTGATGGACATCCATACCCTATTCCAAAGGTCCCATTTTTTCACAAGCCAAGAGTGCATTGACAAATGAAAATTGATTTAGTAAAAAACTTAATTTTTTGCATGTGGTGAATCAATGTGACTACATGGGAACAATTTGAATGTAAATGATGAATGTAAGAATGATGGACAATAAGCTTGATAGGTTAAGTGGGTGCCACATTACCCACTTAAGACGTCAATTCTTAGAGTGTGTTGGTAAAGGATGACCACATAAACATTTGGAGAACAATATGAAATAGTAGGTCCTTTAAGTTACAACAAGAACTCAAGCCATAGGTAATCAAATTCCAAGAAAAGTGGTTGATCTTCTATTTAAAATGAAATAAGAGATTCCTTTAAGGGAAATTTAGGTTAAATGATTAAATGAAGCAATAAAGCATAAATAATTTTAGATTGAATGAGAAAATAGAGTCAATTGTATTAAATTAGGTAATACTCTATTAAATGTACAATTGCACTATAAATACTAAACCAAGATTAGTATTGTTGTTTTGTGACCAAATAATAAATGTTAATTGATGAAGATAATGTGATTTGTGTTTCCTAGGATCTTGAAATGTTCTAGATAGTCATGTATATAGATAAAATTTAAAATATCATTCTTCGTTATATGTTAGATTGAGTTCATAGTTCAAGATCTAGATCACAACCATAATCTCACTCTACACCCACAAATTTAATCTTTGATGATCTTTGGATTCTACTTAGTAGATTCTTAGATAAATGGACTACTAAATAATAGTATCCACTTTCACAGTCTTAGGGTTTTTTTATTAAGGTAGTATTTAAAAATATCTCAAAATAGATAATAAACTTCAAACACATGCACATAACTTCTAGGATGATTACTAAATGATTCACATGCACTGGGACATGGGTGTGATTAGATGTGCAATATTTCTTTCTTGATTTTAGAATTTTAGTGCAATTTTAAATTATTCTTCTTCTAATAACTAATTATTCTTTACATAATTGAATGGGTGCAATTTGATGTTATTTTATACATGAACTTTGCATTGAATTCAAAGATTATACTTAATTCACTTAGGACCAAAGTGTAAAGTACAAATTTGGGTTAGAGAGCTACCTGTATTAATTATTTGAATTGGATAAATAAGTTAATGGACTATGATTATGTACACATAAGCATAGAAAATTAGCTATTTGAAATTTAGATCACAAAGACATATTGCAATAGCTAAAATGGGTTACAATCACTAGAAGAGTTTACTAATAAAAATTTTAAGCTTCCTAATGCAAGGACTATTTCATTTAAGAAAAATAAGGCACCCTAGAGGGGAGATTAGTCCAAGAGTAAGAATATTCATGTTTATTGAACTATCTAAAATCTTCTTGAGAATTCTATAATGAAATATTAAGTAGTTATTATAATAACAAAGCATGTAAATTTTGTTAAATCAAGATACTTTTGTGCATTTTTCACACACGTCTTGTTGGAGGCAGGGACCCCCTTTTTCCTTTTTTGTGTCTCTGCATTTTTGCTCTTCTTGGGAGGTTATTTTGGGAATAAGTCTAGATTTTATTTTATTAAGGAAATGATTTAAATCATGTTGGGGACCTTGAAGTGAATTTTCAAATTTCAAGTGTAAATATTTCTTGCACCTATGGATGGAGAATGAAAAATTAATCTACGTTGCTTTTTGGATTTTTGGAAAATTCCTTCTAGGTAAAAAGTTATGGGGTTTAGGATATTTTGACCTGTCATGGATTCCAGTCTTGGAGACTTTGAAGTGAATTTTGGATTTCATATGTAAATCTTTCTTGCACCTATGGATAGAGAATGAAAATTAGGCCAGGCTTCTTTTTGATTTTTTTTTTGATAAATAGGCATATATCTATATTAAATTAAAGAGATAAGATACATATTCACAAAAAAGGATGACTGGTAAGAAGGCACGCCTCGAGAGTCACATGGGCCTAGCCAAGAAAATCAAAAAATAGAGTTACATCGGCCTAGCCCAGAAGTCCATAATAACAGAAAGAAAATAAAAGGCCATCAAGTGGCCAGAGCAGTGCCAGTAGAGCCAGGAGGATCTCTATTGTCAAGCTTCTTTCCCCATACATCAGCGGGGTCAGGGGTGACGTCAGGAGGAGGACCCCAACCTTCATTAGTTTCCTTTTCTTTTTTTTATCTTCCTCGTGTTGTGGCGAGATTGCAAGTGCCAACCGTGGAAAACTTTTATCATAGCTCGACCAACCAGACCCACTGCTAGGAGTGGTATCAGAGGGCCACCTAGAGCCACCACTATTGTTCCCCACAACACCTCCAAAAGGCCACTCTTGGCTAGTCCGAGGGGGAGGAGTGCGAGAGCACCGAGGAGGGTGGGAGCCATGCTGAGAAGGAAGTTGGGAGCGGGGGCAAGCAGAGCCACTCCTCTGCCAGCCCTAAGAGGGTGACCAGTCATAAGAAGAGGAGGGAAAGTCAGGAACCTGAGCAACAGTACACGGGGCATTTCCCCAGTGATCTAGGAGCACCTAGAGGTGAGCAACCTCAAGTGCAACTTTGTTCACTTGAACTTGAATCTGCAGAAGCACATTAGAGTGAATAATAGCTTTAGAATATAAAGAAACATTTTTATCCATTTGAGTGTGAATGAAAATGTAGGAATTTCTATCTTTCTAGATGTTGAAGAGAATTTCCACCCTGAAAGTTTGTCAAAGCTAGGTATACTTGGTCAGAAGTCTGGGAAAATCACCCAGCATAACTATATGCTAGGAGAAGGGTTCTAGGTTGAAAGGCTAAAAGAAATCATGAATCCAAGTCCAAAACTACTGAGCTCTGGTGCAGAACTAGAAGAGTTGCTTAAAACACTCAACTTGCCCACAGAAAGGGCATCGAGGGTCTTGGACCCCGATATGAACAAGCCCAGCCCCCACAAGAAAGCCTTGGAAAAGAACACACTAGGCGAAGTGGGCGAGCTTTGGCTCAACACTTGCAGACCAAATGGTGGAGTTTCTTTTACACCAGACATAAGTGGAGGATTGAAGAAGCCATATTTGGTTAAGACTATCAATCATAGGGAAATGCGCCGATAGCCACATATACCCAAGCCTTGGCTTATAATTTTTGAAAGGGGTGTATGGGTACCACTTAGTCCTTCCACCAGGGCTTGGACCCACGAATTCCCACCTTGTGTACATATTGCACAAGAATAGAATTCTCTAGACCATCAAAAGTATCATGGTCCTGGTTCTGAAGTCTATAAAGTGCATGAAATTCCTCCCATGGCATGATGTGCATAGTGGGTCTGTGAAACAATTGCTGCAAGGTTTGAATTCCTTTCTTATGGAATCTTAGAACCTTGAGCCAGGGTGACTTGGCCATAGGTTGACCATTATAGGCAAAGAGAGGTGACCACCCCACATTTTGTTGATTGAGAGAGAGCCCATCACGAAAGCTAGAGTCGGCCCAGCGAAGCCAAGGCTTAACAGCCTCCTAGGCTTTCCAAATGCTCTTGGCCACAAAAGTGCCCATGATTTGAATAGGTTCCTTCATGACCAGAAGGGTTTGAAAGACAATCCCCTTCCAAGCTAGTCTATTGGTAGGAAATCTAGACTAAATGCAATGCCTGAAGAGAATTTTCCAAGCTTCATCTCTAGAAAGGGCTCTAATAACCCATTTAACACACAAGGCAATCCCTTGTCTTTGGGTGGAAAGCAGACCAAGCCCTCTCGAGTCTTTGGGAAGGTAGCAGAATTCCCAAGCCACCCGGTGAAACCCTCTGTGAGACTCTTCAAAGGCCCACAAAAAGCCTTGAAGCAGCTTTTCAAGCCTAGCATAGGCAGCCTTCGAGGGAGCCCAACAAGAAGAATAGTAAACATGAGTAGCTGCTAGAATCTTCCAACACACTTGAAATTTTCTAGCCAGAGAAAAAGGCTTGGTTATCCAGTAGGCCAGCTTCTACTCAATCTTGGAAAGAACGGCTAGCCATAACTCTGTCAGAGAGGCCTGAAAGGCAAAGGGGATGCCCAGAAATTGAAATATTTCCCCTCGCCCAATCCACTTCCATCTATAATGTTGTAACCAGTGGGGAGTGGGCAAGAAATATTGTCTGTAACAAAGAGTCTTGTTCCCTTGAATGGGGGACCCAAAGGCCTTGCAGAAGATGTTAAGGCACTCAAGAGCCACCTTAATATTTCCTTCTTCCTCCAGGAGAGTAAGGAAAGACTCATCGGCGAAATGGCCATTAACAAGTTGAGACTGGGAGTTGGACAGAGCAATGCCATGAACGCTTTGTTGGGAAACAATGTTGGCCAAAAGATACCCAAAGCCTTCGGTAACAAGCACATAAAGTGAAGGAGCAAGAGGCCATTTTTTCTAAATAGATCAAAAAAGACTAAAAGAAGAGGATTGTCGACCATTGATGGTGATGCAAGCAGAGGCGTCAGAGAAAAGCATTTGGATGACTTGAATAAGATTGGGGACAAATCCCAAGGTTTTCAACATGGCAAGAATGAAGGGCCATTCTATGCGGTAATAGGCTTTAGCAAAATCAATTTTGAGAAGTAGGGCTTTCTGGCCAAAGTGCCTAACCCACTCCATTCCCTCCCAAACAACAATGATATTGTCAAGAATAAATCTAGATTTGATAAATATAGTCTATTTTGGGTGCACAATCTGAGGCAAAAGATGATGAAATTTTAGAGCCAGGGCCTTAGCAATGATCTTTTAGGATACATTAAGGAGCATGATAGGCCATCAGTTGCAGATATCTTCAGGATCTCTAGGCCTAGGTATGAATTTTATATTTCCCTTGTTTATAATATTTCCCAAAGTTTTCAAATGAAAAGCTTCAAGATAGACTTTATGAAGATCGTGGCCAATATAATCCCAAAGGGACTTGTAGAATTTGCATGGGAAGCAATCAACCGTCGGGGCCTTGTTGTCTTCCATAGAAAAGATGACTTATTTCAAGTCTTCAACCATGAGCACCTGCTCACAAAAGACTTTTTGCGCAGAGGAAAGCCTAGTTGGCACAACCACAATGCACCCCTGAAGGGCTTGTTATCGCTCCAATGTGTAATCTTGGGCAGTGAAAACTTGCTCATAGTGCCTGACAAAAGCCTGGAGAATATCAGGTAGCTCAAAAAGGACCTAGAGCCCATCTTTGACTTTTTTAATGCCAGGAGAGGAGTGTCTGGAATGCAAGGCTAGAAAAAACTCCTTGGCAACACAGTCACCAACTTTTAACCAGTGCAACCTAGCTTTAATTTGCACACCTTTGGTAGCATAATTATCTGCAACTTGCTTTTTGTGCCTTAACTCCGTCAACCTGACTTGAAAAGGTGGGGAGAAGGGGTTAGCTGCAAGAGCCTCGGTAGCTGAGCGCAGGTTAGTAGTGGTCACCTCATAAGATCGTCGATGGAAAATGGCCAATTGACACCCATAAATGTGGATAAACCTAGCCCTGCGAGTGATAGCATCATTCCACCAATTAATCCACCCGTTATTGTGAGTTGGCTTGCACTCTAAATTCCAAACTCTGTGAATGTGGGCCAACGTGGGTTGATGTGAAATCAAAGATGTGTTCAAGAAGAATTGTGGAACTTGCAAGCCCGAGGTTGTCTTATCTCCCATTCAACGCAAAAATAAATAGGGAAGTGGTCAGACAAAGTGACATCCACTAATGATTTAACTGGAAGTGAAGAGATGTCAAACGAAAAAAAAGATTGAGCCAAAATCATTGCATGATCAAGGTGCTTAAATATCCTATCAGGACTAGCTCTGAAATTATACCAAGTGTGCCAGAGGGAATGAGAATGGCAGTAGCCAATATTGGGATCAAAGAGCCCCAATTTAGTACCCATATAAAACCATGCCTCCCTTTTGCTAGCAGCCCATCTAAATGGAAAAATACCATCCTTTCATACACCATCTCAACCATATTGAAATCCCCACAGAGAAGCCAAGTGGTCACTAGTAATGAGTCTGCAATCCAATGCCAAAACAAGGAGCATTCGACAGCATCATTAGAGGCATAAACATTAATAATCCCAAAAGAGTGATTATTAATATTGAGAAGGATTCAAACGATTCGATGTGTGGGGTCAGACCCCTGATCAACAATAAAAGAGTGCCACCTACGAGACAAAAGAATGAAATCTCCACCATGCCTAGCATCATGATTCATACAATACATATGCCTGGTTGGCGAAATAGAGCGAAACACTCAAGCAAGCAAAAAATCAAAAAAATTAACTTCTTGGAGACAAAGCACTTCAATACCATTATACTTCTGCAAAGTATCCCAAATAGAATACTTTCTAGAGATGTTTGTCAGACCTCAAACATTCCAAGAAAGGAAATTCATCGGTGAAACTTCTCCATATCGTCGGAGTCTGGTTCCTCCTCATTCAAGGTGGAGAAACGATTTTGCAAAAATTCAGGTGGAACTAGCCCGATTTGAATAGATGGAGAAGAAATTATCCTTTTCTCCTACACATATTCTCCTTCTTCTAATGGCGATGAAGGACTATGAGACTGGCATTGAGCTCCTATCACAGGTGGAGACACTTTCGGTTGCACCATTATAACGACAGCAGGTCGAGGCATAGCCTTCAGCCTAGGTCGCGTCATAGAATTATCAAGCCCTGTCAAGGCCTCTTTCCCCTTTGTCAAAGGGTTTGAAATAGTTTTAGTAGGATCGAGGCCTTTGGGAACCGACCCAAAGACGCTAGCTTTGTTCTTACAGTTTGTAACCATGGTCCATTTTTCATCAGCTTTGGACTTATCATATTCTCATGGCAGAGAAGGAGTATGAGGCATTGCCAAAGGGCAGTCCTTGATCTTGTGCTTTGTGACTGACATTTATAGCACGTGTTCGGTAGATTAAAGTAGGTAACTTTCTGGGTATGCCAGAAATTTCCTATTTGAATATCAATGGACTCTTTCAAATCTTGAGAAAGGTCCACTTCAACATAGAGCCATTTTTGGGGATAGGCCTAGAAAAATCTATCAGGCTCAATGCAAATAACCTTCCCCAGAGAGGAGGCAATATGACTCAAAAATGGCACACAAGGCAAGGGTAAACCTAGGAATTCAATCTAGACCAGTACCCACAACTTGGTGTCATCTAATACAGGGAGATCACGGGTCCACTACTAGAAAATCAATAAAGAAGACCTGACATACCAGGGACCATGCTCCAAGATTTCTTGGACATGACTGACCTTCGCAAAGCAAAAAAGAAAAAAACCCTTGGTTAAATTTTGGACCATATCAAGGTGGACCCCATGAGGGACCCAAGCCTTACTGACCCATTCTTTGAGCACACTTTCAGGGGGAGTCCTCCCAACAAAATACCCGACAAGGGTATGCTTTTTAAGCCATTGACAGGCGGAATCAAATTCAGGCAAAGGCAAAACAACATTAGTCGGGGAGTCAAAAGACTTACCTCATGGAACACTTTCGAAACAAATTTTTGAGATCATTTGTTTGGTGGAGGAGCCATTAAGCAAAGCCATCAAACCGCCAACACCAGCATGAACTACTAGGTTAGAGCCAATTGAAGGCATATTAAAACAAAAAAACTACCGTAAATGTGGCCGTACACACAAGGAAAGAAGTAATTCCTATGTAGAGAGCGTAGTATGACACAAGAAGGGCCAAGAATGACCGCAAACTCAAGAAAACCTTAGTAGAGCTCATACACCTCTAGATAAACCAAAATTTGACTTAACACTTTTTTTTATTTTTTTGAAAATCCCTTCTAGATAAAAAGTTATGGGGTTTAGAAGATTTCAACCTATCATGGATTTTGGAAAATCCATGACCTCTTGGATTCCCCTAAAACCAAAATTTCAAAAAATCCATGACCTCTTGGATTCACCTAAAACCAAAATTTTGGAAAATCCATGACCTCAAGGATTCCCCTAAATTGCCAATTTCGGACAATTTCAAGACCCATGAAAATTTTCAAAAATTTCCAAAAATGGAAAAAAAAATTCGAAATACAATTTTGTTCCAAAAAATGAAAACTTTCCCAAAATGCAATTTTTTCCCGAAATGGAAATTATTTTCAAAAAGGAAATTTTTTCTAATAATGGAAAATTTTCTCAAAATTTTAAAAAGTTCCCAAAATTAAAAATTCTTGAAATGGAAAAAATTCAAAAAAATTCCAAAAATGGAAAAATTTCTTAAAAGGCCAAAATCTTTGAAATTTCTTAACAAGGTTAAAATTTTGAAATTCTATGGAGTTGAAATTTTGAAAAGTTTATTCATGTTTAATTTGGATGTTTTATGGAGCAACTAATGATGACGTTTGATTTTGAGGATTAAATAAATCAAAAGGGGACTTGCATATGGATTTGTGACAAGAGGAAAATCTAGAAAAGATTGTAACTAAATATAAAGTGTAGCCTCAAGATTTAATGTTGATCTACCTATGAATCTATACCCTGTCGACTAGAGAAATATTTTGAACAAGGCAACATGTGAAGCTATTTTCATTCCTCCGGTAGGAATTTTCATCGTGATCAAGATTGAGGGAATATTTATTTCTCTTTGGACCAAAATGTAACTGAATTTATCTAATTGGTTGGTGGTGTAGCATGGGTGTCCAAATTTAATGTAACTTCCTAGGGTTCCTAGAGGATTGATCTAAGCCATTGGATGGATTAAATCCTGGCCATTGAAATTGTAATGTAAAATCTATAAAAGGCCAGTGCCTTCTCATTTGTAAGGGGTTAGAAAGCTAGAATTGGCAAGTTAGTTTCAAATCTTAGGCTATAGGAGAGGAGAGAACTAGAGATTGTTATGTAACTACTGGAGAAGTTAATACAATTGGGTCATTTATTTGGTGAAATTTGGTGTTGAGATTTGAAATTTTATGGTTTCTTGTTCTCAATTCTCAGATGTTAGTTTCAGTTCTTTCATGATAATGGTGAAATTTTAATGATTTTTTATGAGTCCGCTACTCATACTTTAGGCAATTTGCTAACTATAAGTTGTGTAAAGTTAGTCTGAGCCAAATATTACACTTAGTTCAACTATGAATGTTTGTTCATATTGCACTAGTAATTGGGTATAAGTATGAATGTTCATGGTCTGAAAATATTTCAATTACCTTAGAATATTGCATTGTTTCAAGTGGAGTTGTAGGCTTTTCCTTGATCAAGTAGAAATTGGTTTCATGGGGATTTTTTCATCTGCAGCATCATCCATTATTATTCAATTTATCTTTCTCTCAACCCTATATCTTTTCATCTTTTTTTGACTTAGCTTTAGGAATTGAATCAACATCACCACATTGCTACTTTTGATGATAAGTTTGAAGCTTCCAGCATTATTGAGTTGTAAGACCTCTTGTGATTACCAGCATTACACATTATCACTAAGTTGTTTAGCATTGTCAAGACCTGACATTAGAGACCTTGGGGTTGTTTCTTGAAGTTTACTGATAGAAATCACCTTTCAAGAGAGATAGAGTACTTGCACTTTATCTATGTTGTGTAGTGCTAAAAATACCATCAACAAATACAAAGATGATACAATTCAAAAAATAATGATAAAAAATACTTCATGCATAACATTAAAAAGATAACACATTATGTTAAAAAATAGCATATAAGAATTATAAGTATGGTGAACCAAAATGAGATATTATAAATTTATATAGAACTTTGTGTGGGGTTTCAATAAATAAATAGTAACACAAGAAATAATATCGAATGTTGAAGATAAATGGAGATTAAAGAATGTTAAGTGTGCAATTATAGATTAGATAGAAAAACATGCTAGACAAAATTTTATGTATACCTAGCTTCATAGAAAATTGGTCCTTTACAAGAGTTTAGAAGCTCTCTATAGTGAAAACATAGCCATAAAACATAACACAAAATCACATAAGTCCAAATACCATTTTGTAAATTATGCAGCCTTAAGATAAAGGCTATGGAGATTATGCAATCTAAGCATAACACAAGCATAACACATGCTTTGAGGATTTCTATCAAATAGTTTACATTCCTTGTCTATGCTTCCACATTTTTCATTAAGCTTTATACATTTGGCAAAATTCT
Source organism: Sequoiadendron giganteum (assembly GCA_007115665.2). Taxonomy (NCBI): domain Eukaryota; kingdom Viridiplantae; phylum Streptophyta; class Pinopsida; order Cupressales; family Cupressaceae; genus Sequoiadendron; species Sequoiadendron giganteum. The sequence goes on along the minus strand of CM021102.1, from coordinate 796,767,667 downwards.
CTTATCCTTTATAATTTGATTGATTGCATACTTTCTTCCAAAGCTCCCATTTTGGCACAGGCAAGAAGGATGCTAGAAAAGGTTGCAAAGTCTATATTTACACCAACTAGTTGCATATGCTTGAAATTTTCTGAAGTCTTTTCAAGAAATCCCTTTTTTTAATATCCCGCAATCATGGAATTCATGAGACCACATTTCTTTGGGGTATTTTGTCAAACAATTCATGTGCCTTATCTATGCTTCCACATTTTGCATACATGTCTACCATGGTAGTTGCAGCTATAGCATCTGAAGAAACTACATTCCTTTATCTTGTGGTGGATTTCCATATCTCCCATTTTAGCACAGGCAAGGAGGATGATGGCAAAGATTGTGGAGTATGGCTTTAAACCTGTTAATTACATTCTTAATTCACCCTCTTTCTCTCTCCTCTTGTCACATTCTCCATAATCCCTTCTTAATCCTGATTAACCTATTTGATATGTGATCAGGTGTGCACATTCCTTAATCAGGTTTAGTGTCACATCCTCCATAACTTGCCACTTTCCTTAATCCCATCCTTAACCATTTACACAACCCTTAATTGATGATTGATTATGCTAACATAATCCTAATGCATATTATGGCATATGTACCCAAGTCAACCCTCACTAAATCCTTCCCTTTTTGGAGAAGTCACCCCTCTTCCTAAGGAATCTTAAATTCTCATTTATTCCTTTATGTAAAATTTTAAATTCCCATTTATCTTCCCGAAGCCTCTAGAAGAATTAAAAATAATTTTTAATTCTTCACTCCAATCCCTAGGCCCTTAAAAATGGAATTTTTAATTCCATTTGGTATTCCCAAGACCTTCTCCAAATTCTATGGATATTTTTGGAGGAATTTTAAATTCCTCACTTGTCACATCCTCCCCATGATTTGGGGAGGGTAAGATAATTCCTCCCTTTTGTACTTCCCTCCACATTTCCTCCACCTCATGGCCACATCACCACTTCTCTCCCCTCTAGGATGACACATGCCATCCTACCAAGAGTTGAGATTCCTCTTGAGGTATCTCAACCCTTGTATCTAATCCCTAGATTGAATCAAAGCCCTCCATTTTATTTTCCCTCTAATGACTAAGGAGAAAGACTTATTCATTTTTCTATTGTTTTTTCAAGCTCACTTGCACTCTCATGCAACCAATATCTCACAATTTCATCATCTCCATAGCCTTTGCATCCAAAATCCACTTAGAATTCACTTAGAATCCACATTTTCTTGCATTTTTATGATCAAAATCATATTTTTCTAAGGTGTTATGCTGTCAAAATCTCAAGAGGAGCATACAAATTAAATATAACCAAGGTCCAAAAAAGCTATCAGCTCAATAAGGTATACTTATTACTATTTTACATTTTCTTGTTTGAGTTCATCTTTTGGCCAATCTTGAGTGTTGTCTTTAGTTTTTCTCTTATGATTGAGTTTATTTCTTGCATTTTTAGGTAGGAAAAACACTGCACATAGTAAGACATATTTTCGATTCTAATTTAATAATATGAAAAACACTTCTAATGTGTTTTCTTTGCAATTGTATCCTTGAATGTATGCATTTTTCTTTTAAATAAATAAATCAAGGGTTTTTGAGTTTATCTATGCATATCTGATGTATGTGTATCTTGTTGATTGATTTTATTCAAGTAATAGATTAAATATTCTCTAAATAAGATATGGATGGTAGTATATTGCATTGGGGATTGCTAAGAAGAGTTGTGGAGAATACCCTTTCTTTAATGTATTAGTGCAAGGTAGTGATACTTTATAAACCTCTAATTTTGAAGTTTAGATATCATAAAGAGATACTTGCATGGGATAATTTGACTTTGTATCGCATGATTAGGCACCAATCAGGGATATATTTGGTCCAAATTTTAGAATTATAATATTTAAAAATATAAAATTAGTGCAATACATGTTTTATGTTTTCTTTTCATGCTCTCAAGATGTTGTGATAGATGCTTACTAAGGATCTATCTAATTTTAATAATCACACAAACCTTGGTAAAATTTGTGAGAATATTTCTTCTTAACTAATTGACATTGCAATAATTGATACCCCTAGGTCTAGTAGAGCCTAAGTGTGGAGAACAATATTTTGGTCTCTTTTTTAAATTGGCCATTTGATCTAAGAGTCTTGAAAATTAAAGATAGGTACTTTATAGAGATAATAAGGCAATCAATTGGAAACACCAACACAAATAATCACTATGTTCATCGACAACAAGGTCACACTCACGATGTGGAGTTATGAATCCTTGTGAAAACCATTACTTGATAGCAATTAAAGTACAAATGAATATAATTCAATTTTTTTAGTAATAGATAGATAAAAAAATAAATATTTAATGTGAAATTTACTAGTTTTCCTCATACCTCTATCAAAGGCATCAAACTTTCTACTGTTACAACAACACTATGCTCTATTATGGTATGAATATCAAGAGGAGTATATATTTGCATCATCTGAAAATGAAACAACATTATTCAATTACCAAAACTACCTAACACTATTTTATAACACCATTGATGAATAAAAATAGATAAGCTTACTTGAGTGAAACTTTGACAGACACCTTGATTGCCAAGTGTTGATGTTGAAGGCCCAACATTAACCTATTCAACATCCAAAGTGAGTTATAAGAAAACCATTCATATAAGGTTCAATTATTCACATGTAATATAAATTTAGTTATTTACTATTTACATACCTCTACACTCGACACCACATTAGGGAGGTGGAGGACCACTACAAGTATGGTGAACACTATGACCCTAAAATATCATTATAATCATTTTATTAATTTAGTTAATCTTACATTTCAAATTAAAATTTAATAAATTGAATTAAATGAACTTGTTAAAATTTACCTCACTATCAAAGTTGAATTGTTCACTCAACATAGCTTCTATCATGATCATTTGGTTCGCTACAAATGTATCCTGGCCACATGCATCATGACCATCCTCAAGATCATAAACATAGAGAGACCCACAATATCGATATACATGAGGTGGAACTCAATTCCTGGAAGACTCGCCCACATCACCCTTAGTAGAGGCCTAGTATGTTCTATAAGGGTCTAAGTGAGTAAGATAATGGACTATAAGGCCTCCACCTCAACACCATCCTTTAAAATAGAAGGGATAGTCACATGCTCCAAATCTGATCCATCTAGTAGTCTTGATACCTACTTTGGGTCATGTTATGCCCCACTCTATCCTAAGAAAATCCCTCACTGAGCTACCCTTGAACTCTTGCATTTCAAAATAGTTTGAGGTCTAATTAAGGACAAAATCAAAATAGATTTTCCTCAAAAATTATTATGGTACCTCATATTAATTGCATGGAGGATGATAAAAACCATCCACCACCTATCCCAAAAATTATTCTTTATCCCTTGGTGGTGGCACCAATGGATAGGGAACCTCTTGCATGCACCATGTAAGGTTTTTTCGGTTCATGGGTTGGTGAAGAGTGCACACAAGTCAAATTTTTTTTATTCTTAACTTGTTCATATAATAGTTTTTCTACATAAAATTATTTTTATTGTTCCCTCTTGTCAGACCAACTATTGATTTCCCACTTAGTGATTATACATGAAAGATAATGGATTATAATGATTCAACGAGGGTGGCCCTATGGGAGTTCATTCTTGCAGGATCTTTCAACCAAGTGCAATTAACTCCTCAAGTTCTTTTCTAGAATTTTCTATTTTCCCTAGTATGTTTTGTTGTGTTCCTATACGATGATGAGGAATTGACGGGGGTGTATATAGTGGTTTTTCTTCAAGAGGATTTTCATGAAGAGGTGAATCAAGATTTTGAAATTTTGGGGGTTAATTATCAAATCCTAAAAAATTAAATAGATTTCAATTAAAAAAAAAATCAATCTACCTCTTTAATCCAAATTTGACACTAAAAAACTAAAAATACTCACTTATTTGACCTCCCAAACATCTTCATAACATATTGGTGATGATTTGGAAAAGAGGAGATGAAAAATAAGGTCTACAATAACATGAGCACACTAGGAAAGATACATAGTCTGGAAGATGAGAGGAAAATAAAACTGAAATGTGTTTTTTTCTTTTATGGTCAAAATAGACCATAACGTGAGTGCATTATAATGTGCTCACATTATGCTCTCATGGGGGCCAAAAAGTGGGGTGGCCAATTTTCGGTCCCCTATCTTAGTGCACATGCCCATATGTGTGTGTGTGTGTGTGTGTGTGTGTGTATGTGTGTGTCTGTGTGTTTGTGTCTGTGTCTGTGTCTGTGTCTGTGTCTGTGTCTGTGTCTGTGTCTATGTCTGTGTCTGTGTCTATGTCTGTGTGTGTCTGTGTCTGTGTCTGTGTCTATGTGTGTCTGTGTATGTGTATGTGTCGTAGAACTTTGCATATGCGTGTATGTACATCAGAGAAACTATTTAGTTTTTATTCATCAAGTGTATGTGTCATAGAAACTTTGCATATATGTGTGTGTATGTACCAAATAAACTATTATTTTTTATACATCAAGGGGTGATAACTAAGTAGGGCTCATCTCCTCATGGTGTATCTTAAGCTTTGAGGATGTTTGTTTTCATGACTCATAATTATTTAATAGATTTTTATTAATAAAAGTTGATTTATTGTCTTCCTCCTCTATATCAGTTTCTTCAAACATTTTTAGTTTTTTTACATGGAATATTCTAAGTTTTTGAAGACTTCATCCATATTTTCACTTATATTATCTTCATAGAAATTTTAAAAAATCATCAAAACTTATCTTTGTAGACCATCATACCTACTAATTTTAGTACCAAAATCATTTATGGTGAAGTTTAAATGCTTCAAATGAAAAGTTGGGATTACCAATCCCTCAAACCCTTTTAGAATTATGAACCTTAGATGCAACAACTATGTATCAATGGTCATTTCCTTAGATAGAAACTAATCAATTAGTTGGCAACCCTTTCTTCTAAGCCTTCTTGTGTGTAACTCATTTGATTGTTCATATTCCTTTAATTATTATATCATACATTTCATATTTTACTTTTTTCTTTCTTTATTAGGTTCATTGACCACTCTAGTTTTTTTAATTTTTGTGACCACACTTTATTTGATGATCCATCTACTTCATGTTTATTTGTGTTTTTGGTAGCATCCCTCTTGGGATAGTCTAATGATGATTCCCACACTTTCTCAAAAAATTAACCTATTTTTCTTGGTAAGGTTCATCTCATAAGTGCTTTTAATCTCCCCATCTCTCTCTCTCAACTTATTATTATCATGTTTTTATCACTAATATCTTAATTTGACAATGTTTAATCACCTTCTATTCATCCCCAAAATCTATCACTAGATTTGACTCAACAACTACATCCTTTCAATATCACCTCCATTTGATCATGACTCCCTATGTGCCTAACCTCCCAGGGGCTAGACCTAGTATACACTAGCATTCATCATAATAATTGATTCACTTATAATCTATAATCAATTTTACTTATGGTCTCACCTACAAAAAATCCTACACTAAGTTCAATCTTATCCTCATCAACTAACAATTAAGGCCCCACAATGGAATCAAATGTTGACAAGAGAATGCAATCTGTAAGCCTGATTTTGATCTATGTGAAGTTTTATTGACCTTAATTTGGTGCATCTAGAATAAGAGTAGAATATATGCAATAATATTATAAAATAAAAACAAAATGCATATATTCATTATCATTCACATAGACATAGGATATAATTAAATATATATTATATTCATCATAATCTCATTGCATAACCTTTGTACATAGTTTATTATACTTTTAATTCATGATTGCATCGTTTCATTATATAAAATATCCTTCTTATATCTCTCTTATCTATTTTTTCTATTGTTATTTATTCCTCACATTCCACATTGATTGCATACTTTTTTGTAATATGGATATACTATTAATATAACTTTCCCAAATATAGATATGTGTCCCTAGGATTTTTCCTTTATAATTTTATCCTTCAAAATCCATTGTAAAGTGTAGCCTTGTACTAGAAAGTTGATTTATCATATGATGAGTTCTATTGTATCTTGAGCTCCTAGAGAATAATCTTATTTGATTCCATCATTTGGTTCCCTTATGGGTTTTCACCATTGGCCTCTATTAGGCTACCCTTTTGGGTTCTTAACCTAATTGGAATAGATAAGCACCCTTATTTATTTTCAACTAAACTACTAGGAATCTAAGTTCAACTATGAATCTTACCAACAATGCTTCCTAATATTATTTTTTACTCTAAAAATAGAATATATCAAAGTAGGATTGAATGAGATATGATTGTAGAATTGATGAGGGCTACACCACCCAAACCCCACACAAAACATAACAACAAATAGAAACACAAAAAATGAAAGATAGAAAACAACCCACTTTAAATTATTTTCCAAAAATGAAATTATAGATTTAGAAGTTTCAGGGCTATAGCCTCACGGGCTTGATTCATTACATCCAAATCAACTCTAAAAATAAAGTCTATTATTTGGATCCACAATTTGCACTAATGGGGCCACCTCCTACAACCTCCTCTTAACCCTTTTATTTTATCCAATAACTTCCCTAGAATGTTCTAGAAAGTGTAACTTTCCCTTTTATTTTGGCACCAAAAGTCTTGTCATTTGATTTATTTCCTAGAAAGACTTTTTAATGAAATTCACTTTTTAGTGGAGCAGCTTTGCAAGGCCATAAATTTTGATTCAGGTGTCCAATTTTCTATGATAACATATCATTGGAGAGCTCGCAAAGAGATCTACAACTTCAAAACCATAAAATATCATTTCGTCCACTTTTGAAGTTTTTTTGGGGATTCAAAGGTTTTCAAGTTTGAATTTGAAGCTACATTCGAGAAATTTCTTGGGATTGAAACCTTAATATGTCCCAACCCGTATAGGGTATTGAGACAATTCTTCCACTGTCAAAAAAAAAATTCAGTTCCTCTCCTTGGGGTAAAATTTTTAGGTCCATACGAGCTCATTTAGGTTGACTTACTAAAAATAGTAAGTGATTGTTTTTCACCTTTCTAACTTTTGACTATCTTACACCCCTTAAGTTCCATCATGGGACTCAAAACAACTAAAGAAAATAAGGAAAAAATGTTTTTTGGGTGATGCAAGATTGCCCCTACACTTCTCAGGATTTAGAGGGAAACCAAGACGGTTAACCTCAGCCTTAGACAACCATGATGAATCTTCAACAAGCCTTCCTCTCCATTTCAACAAGTACTCTACATATTTCCTGTTTCTTATGCTTCTACCCACATGACCATCCAAAAAAATTTCTATCTCCTCCTTTTCGTAAGTAGGTGCTAGAATATTCCACTGTGCTTCTATTATTTCTTCTTCAATTCCTCCTTCATGATATTCTGTTAAATCTTAAAATTTTAAATACAAGTGAAATATGAATTTCATCAGGAAACTCTACCTCATATGCATTTCCTAAATCATGCTTATTTAGGATCTTGCATGGTCCAACCTTCTTGATCTTTAACTTTTTGTATGTACCAACTGGAAACCTCTCCTTTTGCAAATGAACTGTGACTTCATCTCCTACTCAGAACTCCTTATACCTCCTTTTCTAATCTTCCTTAGCCTTATATTGTGAGTTCATCTTATTGATATGTTTATTCACCTCTTCATGCAAATTCTTCAGGTGCTCAGAAAAATCTTTAGCCTCAACACTACTCTTCTCCACCTTATCCATCTTTCTCAGTTCAGAAGTAGTTCTTGGACTACTCCCATACACAATCTAGAATGGTGATTTACCAATGCTCCTATTGACAAAATTATTGTGAGAAAATTTTGCATGTGGTATAATAAAATCCCATCATTTGGGCTTATCTCCTACTAAGCATCTTAGCAAGTTACCAAAACTCCTATTCACCACCTCTATTTGTCCATCAATTTGTGGATGGTGTGCATAATTGAACATCAAATCCATCTTCAACTTCTTCCATAATTGGTCTATAATTAGAGGTTTACAATTCAAATGTATTTAACCTTAATTATAATTATTCCCAATCCAGACAGAATTGTGTGACTATGTTGTTTAACCATTGAAATTATAGACTAGGTTCACTTTTACGTAAATTAATGAAATTACTAATTATTAAAATTTTGTAATTAGAAATCAAATACTAAATTTTAAAATAACTGAAATGAAATAGAGAGGAAATTAGGTAGAAGATAGAAGAATGATATATAAGAGAATTTAACACATGATCTTGATAATGGAGTTTGTCTAATCAGGACTACGTCTATGGGATCGCTTCTCAAGGTAGACCACTTTATTAATATCGCCAGGCAATGAAATTCCTTGTTACAATATCCAAGCTCCAAACTTGCACAAAAATTCCTCACAATCTCTCTCCTTTACAACTTTGGTGTAATAATCAACACCTTATAAATCTTCCTCTAAGAAAGAAATCAAATTCTCCATTAGCATTCTAATTCTATCCACCTTTTCCAATAATTTCTCAATAATATAATTATTCTCTCTAAGAGAATTTTTAATAATTTCTAATCTACCCCTTCAAAGCCAAAATTCCCCCTTTTTATACATAAATTTTGCCAAATATGGTTTAAAACCATAGGATTTGAAAAAACTACCCTATCTCCAAAAATCCCCCATAATTACATATGTAATTTTGAAAATCTTCCCTATTTATAAAAATAATCTCCCTTTAAAACCATAAAAATCCTAACCCCTTTCAATTGTAGGCCCTTATAGTTTTGGGCTTTACAAGGTAATCATAAAAATCCAATCTCCCTTTTTTTAAAAGATCTTGATTAAATCCTTAAAATTTTAATATTTTGGAAACCCTTATTTTAAGGCATTCAGGTTGCCTTTTGAAAGTTCATAAAGGATATATTGTAAATATTATTTTAAGGTTGACATTATATTTAGGGCAATTAAATCTTATTTAAAGTTTTATGTATATGAAGGGGTTATCCTTTTATCATGAAGAATGAAGGCAAGAGGATTTTAAGGCATGGGTTAAGGGATCAAATCCCACTAAATCCTCCTTATTTTATTTTTTTAAACCATACATTTTTTTCCTTTCATAATTATGGTTTAATCCATATTTATGCCAACTCACTACTCCTTCCCACATGTCCTACCAAGTGTCAATCTTTGGTGATGCCACGTCACCATTTTGACCAAGTTTGACCAAAACTTTGACTAGTCATAACTTCGCCATCTGAGCTTTGTTGTCAATGAAATGAACAACGTCAAAATCATGGTGATGAGCTCTTCGACATGATGTGGCTTTTGACCATTTTTTAGATGATCAAATTTTCCACCTTTCTGACTGGCCCCTGTACCCAGTTTGACCCCGAGTTTGACCAAGCATATCTGGGGTGTACGATCTCCTTTTGACATGATTCAAGTTGCATCAAGACCATGTAGGCAAGCCCTATGTGATGGAGCTAGTTCTATATGATATTAAGACTGTGAATTTTTAAGGTCTTTTGGATCCTCCTAGATCATTCCTCCCAATTGAGAAGCTTTTGGACCTCCAAAAGTCTATTTTTATGTACAATTTGAGTTAGGGCATTGTCACCCCCCTTGCTCACTACCATCTATCCGCCCTGCTAGAATTCTGACCACATGTCCCATAACAAACACAATGAAAAATGAAATAGCATTATTGATGCAATCAACTGTAGTATCATCAATATTCATTATCACATCCATCATCCACATAGAACTAACTAGTAGAAGAACAAGCAACAGTATTGAATAAAATTATGTCAAGGAAAATGAATCAACTTGTTGAATATCCTGAAGAAGAATATTGTTAGAAAATGAATCGTTCAAACTCTCTTTTACCATCTTTGGTTGAAGGCTTAACTGTGCTTGCAACCGATCCTCACTCTATGATGTCTATGACACCGTATCATAATCAAAGATTATTCCATCTTTATGCTTAGTATCACTAGATGTTAGAGACATAACGGTTAAAGCATTGCTTGCATTTACAATCATCTTCATATGCCCTATGTTTACAACAGATCTATCATTCTTCATGTGATGAGCTTTTACAATATATTCAATTACGTCCTTAAACAAATGATACTTGTTATGTTCCCTATAGAAAATGGATTTTTTTCATAGAAGTAACGACTACCTAGAACCATCCCACAGATTTCAAGTGGAATTACATCTAACTCTACCTCATCTGCAAACTTGGATGTGATTGTGAATCAGAGTTTACATTGTTTTGACACATGTAGCTGAGCATTATCATGCACCCAACCTAATGGATATGGCTTAGGATGAGGATTTGGTTTTAATCCCAATTTCTTAACAACTTGTCTATAGATTAGATTCACTTGTGATCCACTATCTATGAGTGTGTCAATCTTAAATTTTTTTGCAATAGCCCTTATATGAAATAATTCATTCCTTTTACTTTCAACAGGTACTTCATTACACTTTACAGAAGAAGCATGGGAACTAGTACTGACAATGGGAATGTTACCTTTTATACCCACAACTGTGATCTTGGTTTCATCATTGGAATATGATCCAAGATCATGCACAATAGCTGCAGTATTTTGCTTACCCTTTCGATCCTTGAACCATTTTGATTTCTGATCAGGATGCAATTTCCAACACTTTGCATCTTTGTGCCCTTTCTTCTTGCAGTGTGAGAAATAAGGCTTATCCTCCTCTTTCTTTATAGTAGCTATTCGCTACAATTTCTCCTTCCCTTTCTTTCTCCCTTTGTGTTTATTCGAGTCCATTAAGAGACCATCATGGCTACTCCTCGAGCTTGTTTCTAGATGAATGGCTTGCACACTAACTTCATCAAGGTTAGTTGTATTAAACATAAGTACTGTATGCCTCAACTTTTCATGTAATCCACCTATATACTTTAACAAAGTTTCTTGTGTTATAATGGAATGCCCAAAATTAAAGATCTTTTCCTAAATTCCTGTGTATACTCCTGTACACTTAGTCCTTTCTCTTGCTTTAATGATTTCCAATTCATTACTGCTTTTTGCATATGACCTAATGGATAGAATTGTTTCTTTAATGTAGCTATAAACTCAAACCAAGAAGAAATAATTTTACCATATTGACTTAGATCTTCGTGAGTTCTTCTCTCCCACCGGATTAAGGTTGTGCTTCCTAGACGAAGAGTAGCTAACTGGATTTTTTGAGAATCCTTAGTAAACTTCTAAATTCTATAATAAACTTCAATTTGATTTATCCAATTATCTGAATTTTTTTCTGCATCTAGTTCTCCATTATAAGTTGACAATTCAAATTTAACATCAAGTTTTAACAAAGGTGTATTAGATTCAGGTTGCACAGCTTTTTTCTTCTTTGAAGAAGTAGATGAAGAAGATGGAGATGAAGGTTCAAGAGGGTCACTACCACCTCCTAATCATTTACCTTTATCATATTTTGAATAGGATTCACATTCAATCTTCTTTTTGTTCTTGAGTTCCTTTTTCTTTTGTCGCTCTTGTCTCTCTTGGAAAAGAACTTCCACCATAGCCTTCATTTCGAGAAATTCTTTCTGGAAAGCTTTCTCATCAAGCTCCATAGGAGTTTGTTCAGCTACCATTTCTGATCGTGGAAAAGACCTTCATTTTCCAATCTCAGGATTGAAATCTGTAACTGCACCTTCTCCTTGCTTCAATTTCAACCTGGTTAACATTCACTTTTGCAATTTCCAATTAAGAAGCTCTGATAGTAATTTGATCTATAATTAGAGGTTTATAATTCAAATGTATTTAACCTTAATTACGATTATTCCCTATCCAGATAGAATTGTGTGACTATGTTGTTTAACCATTGAAATTACAGACTAGGTTCACTTTTACATAAATTAATGAGATTACTAATTACTAAAATTTTGTAATTAGAAATCAAATACTGAATTTAAAAATAATTGAAATGAAATAGAGAGGAAATTAGATAGAAGATAGAAGAATGAGACAAAATATAAGTTAACACAAGAGCTTGATAATGGAGTTTGTCCAATCAAGACTACGTCTTCAGGTCTGCTTCTCAAGGTAGACCACTTTATTAATATCGCCAAGCAATGAAAATGCCTTGTTATAAAATCTAGGCTCCAAACTTGCACAAAAATTCCTCATAGTCTCTCTCTCCTTTACAACTTTGATGTAATAATCAACACCTTGTAAATCTTCCTCTCAGAAAGAAATCAAATTCTCCATTAGCACTCTAATTCTCTCCACCTTTTCCAATAATTTCTCAATAATATAATTATTCTCTCCAAGAGAATTTTCAATAATTTCTAATCTACCCCTTCAAAGCCAAAATTCCCCCTTTTTATACATAAATTTCACCAAATATGGTTTAAAACCATAGGATTTGAAAAAAACTACCCTATCTCCAAAAATCCCCCATAATTACATATGTAGTTTTGAAAATCTTCCTTATTTATAAAAATAATCTCCCTTTAAAATCGTAAAAATCCTAACCTCTTTTAATTTTAGGCCCTTATAGTTTCAGGCTTTACAAGGTAATCGTAAAATCCAATCTTTAAATTCCCTTTTTTCAAAAGATCTTGATTAAATCCTTAAAACTTTTAATATTTTGGAAACCCTTATTTTAAGGCATTCGGGTTGTCTTTTAAAAGTTCATAAAGGATATATTGTAAATATTATTTTAAGGTTGACAGGAATTGCATCTTATTTAAAGGTTTATGTATACATAGTGGTTTTCCTTTTATCATGAAGAATGGTAAGGCAAGAGGATTTTAAGGCATGGGTTAAGGGATCAAATCCCACTAAATCCTCCTTATTTTATTTATTTAAACCATACATTTTTTCCTTCAATAATTATGGTTTAATCCATATTTATGCCCACTCACTACTCCTGCCATGTTATATTCCACATGTCCTACCAAGTTCCAAGCTCTAGTGATGCCACACCACCATTTTGACCAAGTTTGACCAAAACTTTGACTAGTCATAACTTCGCCATCCGAGCTCCATTTTCGACAAAACGAACGATGTTGGAATCATGGTGATGAGCTCTTTGACATGATATGGCTTTTGACCATTTTTAAAATGATCAAATTTTCCACCGATCTGACTGGCCCCTGTACCTGATTTGACCCCAACTTTGACCAAGCATATCTCGGGCATGTGATCTCCTTTTGACATGATTCAAGTTGCATCAAGACCATGTAAGTGATACCTATGCGATGGATCTAGTTCCATATGATTTTGTGACTTTGAATTTTTAAGGTCTTTTAGATCCTCTTGGATCAATAATGTCCTCCAAAAATAACCAACAAATTTGGTATCTATGTTTGAAACTATACTCTTCAGTAAACCATGTAGTCTCACCACCTCTCTAAAAAACAAGTCTACAATATGAAAAACATCACTAGTCTTATGAAACATGATGAAATGTGTCATCTTTGAAAATCTATCCACCACCACAAATATGGAATCATGCCCTCTTTGTGTCCTTAGCAAGCCAAGAACAAAATCCGTGCTAATATCCATCTATGGCATCTCAAGTACATGCAATGGCTGATATAATACAATATTATAACTTGTTCCATTCACCATCTGACATACTCTATAGCTTTGTACAAACTTCTTCACATCTTGTTGTAACTATGGCCAATAATAATTCTCACTAACAAGAGCAATGGTCTTATCTCGATTGACATTTCTAGCCAATCCTCCACTATGCTTCTCCTTGATTCGATTCTCTCATAGAACTCCTTAGAATGGACAATTGGCTTCCTCTAAACAACATCCCATCCTGGATTAAGAAATCTAACCATATTTTCCTATCCAATGTAACAGGTTCCAAAAAATCCTTCCAAGCTTCTGCAAAGTATGGATCTTCAGGATATAAACTCTTGAGTACATTGAACTTGACAACCTCTATATTCATCTCTATCAACAAATTTTTCCTTCTACTGAAAGGCATCTGTAACTCTATTTGACCTTCCACTCCTATGCTTCAAAAACAATTTAAGTATAACTCTACAAAAACTCAACCCATTTTAAGTGCCTTTGATTTAACTTTCCTTGACTATTGAGATACTACAAATTCTGTTGATCATTATATAAAACAAATTCTTTTGGAAAAAAATAGTGTCTCCATTTCTTCAAACCCTGAACTATAGTATAAAACTCCTGATCATAGACATAATATTTCTTCTTATCATCATTCAACTTCTCACTAAAATGGGCAACAAGTTTACCTTCTTGACTCAAAATAGCTCCTATGGCAGTGCCACTAGCATCACAATCTACTTGAAAGACCTTATTGAAATATGGAAGTTCCAAAATAGTTTGTTCTGTGACTTTCTTCGTCAACATATCAAAACTCTTAGTTGCCCCTATAGTCCATTTAAAATCCTTTATATCCCCTCTCATTGCTTCAGTTAGAGGTGCATAAATACTACTAAAATTCTTAATAAATTTTCTATAATAAATTTCTATACCATGAAATGATATTACCTTTGTAACAATCCTCCAGGTAGTTCATTCAATGATAGCTCTCACCTTCTCTTGATCTATTTTAAGACCCTCTATTGAGACAAAAAATCCCAGATACACCAACTCCCTCTTCACAAAACTACATTTCTTCAAATTAATCAATAGCTTCTCTTCCCTTAGCATCTCAAGAACTCTTTGGATATGCATCGGGTGCTCCTCCAATGTCTTACTAAAAATCAAAATATCATCCAAATAAACAATAAAAAAAAATTCCTAAAAATTCGTTCAATACCTCATTCATAAGTCGCATAAATGTGCTCAGTGCATTGGTTAGCCCAAAATGCGTGACTAAAAACTCACATAAGCCCTCCTTGGTTTTGAAGGTTGTCTTTCATTCATCTCCTTCTCTAATCAGGATCTAGTGATATCCACTCTTCAAATCTATCTTTGTGAAGTAATCAACTCCACTCAAACAATCCATAATGGCATCCATCCTTGACGAGGGAAATCTATACTTTATAGTAATCTTGTTGATAGCTCAGGAGTCTATACACATCCTCCATTCTCCATCCTTCTTCGATACTATTATTGTAGATACTACATATGGACTCAAACTCTCTTTAATCAATCCCTTCCACAACAACTCTTGCACTTGTCAACTCTTCCATCTCTACTAGATTCATTCGATGGGCTACCTTATTTGGAAGACTAGATCCAGGAATAAAATTGATCTAATGGCTAATCTTCCTTACTAGAGGTAAACCTTCAAGTACATTATCAGAAACAATATCCCAAAACTCTTTCAACAAATCTGAAAGCTGTACCGATACCTCATTAGTATCTTCTTTATCAACTCTAGGGATCAATGCAAAACACATATGCTCATGGCTCATACCTTCTAGGAACTTTCTTCCATTAGCCAAATAAATTATTGCGTTACTGCATACCTTTTCTTCTACCCCCCTCAAGGGTTTCAACTTATGATGAACACCATCCTTTGTCAAGGAATAGATGTTAGCATGTCCATGATGCACCACTCACCGATCAAACTATCATGGTCTTCCTAACAACATGTGACAAGCATCCATAGGTATAATATCACACAAAACCTCATACTTATAGTTACCAATCTTAAACTTTACCAAACATTGCTCATTGACCAATGCCCTATGGTCCTTTTTCAACCATGCTATCCAGTATGGTTTTGGATGCTTTCTCCTCTCCAACTACAATTTAGTGACCATTTCTTCTAAAACAAGATTATCAGTGTTTCCTCCATCAATGTAGCATTGCAGACTTTACTTTCACACCTGCATCAAGTTTGGAGTAGGCTCTTTCTTTGATCTAGTTCCTTCTCCTCATCAAGCAAGGCTCTTCTGACAACAAGGGCCTCTCCTCTTTTAGCATCTTCAGAATATGAATACTAAGAATCTTCATCCACATGGGAAATTCAAGCATTACCTTCAAGCCTTATATTTTTCCTCCCTTGATTTTGAGGACACTCATAGGATCTATGCCCCTCTCCACATTAAAAACATGTTCCACTGAAGCCTCCTCTTCCCCATCCTTGTATAGATCTTCATCTTCCTCTTTGGTCTCCATTATTTTGATCATGAGGATGGTAGGTGTTATCTCCTTTCTAGTTCTAGATGCTACTAGAACCTTCACCCTTCTTTTTATCTTCATTTAGACCTCCATATTACCATACACTAGTCTTTCCACCATGACCCCCACCTCTTTGCTTGCTTTCAAACCTTCCATTCATCTTTTCTTCTACTTTCAAAGCAAACTGATATGCATCTTCAATGGTGAACATTCTTACCAGACCCAACTCTTCTTGAATACTCAGCTTCAACCCATTTATTTAATGAGAAACTTTTTCCTTGTTGGCCTTAGAATGGCCTATTCTAACTAGGACACGGTAGAATTCTTTTGTTTACTGCTTGATATATTTTCCCGCTTGTTTCAACCCTTGCATCTTCTTAAACAAATCTAGCTCATAGTCCATAAGAATGAACTATCTTTTTAATTTGTCCACCATTTGGTACCATCTCATTATTTTCTCTTTTCTTCTTTAATTTCTTTCTAGTTGTACCTCTTTCCACCAAATATTTCCATATCGTTGATCCAATCAATCAACTCTTCTAGGTTAAGGTTTCCAGAAAATGTAGAAACATCGATCTTTGGCCTTTTCGTAATCTCAGAGATGGCCTTAAATAATTTGAATTGCTCTAGATCTACTGTATCTTGTTCTTCTTTGAACTATTCCTCATTTTCAGCTTCATCTTCTTTTTTCATCTCCTATTCTTAGCTCAAACCCTCGATGCAGCTCCTCTTGTAGTGCTTGAACTTGTCTTTGTAGGGCTCTAAAACCCTCTTCTGGTACAATAACATTTCTTCCATCACCACGGTTTCTTCACGAAGTAATTCTAATCACTTTTCTCATAAACTCACAACCACAAGTCCTAGTGTGAACTGGCTCACATTCAACAATCTATTTACACACTTAGGAAAACCCGCTCTAATACCACTTAATGAGAGCTACACTACCCAAACCCCACACAAAACACAATAACAAAAAATAACACAAAAAATGCAAGATAGAAAACAACCCACTTACAATTATTTTTTGAAAATGAAATTATAGATTCAAAAATTATAGGGCTATAGCCTCATGAGCTTGATTTATTACATCCAAATCAACTCTAAAAATAAAGTCAAATATTCTAAGCTACAATCTTCACTAATGGAGCTACCTCCTACAACCTCATCTTAACCCTTTTATTTTATCCAATAACTACCCTAGAATGTTCTAGAAAGTGTAACTTTCCCTTTTGTTTTGGTTCCAAAAGTCTTGTCATTTGATTTCTTGCCTAGGAAGACTTTTTAATGAAATTCACTTTCTAGTGGGGTAACTTTGCAAGGCCATAACTTTTGATTCGGGTGTCTAATTTTCTATTATATTATATCGTTGGAAATCTCTCGAAGAGATCTACAATGTTGAAACCATCAAAGATCATTTCATCCACTTTTCGAGCTATTTTGGGGCTTCAAAGGTTTTCAAATTTGAATTTGAAGCTGCATTGGAGAAATTTCTCAGGATGGAAACTTTAATATCTCCCAAACCATATAGGGTATTGAGATGATTCTTCCACCACCAAAAATATTTTTTAGTTCTACTCCTTGAGGTAAATTTTTAGGTCCATACGATCCCATTTATGTTAGGAATAAGGTGTCTCAACCTTGGATAATTCCTATTCTTATTATTTGTTTTGTAAAATGTATTTCTTGCAAATAATGTAATTAAGTGTGAGTGTACATGTCTAGTTGGCATGTTGATGTGTCACTCCACTTGATGTGTCGGCATCTTGAATTGTGTGTAAGGAGATCATGGCTGAAACGGTTATGATGGATTCCTATGACACGTAAGAGCTATGTCTGGAAGATTCAATGATAGGTGAAGACATGTGGCAACTGATAAAGTTGAGTACTGTACACTCTTCCACGATAGTGGGGTTCGGGGCATCGCCCCGAAAATTTTTTTCGGGTTCCTATTTTCTCGGAGAATGGTAAAACCCTAATACAGTTATCTTCGGAAGTTGCCCTAAAAAGGGAAGCGCATGATATAAGCATTTTTTAGGGTTGCGAAGATGTGTGATGTGAGTGTATTGTTGGAATGTTTTGATGCTGCCGCATTTTGTCTTCAAGTGTTGGAAATCTCCTGAAAGAACTTGCATTGCAAGTGTGTTGTAACCGTTGTGTTGAAGATAATACATTGTGCAAGTTTTGGAGTGCTGGGGTTTTTTACCGAAAGGTTTTCCCCAGGGTAAATCATTGTGTCATTCTTTATTTTCTGTATGTATGGTATATTGCTGCAATATCATTGTTAAGTAGATTAATGAATCTGAAATTGTAAGGGTTTAAAACGAATTTGCACCATACTTTCCTTAAGAGATTAGTGTAGGAAGCTGTTTCCGCACCTGAGTTTCCTTACAATTTAGGAAAACTTACTAAAAATATTAAGTTATCATTTTTCACCTTTTCTAACTTTTGACTCTATTACACCCCTTAGGTGCCATCATGAAACTCAAAACAACTAAAGAAAATAAGGAAAAAAAAAATTGGGTGACACAAGATTGCACCTACACCACTGGATGCTCTTGCATCAAGAATCATGATATAAAAAATAATGTGTACAACCCTAGTGAGTGAGATTTATCAATATAGGATCGTTGTATAAAGATATAGAAACCAATGTGTATCAATGTAAGACCAAATTATAGGCTCTAAAAATTATGAAATTTTAATGTAAGATCAATGTATCGTGTTATGTACCTTAAAGCAATATCAAAGTATAATCTCTAGGAACCATGATATGATAATATGAAATCAATATGGATAATAAATTATCAAAGGCTAAGAAAAATCATGTTTATAAGCATAGGATGAAAAATAAGAATGAATATGATAGAGTTGTAAAGGTTATGGAAGGAAAGGCAAGTAGACAAAAAATCATAGGTATAAAGGGTGGGTACAAGAAACAATAGGACGAAATATATCAAGAAACAAAATGAAAATGAAAATGACTCCCCAATTAGGGAATCTAATCATGAAATATGATGATCAATGATAATAATATCTAACAATATACTCATATCAATTATTAGATGGCTTATTTTATATCTCATGTGTAACCTCAATACAAGGTGTGTTATGATGAAAAATAATATGATACATGGGATCAAAAGATAAATCATGGATAAGTCCATATTGTGCTCATGTTAATTATCCCTAGAAAAGTATGCAATAAAATATTGACTAAAGTAGTAAAAGGGTTGTAGAGAAAATAGGATGAACCAAACCCTTCTAAGTATCTACCACATAGATACAATCTAAGCTCACTAATCAACATAATATATCATGTATATGAATATTATTAGGATGAAAGGAAGAACTAATATGTAAGGATTCATCACTAAACGGATCATAATAATCAAATAAAATATCCTCACTAAGCTTCATAATATCATTATGCAATATTAGATAAGGCAATGGAGTGTTAATAGAATCCAAATGAGAAGCTAATAAAGTATCATCACTTAGGCATGCATTATCATCATGTGAAGGATGGAACTATGAACAATAATTATCTATAGATTCAACATAAAATGTAGAAGAATGATTGTAATATATCACATCATCATGTACAAAAGGAAGTAATTCATTTAAAGAACATGAACCTATGGAACTATTATGATATGAGAGAAATGTAGCATCACAAGGTATACTATTGCATTCAAAGGTAAACTGGATTGTGGATATTTTCTCAATATATGATCGACGTTATTACAAGGCATGCTATCATCATAGAATATGGGAACAAATAAGCTAAGAATCTCTAATAAAATAGAATAGGGACTAACCAACTCATGGAAAGAGAGAACATGTAGTGAATGATACAATAACACCTATATAGAAAATGCATGCATGTCCATAGCATAGAATTCCATAAGTGTATCAAGGTTAGATGTGTTATATGATATGAAAGAAACATAAAATAATTTAAAATAAATGTACATAAATTATTCATTGAACTAATCCTAATAGGAGACATGATGATAGGGTATCCTAGAGTGAGAGGTTGGCATAAAAATATAAATCACACTATCCAAAACCTAATCCAAAATTATATGAAAATAAAGATTAAACCTATGTAAGATTAAAAATATCTAAAAAAATTGAGTGAGTTATAAAATCTAAATACATAAATTATAAACCCTAGAAGGAGGTTGGGATGTGTAGCATCAATTAAGTTCATTAGTGTGAATTAGGCTAATCTAATGAAATGCATACAAATAAGCATAAATCAACCTAGGTAAATAGATGGTATCTAGGGTATTGATAAATTGAAATAGTTATAAGCATAAAATATAAATAGAAAAATAAATATACTTAGCTTGATAATGTATGGATGTAAAAAAATAGAAGGTTTATATCTAGTATGTCCAAGATCAATTAATATTACACTAGTAATTTCCATAGAGATAGAATTTTTTATTAGTTGTTTGCAATGATGAATCTAATTATCAATGATGTTGGGATTAAGGTGTCTCAACCTTAGTTAGTCCCATGATTAATTATTTAATTATTTTCCTCTACGTTGTTAATTTTATGTATTAAATGGCAAAATAATTGTTTCCAAATTGCTAAGTCACTTTGTGGGATCCAGTGAGGAGTTGGCATCCTACATGCAAGGTGTCAAGAGAAAAATTGTGACACTTGTCGCATGGGCACTCAATTGGGAAGTCAAAAAAATTAAAACCTTCAAAAGGTGCACCATGTTGACAAGTGGCAATTTATTTTGGAAGCAAGCATTGGCGGGGTCCACTTGTGTGCAAGTTTATCTCTTCGAAAAAGCGGAAGCAAGGAAAGGTGACACTTGTCACCTAGGCACTTGTTTGATCACTGTAAATTGACACATGACAATTTTCAACGCCTATGTATGAGAATTATATATTGATTCCTTAGTGTATTTTTGTATTGATGATGTTATTCGAATATTGTATGTCATTATGTTGCCAGATTCACTCTAGAACTTGTATCATACAGAATCACACCTACAAGAGCATAGAATTTGAATATTGGATGCAATATCCTTGTTATTGAAATAAAATTGATCTACTCTTTGGTGTGTGGATTTTTTTTTGGAAGGGTTTTCTCACATAAAACCTGTGTTGTGGTTTATGTGTTTAAATCTAAAACTAACTAATTGCATGTGCATTCTTAAATGAGAATGTAAAAAATAAAATATTTGAAACAAATTTTTGAAATCCCTCTCCTAATTGATTTGCATTAGAGAAGAATTTACACACTCGGCTTTCCTTTTAGTTGGTATCAGAGCTTGGATAGATTTGTTATCCTTGTTAGGATTAAAGGGTTTTTTGTACTTACCTAGATTTAGTGGGAATTCTTACATAGAGAATTTTTTAATCTTGTTGTAGCTTTAAGATGGCAAGCACATCTAGAAGAATAGAGATGAAGAAATTAAATGGAAACAATTTTGAGTTGTAGATACTTAAAATGGAGGATATTCTCATAGATAGAGATCCATTGGCTACAATATCTAGTACAAAACCAACAACAACCTCACAAACTGATTAGGATCTACTAGATCAAAAAGCCAAGGGTCTGATAAGACTCTACTTAGCTAATTATGTGCTCTTGAATGTCCATGAGGAGAAGACTACAACTAGTCTTTGGAAGAATCTTGGTGATACTTATCAAGATAAATCCCTGGTAAATAAGTTATTCCTAACAAAGAAGTTATATTCTCTAAGGATGGAGGAAGGAGGATTAGTTGTTGATCACCTAAGTACATTTAATATGCTTGTTTCTCAACTCAATTTTGTTGCTCTGAAGATTGAAGATGAGAACAATTGCATGATTTTATTTTGTTCTTTTCCAAACTTGTGGGACCACCTAGTGATGTCTATTAGAAGTACAACAACCACTTTCTAGATGGAAGATGTGGTTGCTTCACTATTGTCTAAAGAGATGTTGAGGAAATATTTTGAGATGGCCAAGGAGGCCCTGTCTATTCATGGTAGATTGAAGGAGAAAGGAAAGAAAAAGGACAAGAAGTCTAAGTCCAAGCCTCTAGGGAGATCAAAGTCTCCTAGTAAAAATTCCAAGGCTAAATGTTGGAATACAGTAAAGTCAGATATTTCTAGAAAGATTGTAAAGAGGAGAGAAGAAGAAAAACTATAAATCCTCTTATTCTTATTTATCCTTGTATGAAGATGCAAATGCATTTGTTGCAAACTTGGAAACACATTCATTAGAAGATGTGTGGTTGATTGACTTCGGTGTCTCTTTCCACATGACCTCTCACAAAGGTTGGTTCTCAAAGTATGAAGAGTATGGTGGTGGGAAGGTGTATCTAGGTGATGGCTCTTACCTGAAGATTGTTGGTCATGGAAGAGTCAAGATTTGATTCCCTAATGGTAGAGTGAAGGGGAATGATGGTGTACTCCATATCCTTGGTTTGACATGAAACCCACTTTTAGTTAGTAAGCTGAGTGATGTGGGAATGTAGGTTGTTTTCTCGAATGGTGGATGCAAGATGACGAGAGGTTCTATGGTGCTTGCTAAGGTTGTCCAGATTGGCACCTTGTATAAGTTGGATGCATGCATAGTTCGGTGCAATATTTCTTCTGTGAATTCTAAGAAATAGACTTTGGATTCTTCATTCTCGCCATCATATCGAGAAGAGAAGAAGATTGTGGTGTCTACATCTGATGGTCGTGCTTTCTAGGTACCTAAGGGTGCCAATGCTTTGGATATGAAGCTCCCAACTGAGAAAACAATGTTGTGGCACTAAAGACTTTGCCATATTGGTGAGAAGGGTCTTAGAGCCCCAAAAAATAAGAGCCTTGTTGAAGGCCTTGATGATTGTAATCTCAAGTTTAATTTTTATGAACATTGTATATATGAAAAACAAAATTGTGTTTCTTTTTATTCATGTTCTCACAAATCTTCTAGGGTTTTGGATTATGTGCATTCTAATTTTTTTGGTCCATTTAATGTTCCTTCATTTTCCAGGTCTATGTATTTTGTCTCATTCATAGATGACTATTCTAAAGGACATTTATGTACTTCCTCAGAAGTAAATCAAAAAAATTAAAATGATTTAAGGAATTCAAATCCTTGGTTTAAAACTAGACTGGTAGAAAAATCAAATGCTTTAGGAAGGATAATAGTGGTGAGTTTTGTTCCACAAAATTTGACAGGTTTTGTAAGGACTAATGAGGTATAAATAACCTCATGATTTTGACAAGCTAAATATCCTTGTTTGTTCTTGTTAAACACCTCAACCATGCCAATGAGTTTATTTTTAGGAGCAATAATTATCTACTTTTATAAAATGATGTATAAATCTTTATTCCTTAAATTGATTGAAATTAGATAACTAATGTTGATCTAAGGGTATAGACTTTAAGTAATTGTACAAGACTTATGCACTATTGATGAATGGAGTGGACTTCAAGCGGTTGAAGTTAGAGCACCAAAATTTTGGGCACTAGAAATTTAGGTGTGCATAGTGAAAGACTTTTTAAAGCATTATGTTTGTTTTCCATTAAAGACATTACAACTCCACTCCAAGCCTTTGTTATGTTTTATGTCATAGACATCAATTATTTGTTTTCTATTTTAAGATTTTTTCAAAAGTGATCATCCGCCATCTAAAATTTAGGATTTTGTAAGTAGTATAATATATATATGTGTGACCACCAAAAATAATGCATGTTATTATGATATGCTTTGAATATTGTTTAGCTATGCTCTATGTTTTATGATTTAAGATATGAATAAATAAATGTTTCTATTCTTATTCTGAGTCAATAGTTCTGAGTAATGGAAGTACCATAGATGGATTTATTTTGAAGATGTGAAAGCATGTGTGATTTGAGCTAATCGTAGAAATTCCTGAGAGCTAGCCACTCAAGGGATATCCTAGAGTATATAAGTATTTTTCCTATTAATATTTTTATCTCCATTTTGTACATGTTAAATTTAGTTGAATGTTATTTTCTATCAAGATCAATCATGTGTTCCTGCACATGTCATAGTTTTGAGTTTACAATCTTAGAGTTTTGTTTACTTTGAAATTTTGGAGCACCCACTCCTGTTGTTAATTACCAGTTTTTTGTACTTTCAATTAGTATTTAGTCATTAGTCATTAGTTGTCTTCATTTAAATTTCACATTTTAACTGTAACTATCAATTCTTAGGTAATTTACATTCTTTCTAATTTAACAATTCCATGCTTTCTAGTTTAAACAATTTCATGCTTCCTAGTTTAATTCCTATTTTTAAAAATTCATAAAATATTGCTAAGAGATAGATGGAAAAAAAATTCCCTATTGCATACATCCTTTGAACACTACCCAGTCAACATAATTGATATATCTTTAACTAAAGTGTTAGGACCTAATGATAGCCTGTCACATTTTGGCATCGTTGTCAAGGACCATTCCTTTTCTAATGTTAATAGGAGACTACTTAGATACCTCTTTTAGAAAAAATTAGTTGTTAGGCTTATTTTTCTGTATGGTCACGAAACAAGGTCTGCACGGAAGATTCATACCAAAAACCCCCCAATTGTAGTTCCAACCATAAACAGGGAGGTAGATGTCTCAGTTGAATAACTTATTAATGAATTGATTGAGCAGGATCAATGCGAGACCTCTCAACATACCCTAAAAACTCAATCATTAGAGAAAACCTTTGAAGAAGAAATTATTGCTATCGACATCATGGTTGATAACAACAATGATAACCCTTTCAATAAAAGGAGAAGAAATCGTAGCGATGGTGATAACCCAAGAGGGGGAGCATGGACATTTACCTATCCTATTTCTCTCAACGAAGATGATGATACACTCATGAAAAAAAAATCACCATCCATCTTACCAACCTTTAGAGGCTTATCCTCTGAAGATCTTGACCAATTCCTTTTTGAGTTTAAAGTTTTGTGTTAGATGTATGACTACAAAAATCATAACCAAAAACTAAAACTCTTCCCCTCTACTCTGAAGGACATTGAAATGCATTGGTTCATGGGATTAGATTCAAGGTCGATATCCACCTAGAACGATATGGAGTCTTCCTTTTTGGACAAATACCATAATTACTGTAGGTTCAATGATAGGAAAGAGGAGTTGTTCAAATTGAGATAAAATGAAAATGAAATCCTAGAAGATTACCTAGATAGGTTCATCTTCTTATCTAAATGATGTAGTGAAGAAGCCATAACTCTAGAAATTCGGAAGACCATATTTCTCAAAGCACTTGAAGAAGATGCTAGGAGAAATCTATATTTAATGGGAAAAGGAGATGTGTCACAACTTGGACTCGATGATATCATTGAGTTATGTCAAAATTTATCTTGAACTTGAGGAGGTATTCATAAATCCACTCTTTTTGGAGGTTCCAATGAAATAGGTAAATTACGTGCGGAAATAGAAAATCTCAAAACTGATATTCTTGTTCAGTTAAACACCATGTTGGATGGAATACAAGCTAAAACATGTAATCTTGAGACCTTATCCATCTATTATCCTAGGTGTCGAAACAAACATCTCTTAAGATAATGTCCTTTGGACAAAAATAACGTTTATCAAGTTTGTGAGAAGATTCATTCCACTGATCAATGCAAGATCCTAAATGCAATCAAGAATTCCAAGAAAAGGACATCTCATGTTGAGGACGAGGTCAATTTTTTGAATCAAAGACCTGGAGGGAATTTCTCTTACAATCTGAATTCAAATCTTTCCTATTGACCCCCAAATAATTACAATAATAATTAGTGGACAACATCTTAGCCTCAAGCACCACCTAATTGGGGACCTTACCCTTGGAGACCACCTAAATGGGTGAATCAGTCTTGGGGAAACGCCCAATGAAAAAACCAAATGCAAAAACAATGGTATCCTCAAAATCTTATACCTCAATGGAATCAAACTCAAAGTTAGTTTTATAATGGGCCAAGGAGGATGCATAATCCATAGCAGAACCTTTTACCATCTACTCAAAACCCTCAACAAAATGAGAAAGTCAACCAACCACAGCTCCTAGCACAACCTATTCCTAATCCAATGAATAATCATCAAAGCACCCTAGTGTATTGGACAGAACATGAAAACATGACTGGACTTAATGATACCCATTATGGAAACCTACAGTTGAGGTTGGGAAAAACACTCCAACAGCCTACCATAGTTGATATCTTAGATGAACCAAATGAAGAACCTGCTCAAAGGACTAAGACACCTTTCATACCTTCAGAGTAAAACCCAGTGAGTAATCAAGACAAGCCTCCTTCACAATCCTCATCTAGAATTCTTGAGTTACCTCAAGAAGAGGATGGCCAACATTCAATAGACCTTTTAAAGAAGGATTCCACCTTGAAAGAGAAAACTCAAGAACCTTTTCTTGAGCATCTCAAAGAAACCGCCTTGAATAGCCAAGGTATGTGCAGGATCATGATGGACCAAAAAGTGACGATATGTAAGTGATATGATGGCCCATGTGGCTGACAACTTTTTTTTAGTATGTAAATAAGATTTCAGGATTAAACTGTGTGTTAGTTTTTTACATCAACGTTTTGGATCATACTCCATGATCCATCATTAGGATGCAATGCAGAGAAGAGAGAAGATTGCATCCTGATGATGGATCATGGAGTATGATCCGAAACGTTGATGTAAAAAATTGACACAGTTTAATCCAGAAATCTTATTTACATACTATCATGGATTGTGGAAACATCATGCTTTCAATTGATACCCTTCATGGGAGGGAACTTTATTTCAAATCTAGATAGTTAGAGAAGATGAGAATCAAGCTTTCAAATAAATTAGCATCACTCTTCTCTCTTCTCTGCATTGCATCTTGATGATGGATCATGGAGTATGATTCAAAATGTTGATGTAAAAAATTGACACACAGTTTAATCCAGAAATCTTATTTACATACTATCATGGACTGTGGAAACTTCATGCTTTCAACTTTTTTTTACCCAAAATTGATGAAATGAAAAGGGTTTTTAAAGGAGATTCTTAGCTTTCCACCAATATAAATTATGCTTTACTTTGAATTTAATAAATAATTATTATTCATTTTCTATTTGAATTACGACTAAAGTCCTGATTGATAGGCCGATTGAAAAACATCTATAGCTTTCAAACGGTATCACATTTTTTGAATCTGAAACATGTGTCACATTTTATGCTTTGCATACTATAGGATTTTTTTAAAAATGAATTTCATGAAGTTTTGACCAGGTTAAGGTGGTCAGACATACGAGTTTTTATATTTTTAAAATTTGTAATAAAAAAATTCATAATTAATTATTTACTTGGAAAAAAATTACAAAAAAATATGCATCACATCGAGACAGGAGTCCTCTACTTATATCTAAAATCTTATAAAAAAGTATTATCATTTTATTGTGGTTAGGGTGGTCAGATAGACACCTAGTTCTTATTTTTTCCTTGAAATTTAAGTACTACTGCATTGAAATTTCAAATTTTCACCAAATATATTTTTTTCTTTTTTAAATAAACCTAGTAGTTTAGAAACTACATTCAATTTTCTACAGATTCTATTCTTACATATTTTTGAAATAATATAGATAACTTATTTAAATTTTTACGTCAAGTTTCCTAACTCTGATTTTCTGAATTTTCATTGCCACTTAAGGGCCTATTTTTTCCATGATGATCCTACACGTACCCGCCCTCTACAAATCACCTTATCCACTAAAACCACATTGATACAAGAAATTAAGCAACTTCAAATCAATGTTCCTTTGTTACAAGTGATTAAAGAAATTCCTCAACTAAACCAACTAATTAAACAGTTGTGCATCAAAACACTAGGAAGGAAACCAAAATGGATTAACACTATGCACATAAAAGGATATCTAACTGGCCTTCTGGTTGGAAAAACCTCAGCCCCAAAATATGATGACCTAGGTAGTCCACTTATAATAGTGACAATCAATGAGGTAGCAATACCTAATGCACCTGTGGACTTAGGAGCAGCCATTAATGTCATGACGGTGGATGTTATGAAAAAATTAGGACTCACTGATTTGCATCCCACAACTACCATATTACAAATGGCGAATCAATATGTACCTATCGCTAAAGATGTTCTAGAAAATTTTCTTGTTAAGGTTGAAGGTTGGGAATATCCAGTAGACATTCAAATAATCCAATCCCTCACACCAAAGGATAGTTATTTGATAATATTAGGTAGACCGTGGTTAGCTACAATTGCACCCAAGATTGAATACAAAGTAGGAGGAATGACCATTTCACATGGTCCCAATAGAAAACACTTATTTGTGTATCCTCCTGCTCAACCTATTGAACATTACCAAGTCTTGGTTGATGAACCAAATGGTGTGAACAAACAAGAGAATCTAGCCTCACTTACTATGGTAGTCATTAAACAACATGGTGAAGAATTGGAAGATGAAGTGGAAAACAATATGCAAAATCTGACTGTAGACTCAAACGATGAGGAGATTCTAGAAGTGGAAGAGATTTTAGGGCATCCAATCAACATTGATCACACTGAATATGATTACACCAACTTCATAGGGTCACCTTGCCCTCTGACAAATATCATTCCAAAAACGGATCATTTCTTCAAAGATATTGCTAGACTCCACATAACTATACCACATAGTTTTCCCTCAACACCTTAACTAGAGAAGTTTATACTGTCACCTCCAACCACCCAAGAGTCAAAACCATCATGTTTCTACCAGGAAAAAGTTTAAATATCAACAGTTGGTGGACAGAATCAAAAGAGCTCATATTTTTTGATGTTTTGGTAAATAGATCTAAAGATTTTGCTTGGGATAATACATACATGAGAGGAATACACCCAAGTGTTTTTACCAATCACATCTATACTGAAGATGTTAGACCTGTTCATCAACCACAATGAATACTCAACCCTACTCTCAAAGATATTATTAAAACATAAATTGAGAAACTCCTACAAGTAGGATTCATTTATCCCATCTCTGACAACAAATGGGTTTCGCCTTTGGTAGTTGTTCCAAAGAAAAATGGGAAGTGGAGAATGTGCATCAATTATAGGGAACTCAACAAAGCTACCCATAGACATTACTTCCCTTTACCTTTTTTAGATCAAGTCTTGGAAAATTTAGTTGGAAGGAAGTATTTCTCATTCTTGGATGGATTTACTAGATATAACCAAATACAATTAGCAGTAGAAGACTAGGACAAGACAACTTGTACTTTTCCTTGGGGAACATTCACATATCGTGTCCTTCCCTTCTAGATTTGCAATGCCCATGCAACATTTCAAAGAGCTATTCTGGCCATATTTGTTGAGCTATTCAATGACTATGTGGAGGTCTACATCGATGAATTCACCGTGTATGGTTCCACTTTTGATCAAAGACTTCAAAATTTGGACAAGGTATTGAAATGATGTGAAGACCATCGCCTATCCCTAAGTCACAAAAAATGTCTAATAATGGTAGAACAAGGGATAGTGTTGCGACACCATATTTTTGTTGAGGGGATAAAAGTGAATCCTAAGAAAATTGAGGTAATACAACAACTGGAGACTTTGAAGAACCAAACAGACATCAGAAGTTTCTTAGGATATGTTGGATACTATTGGGGATTCATAGAAAAATTTAGCAAGATTACAGCCCCCATGTTAAATCGCTCCTCCAAAAGGATGTAGATTTTTTTTGGATGATAGAATGTCAAATGTCATTTGAGACCATTAAGGAGAAACTCATCTCTACCTTGATCTTATGCGGACCTAATTTGAACCTTCCATTCCATATTTATGTTGATGCTTCCAATGATGCTATTGGAGCAGTTTTAGGTCAAGAAGATGAGAATGGAGGGAAATATGCCATCTATTTCATTAGTAAGAATTTTACTCCCACTGAATGAAACTACACCACTACGGATAAATAATTCTTAGTTGTGGTGCATTCAATCAATAAATTTTGATATTACATCAGAGGTTACAAAGTGACTGTGTTCATAAACCATTCAGCTATCAAGTACCTAATGAACAAACCTACAGTAAATGGAAGAATAATCAAGTGGTTATTGCTTCTACAAAAATTCAATTTGGCCATGATAGACAAACCTAAGAAGTGTCGCCATTATAGACAAACCTAGGAAGTTCAATGTAATTATGAATTCCTTATCCCAAATCAAATAAGACAATGGAGATTGTGTTCCTGTGCAAGATGAATCCCCAGATGAAAATATTTTTGCCATCTCCATTAAAACCCCTTGGTTCGTTAACATCACCAACTATTTGGCCACTTTGGAGTTCCCACCAGACTTTACATCAAAACAAAGGAAAAGCCTCATTTGAGAAAGTGCTCGATTCAAATAGAGTAATGGAATGCTATTTTGATGTTGTCTTGATATGGTTTTATGACGTTGTGTCAGATCAAATGAAACATACATCCTTAGATCCTGCCATGATGACCCCTCTAGAGGCCATTACTCTACCAAGAGAATGTCCCATAAAATCTTGGGTATTGGATATTACTAGCCCTCTACGCATAAAGATGTGAAAATCTATGCTCACCATTGTGATGCATGCCAACGAGGAGGAAGACCAACTACATCCAATGAAATTCCTCTCCAACTGTAGGTAATCTTTGAACCATTTGAAAAGTGGGGATTGGATTTTATTAGTCATATAGACCCTTCTTCACAAGACAAAGAATACATTTTGGTTTGTACTAACTATCTAACTAAGTGGGTAGAATTCCAAGCCCTAAAAGTAGCTAGGGAAGAACAAGTAGCTTACTTCCTATATAACAAGATTTTTCTCATATTTGGAGCCCCTAAAATAATTGTCACACATCAAGAACCCCAATTTATGTCCAAAGTTCTACTAGCTTTTATTGATTGTTTCTAGGTAAGCCATATAAAGTCCTCACCCTATCACCCACAAGTAAATGGTAAATTAGAAGTCACCAACAGGAAACTTGAGAATATCTTAACAAAAATAGTTTCATCAAGGAGAAGAGATTGGGCCAAAAAATTACCCGAAGTCATTTGGGCCTATAATATAACTTGGAAATCAACCACTTGTTTTACTCCTTACAAGTTAGTTTTTGGGAAGAAACCTCTCCTACGCATCAAATTTGAACTTCAAACTCTTAGAATGGAAATGGAGTTAGGCTTAGACCTCAAACGAACCAAGTTGAGAGAGTCTTATAGCTTCGTGAATTGGATGAACTCCGAATAGAAGTTGTCCACCAAACTAAGCTATTCCAACAACAACAAAAATCCTGGCATGATAAACACATAAAAGAAAGAGAGTTCCACAATGGGGATTGGGCGCTATTATTTGATTCTAGATATAAATATCACCAAGGGAAATCGAGGGCTCATTGGCTAGGGCCATATGAAATTTTTGAAGTATTTCCAAATGACACAGTGCAACTCAAACCTATTGATGGTGACATTCGAACCCTCTTAGTCAACGGTCATCAATTATTAATCTACCATAGACCTATCAAAAAAGAGGAATTTACCAGAATGGTAGAAATTCAAGGAGAAATCCAATGCATTGACTCTACTATGGTAGGGCCAATGTAGTTTTCAATTTACTATTAAGTCAAAAAAAATTACATGTGTATGTATTCATAATCACTTAAGGGCATTTTTATTGTATCTTTGATCTTTTGGACTTGGCTAATTTTTATTTTTTCCTTGCAGGACTTTATTTTTAATCAAACACAAATTTTAGCGCCTCTTGCATCGATGCTCTGGAACTTGTTGCACCGATGCTCCAAAACTTGTTCATTCGATGAGTTCCATTCCCTAGTTTTTTCTTGCAATCTGATGCATCTCTCAACAATGCTTTGGAATGTGTTAATTATAATTTGCTTCATGTTGTTCTTTCCTACATTCTGACTGCATATTTCATCGATGCTCAAAAATTTTGTTGTCCTTTCCTGCATTTCAGCTGCATCTTTCAGCAATACTCGAGAACTTTATTTCTGCATTTCGGTGGCATATTTCAATAATGCTCCAAAAAAATTCTCCTGCATTCCAACAACATCTTTCAATGATGCTCCAGAACTTTTTTCCTACATTCCAGCGGCATCTTTCATGGATGCTCTGGAATTTTTTTCCTTCATTCCAGTAGCATCTTTTAGTGATGCTCTAAAAAAATTTTCCAGAATTTCAGTGGCATCTTTCATCAATTCTCTAGAACTTTTCACATGCATTCTAGCAGCATCTTTCAGAGATGCTCCAAAACTTTGTTCCTGCATTCCAGCGGCATCTCCCAGCGATGCTCCAAAAATTTTCTTTTTCCTTTCAGCTACATCTTTTAGCGATGCTCCAGAATTTTCTTTCATGGCTACATCTTTCAGCGATGCTCTAGAATTCTTTGTCATTTTATTTCCTCTCCAAATGCTCTTACAGTGCTAATGACATACACATGATCATCATTAAATTTTTCCATCACTTTCAAAAATCACGCCCTACACTACCATCTCTTTCCATAATAAATCAAAATTATTCTCACCACTTTTCATCATAATAATTACAATATTTATTAGCCATCCCATCTTCATCCATAATAAATTCATTACAAACCTTCACCATCCTATTCGATGATGTTATTACATCAGCATAGGTAAGCGACTTTCAAATTGATGAAGGGACGTAAGGTATGTACAAATTTTATTTTAAGTGGGTAAACTATTGTGAATAAAAATAAATAAATTGGCACATTCCACCACCGTTTCCAAACTTAGTAAATTATGTGGATTGTACCTTCACTTCAGATGCGGAAATTCATGCACTCTTTTCCATGAAAAATAATGATTCTAGTACAGCGAAGCTAAATGCAACAATTAATTCATGTACCATCAACAGTGTAAAAGTACAAGTGGTTGAAAATATTACATTTTCTTTAATCTGCATCATAGTCTTGTTTAAATAGTTTTTCACCTTTTGAGCACCATGACATTCAACATATACTGAGTAGAATTGAGTGTAATAGGTAGCATGGGTGGAGCTAAGTGGAAATCAGAACCAACTTCCCCAAATAAGTTGTTGGCATTGGGTAATATTTCAAAACTATTTCAAAAGATAGGGTGGCTTGAGTTTATGAAGAAGTTTGAAGGGAGTAAAGAGTAGCAGGTCAAAGAATTTATAGAATACTTTTCAAACGAATAGTTAATAGTGCGTGAAAATAAATTCAAGGTAACCCCTCGAATCATTTCTCGTTTATCTAGCATTAGAAATGAGGGTGTAAATTTATTTGAAACTACAAATATTTCCTATCAAAAAATGGTAGAACTTTTCAAAAGGGAGGGGGAACCTCATCCTCTGTTAGTTGCAAGCACCCATGGGAAAAATAAAGGGTTTCAAAGAATCTATATTCTAGAGCCGTCGAGAACAGTAGTTTCCTAGATAATCAAATATTTCACATGTGAAGGGAAATGTGTCATTATATTTGGTCCCCCCTTTCAGTTACTGACTCATTTGTGCCATAGCATTGAAAACCTTGAATTAAGGGTTAACCTTCCCACCTTTCTTAGTGATTCTATTGTCAATATGATTGAGAGGTTTAAGATTGGGTCAAGTCCATTGAAACATCACAGTCTCATTCATTTATTTTGTAAATATCATTTCCTAAAGAAAGAAAAAATGGAACAAATTGGCAGAAATTTGAGAACCTTGAGCTCACGAGACATTTGGAGGAAGGTGAGCCATCCAATCTAGTAGCTCAAAATTTGAAAGAACCTTCTCCTAAAACTCAAAATTCCCAAAGAGCTCCTGACGACAAGGCGCCAAAAAATCCAATAAACCATTCAAACCTTGAGGAAAGACCAAGTCCACAAAATGTATCAGAGACTCCGAAAAAATAAGGAAATATGGACCTAGAAAATTTGAAAGATGAGAATGCTTGTCCCCATAAAATAGAAGTACATAGGCCTTCCCCTTTGAGAAGAAGCAAATGATTGGCTTCTGAGATTAGTTGTGTTACAGCTTGTGATCATCCACATATTCCTAAAAAGAAATGACAAGATAGGAAACCCCATGAAACTGTAACACAATCATGTGAAAATGTGGCCCAGCCAAGTGATGAAACAACCTAGCTAGGTGAATCTAGAAAGTAAGATGTCTCACTTGAGATAAGACAAGAAGAGATAAGAGAACAACTATCAAATTATGTACTTATCAAGGATGATCCTATGGAATTATTTTCTCCTTTTTACCAGCTAGTGGAAACACAAGAAAGTGATATGATCCACCTAAGTGAAAAATTGTCTTCCCCAATTGCCAGTGATGTAGAAGCAGACCCACTAGAGGTACAAAATGAAAAAAATGTGATTAATAATAATGCAAAAGTTTCTATTTAGATCCTATATGCTCTAATGTACAAATTGAAATTTTTTATCACATAAAAATAGAATTAGGTGAATTAAAAACAAAAATTATCTAGTTAAGATTTAGCTTGCAGAAAAAAAAAGAACAAATAAATCAATAACAGTAAGAAATAGGTATACAAACTGAACTTTTGAATAAAATAGATCAATAAATCATAGTTTTGAAGGCTCAATTGGAGCAAAAAGATAAAATTATTGGAGAGTTGCAGTTTCAAGTGCAATGAAGTAATGAGAAAGGTAAATAGTATTTGGCAAGTTTGTTCAAAAAAGATAAATAGATTAAAGATTTAACTGATAATCTAGTGCAATCTCTCCAAGAGTTTGTAGAAAAACAAGAAAAACAAAAAGATCAACTCAATGCAGCTTTGAGCAAAACTATTGAACTATAACAAGATTTGCAAGAGATCAAGATGAAGCCAAGAATGGAATCGAAAGAAGTATAGACTGAGCCAACCAAAATATAATGTTTTCAAGTCTACATTCCCCCTATGTTGACTAAATGGATGGAAAGATGTTATTTATTAAGACAAGCAGGGGCCGAAAATGCCAAACTTAAGCATGAAATAGTATTATTGAAAGAATCGTATGATAAACTCTATCAGGCTAGAACGGATGCATGCCAAATTGGAGAATTATTACTAGCCTGTAGAAAACCATCCAGATTATATTTCATGGTTTTAAATGAACAATTGTTAAGATGGAAGCTTTTGAGGATTTCTTGTAATTTACCCATGAGCCTGATGATGAATAGTTCATAAAAGCATTCAAAGAGGCAACTCATATTCAACAAAATTTGTTGTGTGAATTTTTTGTACATAATCTATTTTTAGAAAAAAACATTGATTTCTTTGTCAACCTTTTTGTTGGGGAGGTACAACTAAGAGCCTTCATGTCCACTATGCAGAATCAAATTCATTGGCAGGAGAGAACCAAAGAATATTTACAAGCAAAAAGAACTGTGGGACTTCAAATAAGATATCCCAACCAAAAACCCTTTTCCTTCAAAGCCCAATTCTGAGGGATTAAAAGCTATGAAGCTGTAAAGAATAAATATGATGACAATCTTTGGATTTTTTTTGAAAATTTCAAAGTTCATGGGTCATAATTGAAGAAAGAGCATGGAGTGCCTATGAGGATCAGTACACTCCCCTACCTATGTATCTTACAAGGAGGGAGGTGATATCAACCACTAATCTAAGGTGGTCCTATAGAAGGTCTCAAGCATTGGTAGAAATATTACAACTTAAAACTAAGTTGATAGGGATGCGATATATATTCCCATTGCTCCTTCAACCACCTCTTGCAGTTTTTGTCACAATAGAGCAAGATCTTGCAGAATTACATGCATGGCATATGAGGGTTAAGTTCAATAAGGGTTTTCTTAAAAATTGTGATCATTAGGATGAGGAAGCAGGGGACATGTATGATCTCAGCTCCAAATATGATGAACTAAATAGGAAAAAGGATGTAGAGAGGTAGGGGAATCATCAGAGAGAAAGAGGACCTTCTAAGGCTTAGGAAGGGGAGAGTGGTGAGGTATAAATAACCTCATTATTTTGACAAGATAAATACCCTTCTTTGTTCTTGCTAACCACCTTAGCCATGCCAATGAGTTTATTTTTAGGAGCAATAATTATCTACTTTTTATAAAATGATGTATAAATATTTATTCCTTAAATTGATTGAAATTACATAACTAATGTTGATCTAATGGTATAGATATTAAGTCATTGTACAGGACTTATGCATGACCGGTGAATGGAGTGGACTTCAAGCAGTTGAAGTTGGAGCATCGAAAGTTTGGGCGCCAAAAATTTAGGCGTGCATAGTGGAAGACTTTGTAAAGCACTCTATTTATTTTTTGTTACATACTTTATGGCTCCACTCTGAGCCTTTATTATGTTTTATGTCATGGAAATCAATTAGTTTTTTTTATGTTTTAAGACTTTTTCAATGGTGATCTTTTACCATCTGAAATTTAGGATTTTGTAATTAGTATAGTATATATATGTGTGATCGCCAAAGATAGTCCATGTTGTTATGATATATTTTGAATACTGTTCAGCTATGCTCTTTGTGTTACACTTTTATGATATGAATAAATAAATGTTACCATTCTTATTTTGAGTCAATAGTTCTGAGTAATGGAAGTACCATGGATGGATTTATTTTGAAGATGTGAAAACACGTATGATTTGAGCTAATCATAGACAAGTGGAAATTTATTTTGGAAGCAAGCATTGGCGGGGTCCACTTGTGTGCAAGTTTATCTCTTCGAAAAAGTGGAAGCAAGGAAATGTGACACTTGTCACCTAAGTGCTCATTTGAGCATTATAAATTGTGAAAAACCTCAAGGAGGAGCTCCATGATGCCATGTGGAATGTGTTTGACTTGTTGACTAAATATTAGAAGGGAAAGTTGCTAAACAGAGATTGAGTTGTTATTCGAAGTGATTAGGAGTCTTGGGTGAGTTATAAATTAGCAGTTGACTTGATTTTCTTAATGGGTTGCCTAGCATATGATATTTCTTGATTTTTGGAGTTGTAAGCCTTGCATGTGCTTGCATGTTGTTGCATGTATGTGCATTTTTGACAAGTTTCTAATCAGGTCACTTGGGACTCATGCATGTTGTCGGTTTTAGTTTGTATGCATATAGAGACTGAGAGATTGACACATGACAATGTTCAACACCCATGTATGAAAAGTATATATTGATGTCTTGGTTCATTTTTTGTATTGATTATGCTATTGTAATATTTAAATGTCGACATGTTGTCAAATTCACTCTAAAACTTGTATCACAATGAATCAACAACTACAAGAGCATAGACTTTGAATATTTTATGTAATAGCCTTGTTATTGTAATACAATTGATCTATGCTTTGGTGTGTGGGTTTTTTCCTGTAAGGGTTTTCCCACATAAATTTTGTGTGTTGTGGTTTAAGTGTTTAGATCTGAAAATAACTAATTTCATATGCATTCTTAAATGAAACTATAAAAGTTAAAAGATTCAAAACAAAGTTTTACAATCCCTATCTTGATTGATTTGCATTAGGGGATCATTTTTGCACTCGGCTTTCCTTTCAAAGGATAGATATATGTCTACAAAATTATATTGTACCCACAAACTTGAATGTCTTGACAGATCGGCGAAGGAAGGAAGAAGTGTTGTACAATTGGTGCTTGCCAAGAGGCATTCATTGGTAGAGTTTCCCATGTGGGTGTGGAGGAGGCTCGACCCTCCTCCATGCAAGTTTCCCTCTCGACATTCGGGTGTGGCCAGACTTTCCTGTGTGCTTTTTCTGTCAATGTGAAAATTTCTTTCCCTCGGCCCTCACTCATGCAAGTTTGTGCAAAGGTGGTTTGATCAACAATGGCGGGGGATATGGATCCCCCCAATGGGATTTTAAAAACCCCAATAATGGAGCAAATAGTATTTTGTAGCCAAAGTCTTTCAAAGACATAGTTGTAGCCAAGAAGGTGGTGTTTCCGGAGGGAGCCAAATTTGTGGTCCAACCATGCATAGCCATTGAAGATGGGGGAACCATAGGAAGAGGTAAGTACCCCCAATTCCTTGAATTTGGATATCATGGTTCCAAATAATCTATTGAATGAAACAATTTCTGTAGAAGATAACAAGTTTTAAAAAGTGGCTATTTTCTTTGTTGCTATAGACATAAATAAAATTCTAGCAAGGAAGTTTCCGAATGACTGGTTTTCAAGTGTCTGGAGAAAGAAACTAGGCATTCAGTTTTCATACTGCAGGATGATACAAAAAGGCTTATTCATCATTTTCCTAAAAGCCCATGAAATGCAAAAAACTGTCACAAGTAAGCAATTCTGGACCATAAGAAAATGTATTTTTAGGTCATTAGAATGGTCACTGGAAGCGGTGAATTTAAAGAAATCTTGGCCTTATCGAACCCTAGATGGGTGGTGTTGAATAATGTTCCACCCTATCTCTAAAAATTTGTTTCTCTAATCTTCGAACCCTATAGAATAATTCTAAGACTGGATGATTCCAAAACTACCCTGCCGCATGCAAATGTGATGGCTCTCATTTCACTTTTCCTTGGGGTGGATATCTCGGAAGAGGTTGTAATAAAATTGGAGAGTGGTGACATAATGTGCACCATAGAGGTGCTTGGTGGGCTAAATCACTAATATTTGTATAGGAGAGAGGGGCGTTTAAGAAGAAAATTCCCACTAATAACAAAGAAAAATATTAACATTAATCAAAATGCTACAAGTTTGAAGAAGGATTCAAATAACCCTAATATGCTAGTTGCACAGGTTGGGAAAATGATGGAAGATGGTGGTCATGGCATGGGGTTGAACATGTCAGACCATGAAAATATTGAAACTCCTTCAAAAAACATTGTTGTCGTGGAAACCCCACTTAAGAATGGCTTGAAGTCTAAAACTTTAATAAACCCTAATGCACAAAACCTCATACAAGAATAAGCAAGGTGTGTATTGAAAGAGGGTGGGTTATTCTTAGACTCAATTGATGATGGAAGCTTGAAAGATCCATTTAACAATGGAATTGAAACAATTAATAATAGCAGACGTAGTGGTACAAGGCATCACGCAGGATGATGTAAGAGTAGAAACTGAAAAAATTGATGTGTTCCCAAGGAACATGGAAATTGAAGTGGGAGAAAGTGAGAATGAACTAGAGGCTCAGGGGATAGATGGTAAACTGACAAAGGCTACCCACCCTAATAACATGGTGGAAATGGAAACTAATATGGAAACAAACAGAGAAACTAAGAAGGACAATGAAAATCTTGTAAATAATGCCAAACAAAACTACCTCTCTTTGGAGGGAAGAAAAATGTGCAATAGTTGGCATTGGAAAAACTAAGGAAAAATATGGCGAGCAATGAATTTCTAAAAGAAATTAACCCTTCAAAAATATGTACATAATGAAAAACTTTAAACTCACGAAAGTGACGGAAGGAAAAAAGGATGAATGTAATGCAATGCTCAATTCTTCTAATAATAATGTGGAAGTCCCCCCCACAACCTCTATCAAACAGTTCGTGTGTTCCTTTGAGGTCAATCTATAGCCCGCTTGTATCCACCAATATATAACCACTAAATTGTTCGAAGTCAGTCATTGGGTGAGGTGGCAAAAGAACCCCACAGTGATCTTTGGATTCCATGTAATTTGGCCTATGATTGTATATTCATGGATACTAGTGGGGATGAGCCCCTACCTTCAGGTTCAAGTTTTGAAGAAGACGCATTAAATAGGGAAGGTGACAAAACTACCCCAGTGTTTCATTGTGATGTGGGTGCTTCAGGCTTTGTGAAGGGAAGTGAGCCTTCAAGGGATATTGGTGATCTCATTCCTATGGAGACCAGAAGTGTAGAAGAGAATGTAAATAAGGGTTAGTTGTAGAGGACTAAGAGAGTTTCAAGGAGAAGAAAGAAAACCATCATCCCTGTAAGGAGAGGAAGCCTCAAGATCCTAACAAGGAATAAGAGAAGGAAGACTAGCACTATCTTCTTAAGAACCAATGCTAAAAGGCTTGAGGCCAATGATAGGATACCAAAGTTCTTTGAGAATTTTAGGACTATAAAAGAGGCAACTTGCAATTCATATTTAAATGAATCTTAATTGTATTTTATGGAATATAAGGGGACTAGATTCCCTAGATGGAAAACAAATTGTAAGAAGGTTTCTAAGCCATTTAAAATGTAAATATGTGGTTCTCCTCCAAGAGATCACTTGGCAACAGGATTTGCACTGGAAACTAACCTAAACTTCATCTAGAGAGAGGCATCTCAGTTTTTCACTCTCCATGATAGGGGAGGGTTGGGCATCCATCCTTCTCTCCAGATAGTGGAGCCAATATATTTCAGACCATTGAACCCCCCCCTGTAATAGGGTTGTCTGGGTGACCCTAAAAAATATGATGTCAGTTTTGGTATCTGCTCAATATATGTCCCTAATGAGTATAGAGAAAGAATCCAACTTTGGAAGTGGATATGTCAATTGGAGTGTACCACCTTGATTTTGGGGGGCGACTTTAATATTATTGAGCACCCCAAGGACAAATGGGGAGGAATTGATATGGATTGGAAGGGGAATGAGAAATACTTCTGATCAAGGATTAAAGCCAAAAATGAACCTAGCTGACCCCATTGAAGATCAGAAAAAAGAAAACAAAAAAATTTGGTACACTTGGTGTAATGCACAAAGGGGAAAGAGAAGAATCTACTATCACCTAGATAGGTTTTATCTGAACAAAGATCACTTTGTGACTAGTCCTCTTAGAGATGCTCGCAAAATCGAAGTTTACCCTTTAACTCTTTCCGACCACCACCCTATAAAAATCAAAATTCAGATAAAGAGGACTTTGGGGGGAGGATGAAAGGGTGTGGCTTCCTCTTAAATACAAGAATGCTCAATGATGGTGACTTCCTGGATGCAATCAAAACCCTCAAGAACATCAATAGTTAGCTTTAGAAGGACTCAAGTGCAATTGATAGATCGAATATAATACCAAGTGGTGGAAGACCCTTTTCTAGACCATAGGCAAGAAAAAGTCCTTGGATAGGAGAAAGGAGGAGGAATTGCTTTAGGAGGAACTCTTGCAGGCCAAATTTTATCTACATAAAGATATTTAAATAATGAGGAGCTTGGAAGCAAGCTCATGCTTGCAAAAAACTCTTTGAGAAGTCATCAAAATAGTAAGGTGCAGGGTTTGAAGGTTAGATCCAAGCTCAACTAGTTGGAGAGCGGTGATAAAGGAACCAAGTTCTTTTTTAGGTTCCTAAAAGAAAAATATTTAAAGAGAAAATAGTGCAGGTCCAGGTGGATGGGGAATCATTCACCAGTTTAGAGGAAATCAAGAGGAAGTTCTTTAGCTTCTACAAAAATTTGTTTGCCTTTGAATACAATGTGATTGGATGTTCCAAAGCTAGGGAGCTAATTAAGGGCATCATACCAAGGTTGGGGGTGTGGAAGCTGAAGAGCTATGTAAAGAAGTGTCCAAAGAGGAAATTAAGAGGGAAATCCTTTCCTTGCAAAATGATAAATCACCAGGGGAAGATTGTCTCCCAGCAGAATTTTACAAGGTCTTTATAGACTGGGTGGTGGATGATCTATTTTTGGTATACAAGGAAGCACTTGAAAAGGGATATTTGGGAAAGGATATTAACAAAGGGATAATCAAATTACTCCCAAATGATGGTGATAAAACCCTAATAAGGAATTGGAGACCAATTACTTTTCTCAATGTGTCTTATAAAATCCTAAGTAAATTTTTGGCTAGGAGGATGGAAAACATCCTGCCAAAGTTCATCAATAGCACACAAACTGGGTTTATCAAAGGCAGATATATTCTAGAGAACTTAATAGCCAACTGGAAGACAATGGAGTGAGCTAAAACCTCTAAGAAATATGTGGAAATGCTACTTCTATATTTTGAAAAGGCATATGACACAATGGAATGGGGGTACATCAAGCTAGCCCTTGAAGCCTTTGGATTCTCGGAACCATTCTGCAACATGGTCACCACTCTTTTTAAAGATGCAATTGCCAAGTTCAGGTCAATGGATCCCTTGCAGAGGAATTTGGGTTGGAAAGATCAATCATGCAACGGTGCCCTTTGGCACTAGCCTTTTTTGTCATTGCATCTGATGTTTTGCACTACCTACTTAGGACAGATTCTAGAGCCTCAAGGATAAATGGTCTAATTCTTATTGAACCATGGATTTTGAGGGAAAGAGGGATTCCCTTGCACTTTTAGGGTTTTCACCTAGAAGGAGAGATTTCTTTCATGCCCAAAACCTAGGGGGTTCATTCAATATTAGGGGTTAATGTGTGATGTCTATGTGATTTGGAATGTGTCTAAATTTTGTGAACTAATAAAGTGAACTATCTT
Source organism: Sequoiadendron giganteum (assembly GCA_007115665.2). Classification (NCBI taxonomy): domain Eukaryota; kingdom Viridiplantae; phylum Streptophyta; class Pinopsida; order Cupressales; family Cupressaceae; genus Sequoiadendron; species Sequoiadendron giganteum. The sequence continues at coordinate 796,725,252 of CM021102.1, read as the reverse complement.
ATTGAATGCAAATGTATTGAAAAGACTATGTAAAATGACCTAAAATGTAAACAAATTCTAACAAAACTTAATGAAGCAGAAGGGGTGCACCTAGAAACTAAAGGTTGATGGAGACGATCTCTGGAATCTTCTAGAATCTACTATTGAAGGCTACTAGGACACTTACGCCAAGCTGGGCGACTTATTCCTGCTTCGGGGAAACTTGGTCAGAATAGGTTTTGGGGAAATGGGTGTCCAGATCTACACAGATCACTTTTTCAGGGCTGGCAATGGGACTAATTCACCAATTATGGCAACTTAGTCCACCTATTACTTTCAAGAATCTCGAGACTAGAATCAGTAGCTATCAACTTGTACTTCTATGTCTAACAGAAATTTGGATCTAAATCTTCGGATGTTAACCTACAAGTTGTCCTCAAGCTCCTTTTAGGTTTTTTTGACTTTGAATGATGTGGATGGAAAGATGACACCTTTTAGAAATAGGGGTTTGCCTTAGTGAAACCCCATTTTGGTAATCAAACCCTAGATAACGAAATGAAATGAAAAGGGAAAGATGACTGAACAACATGCAAGAGAAAATAGCTCACCAAACCCTTGTTGAAGAATTCTAAATATATGCAAGTAATCAGCTCCACTAGATTGATGCTTGAATGCTTGATGCTTGCTTGAGAAGATAGATTTCTTGATTTCTTATGAATATGGGGGGTGAAAATGAGGGGAAAACCCTTTATTTATACATGTTGTGCCCTAATTTCTCAAAAATAACACATCACAGGCCGACCTTAGGGTTTAGAAGACAATATCCTGCCAGAATTTTGGAGTAAATTTGACTTTTATGCCACATGGGACTAAGTCGCCCAAGGTGGTGACTTAGTCCACTTGGGCAATTTTAAGAGGATGTCAAGAATTAAATTTTAATTAATGTTGTTTAACGGGATTGTCTTCTGAAACACACTTAAGTAGGACCTATAACTACATTAAGGGGTCATTTTAACATAAGAAAGGGTCAATTTGTTGATGACAAGCCTAGGAAAGTGTGAGTTTGTTACAACTCTTTACAACACTTTGAAATAAGGCTTGGTAAAGGGTAAAAAGAGGTTGTTTAGGTGAATTATGATGGAAAGGTCCTAGAAAAGTTAGGAAATGTATTACAACACTTCACAACACCTTTGTAAGACATCTTTAAGTTTTAATTGATTTATAAGCGTTCAAGGCCTAATGTGAATGTGTTGGCCACATTATAACATTAAATCTAGGAAAAACCAAGCCAAAATTCGTAGGAAAGGCCCAAATGAGTGAAAATGATAGGGATACATTTTTCTACGTTACACTTCCAAACAAGAATGAGCTCCTTAATATTCAAATTGAAAATGACACTACACTTTTTCCTATACTTGAGGAAACAAACATCACTGGCTAGGAGGATGCAAGTCTACCAAAAAAAATTGTCATCCTATAGTGTGTACTTTTCATCTGTGTGGCTATTCAGTAGCTACCAGGTGGATGAAATTCAAAATAAAATCAGGCCTTCTTGTGGTTAGATGGCAAAGGAAAAAGGAAGAAACATGTTGTCAAATGGGGGTGGTTTTGCTTGAGTAAAGAATATGGGGGGCTTGGGCTTAGGAACCTAAAGTTGTAAGGTGTTTCCCTAGCCTCCAAATGGATCTTTAAATTACTTGAAGAGAATGAACCTTGTAAATTTCTAGTAAGGAATAATATAAAGAATGTTCACCCCAAGCTTGAAAAGGCATGCAAGGATCTCTCGCTTTGTGATCTTCTTAGTAGTAGATATATAATATACTCTAGAGGTTCAGTGGTCTTTAAAAGCATTTGGAAGGCATGGGAGTACTATCAAACGCATATCACAAACTACCAATTCATAAAAAACATTAAAATTGTTATCCATAGGTCAATCTGGTGGAATTTAGAGCACAATGGTAAGAAGCTTGCACTCCTTCAAGGGTGCTCTACAAAAATTTGGGCTAACAAAGGTATAAAACTATTTAAAGATATTCTAAAAAATGGGCACCTAAAAGATTGGGAAGAACTAAGCAAGGAATATAACCTGTCGGCAACTAACTGAAGAACCTATATATCCTTCAAAGAAGCATGCAAGGGAATCCAATTCCCGGTGGAATATAATAATAGCATTGACTAGTGTAATGAATTTTTATGGGAGGATAGTGTGAAAACTCTACTACAGTTACTGATTATTAATCTCCTATCTATACGGATTATTTGACTACTGAAAAACAATCCACAACAAATATTGAAAATAACACAACTACAATTTCACAAATAAAATCATAGGAATGGAGAAGAAAATATGCAAAATAATAAACATAATATTTTTGGACAAATTTTCCCTGGAAAAACCCCAAAGGGAAAAACAGTTCAGCAGATGAGGAATTTTAGAAAACTTCGGCAAATCAAAAGTTACATAAACTACTTGCCTCTTACTGGAAGAGATTCAGAAATATTTATCTTCTCTGGGAATTCTTCCCTCAATTTCTCTTGCTGAAATTCCACTCGAGGACTGTTGTATCCAATGCTATCACTGTGCCCTTTCTATCACTGCAAATCTATTTGATATCACTGCAATCTTTCTCAAGTGTGTGTTATCCAAATGCCTATTGATCACCTTTTAAAATCTTCCCATTGAGCAACAAATGGCCATGATTTAATCTCAATCAATGGCTAATATTATCTTGACTCTAACTAAGCCTAACTAACCACTTTCTAGAAGTCCCTAGAGAAATTAATTAATTAATTAATATTTTTGGGTATGGAGACACTTTTCCAAGCTACACAAACTAACAATCCCTCTTAGCAAGGAAGGTGTTCTGCATGAATCTCTGAAGAAGATGAATTTTTCCTTCCCCAATGTCTTTGTAAAAATGTATGTTACCTGCTGATCTGTAGGTATATAATGTAGTTGAACAATCCTTCACTATACACAATCCCTGGTGAAGTGATACCTTATGTCTATATGCTTAGACCTGTCATTGAAACATCGAATTCTCAGATAATTTGATGCAACTCTGATTTTCGCAGTGTATCACCATAGTCTCAACCCTCTAACCAAATAAGGCTACCAACAACTTTCAAATCCATATAGCCTCACATGTCACCATGTTATTTTCTATGTATTATTCTTATGCAGAACTCAGAGCCATGGACTTTTGCTTCCTCTTGTACTAAGAGGCAACTCCTGATCCCAAGCTAAAGCAATGTCCTGAAGTTTTTTTTCTATCCATTGTATTGCCTACCTAATTTGCATTAGTACAGCCTATCAACCTGATACCATCACCTCAAGCATATTTGATCCCATACTAGATTGTACCATCCAAATACTATAAAACATGCTTTGTCACTGTCCAATGCACTCTCTTTGGCTCAACCATGAACTGACTAAGAGATTTTATTGTAAAGAATATATCTAACCTGGTGTTGACCAAATACATGAGAGACCCAATCAACTATCTATATAAGGTGGGGTCTACATCCTTCTCCCTGGATGTTTCTACCTTCTTCCAATTCATGATCATAGGTGTACATATGGCTCTGCAATCCTCCATCTTGAACCTCCTCAAGATTTTGATGCAGTATTTCCCTTTTCGAAGGAAAATCTCTCCATCTATCTGCCACACCTCCATGCCTAGAAAGTAGTGCATAAGCCCCAAATCCTTCATCTAAAAATCTACTCCAAGGTCCCTCTTGCACTCCTCTATGAGCCCCAATGAAATTAAAAACAATTCATCCACATATAAAACAAGAATGAGAACCTCACCCCCAACCACCAAGTAGTAGATGTTAGCATCTGTCTCACTCTTCATGAAGCCCATTCCCTACAAGTATCTATCAATGCACTCATACCACGCTCTAGGATCTTTCTTGAGTCCATACAAAGCTCTCTTCAATCTACACACGTGTCTTTCATTGTTGTTTGCTACAAATCCCTCTAGTTGTTCTATGTATACCTCCTCTACCAATTCACCATTAAGAAACATCGTCTTGACAACCCTTTGATGGATCTACCATCCCATCTATTGTGTGGCCTCGTGATACCTGGAAGGTTTTCTATCTATCAACTGGTTTAATAATGCCATATAGTCTGGTTGGTTGTCTCTACTATCTACTGCTCATCCTAGGAGCTCCCACAAAATCTTGAGTATCTCTATGTCTCTATTGAACCTCATAGTTCCTGCTACCAACTATAGAGGATGAAATATCAACCTCCATATCTTCTCGATGTATCTATTGCTCCATACTCTTCGAACTCTCAATACCTAATTTTTTCCTTGTACTAGTAAATGTACTCATGATTCTCTACCCCTTATGTGGTTGAATGATCCTTGGAGCTTTTGTTGGCTGCTCACACTAATCATCTATTAGCAAATATTTGGACCTCCTATATGCCTTTTCCTCCATTAATTTGACATCATGCCTAACTATAATCCTCTTGGCCCCTAAATAAATATCTAATATGCCTTTGAGGTTTCACTGTACCCCATAAAGTACCCTCTCTCTGTAGTCTGATCTAACTTGGAATGTGTAGGCCCTTGAATGTGACAAAATGCCAAACTCCCAAATATCCTGAAGTGACTGACATATGGCTTCTTCCTTATGAACTCCTCCTCTGGTGTCATCTTTCCCAATACCTTATGTGGAACCTTGTTATATGTATGTATACTACCGTACTACATGCCTCTTCCCATAAGTAACATGGCATATCCTGGTCATACAACATAGCCCTTGCTACCTCCAATATAGAATGATTCTTCCTCTCAGCAACCCCATTCTATTGTGGGTTGTAAGGAACAGTCCACTCTGTCTTGATTCCTTCCCTGGTATAGAACTCCTAGAAATATTTCCCTTTGTAATTGCCTCCATTGTCTGACCGAAGAACCCTTATCTTCCTGCCTATCAAACTCTCTACAATAGCTTTAAACTCTTGGAAACGACTGAAGACCTCATCCTTCATCTTCAAGAAGTATATCTAGGTGTTCTTAGAGAAATAATCAAAAAAAGTAACAAAGTACATGTATCCATTGAGAGACTTCATCAACATTGGTCCACATATGTCTGGATGCACTATATCAAGAACACCCTTGGATCTAGTGTCACTCCTTAGAAAAGCTACTTTCATAAACTTCCCCAACACACATCCCTTACATACATCATCATGTTTTGTGCTCACCTTTGGAACACCTATCACTATCTCACAAAGCAATTTAAGTGCTCCATGATGTATATGGCCCATCCTCCTATGCCATAGATCTCCCTGATCTCTAGGATTATTGTTGCTCATAAGTGCCTTATGAGTATCAAACTACAACCTGTAAAGTTGGTCGCTCCTAACTCCAATAGCTATGGGTGATTTCCAATCCTTATGATTGATTAATATGTGCACCCCTCTAAAGAGTACATTGTAGCCTTTATCTTGAAGGACAGATACAAAAATCAGATTCATGCCCAAGTGTGGTACATGCAACACATCATGAATGGGAATCAGCTTGCCATTCTCCCTCTCAATAGAATAGTCCCTTTCCCAACTGGATTGAGTTTGGACATGTTCCACATAGAAATTTGGATTATGATGTCCTCCTTATAACTGGAGAAGTAATCTCTAACTCATGTCATATGAAATGATGCCCCACTATCTATATACAATATACCCTGTGAGGTTAAGATAAACATACAAGCTATGAGTGCAAACTCATCCTCCATTCTACTAGAAAGCTCATCTAGACTTACTAAAGTTGTTGTCTTCTTCTTGCCTTTCTTTTTTTTTCCTTCATTTGTGGGCAATCACTGACATAGTGGCCAAACTCATGACAGCCATAACATTTGATCTTAGAAAAATCCTTCTTCTCACTTTTTAGATTTGATCCTTTGCTAGACCCCTTCTTCGCTTTCCCTTTTCCTTCTACGGCATTTTTTTCTTGTTCCATCTCACTTTTCTGACTATTACTACTTGTTCCACTAACAAGACTTAGTCTAAGATCCTCTTGAGTGAAATCACTCAAAAGTTGATCCCAACTCAATAAGGTGTCTCGTCTATTAATAACTTGAACAAAGACATCCCACTACTTAGTAAACCCATTCAAGGCTATTCATAGTAGCTCATCATCATCAAGTTTATCTCCAATAGCTACCAACTCATCTTTGACAAGTCTAAGTCTGGTGAGGTAACTTGTAACATCTTCTCCCTTATTCATTCGGGTATTCCTCAAATTTTCTTTGAAAATCAACTTCTGATTAGTGGTAGAATTATGGTACAGATTCATAATGGCATCCCACATCTTCTTCACTATATCTAACTCTCTGATATGTCGAACTATATGGTCCTTAACACCATAAAGGATTAGCCTCCTCACCTTGGCATCTTCCTTCTTATATGCTAAAATTTGTGTTTGATCATAGGTACAACTACAACACCAGTCACATAATCCTTGATACCATTCTCTTCCGGCAACAAATAAATTTTGGCTTTCTAGACACCAAAATTTGAGGCTCCATCCAACTTTTCCTAATCTTTTAAACCTATTGAGTTATTTCAAAAGATAAGTAAAACCCAAATAATTTTGAAGAGGTCGAATTGGGTTTTATAAACCCTCAATTTTTCCTTCTTGTGCCTGTGTTGAGCCTTTTCTTCCCTCAAATCAGCTCCGATACCATGTGAAAACTCTATTACAGTTACTAATTATTAATCTCCTATCTATGCAAATTATTTGACTGCTAAAAATTAATCCACAAAAAATATTGAAAATAACACAACTGCAATTTCATAAATAAAATCATAGGAGCAAAGAAGAAAATATGAAAAATAATAAATAAAATATTTTTGGATAAATTGTCCTTGGAAAAACCCTGAAGGGAAAACTAGTTCAGCAGATGAGGAATTTTATTAAACTTCAACAAATAAGAGTTACATAAACTCCTTGCCTCTTAGTGGCAGAGCTCTTACAATATTTTTCTTTTCTAAAAAATTTTCCCTCAATTTCTCATGTTGAAATTACACTATTGTTGTATCCAACACTATCACTACATCCTTGCTATCACTACAAATTTGTTTGCTATCACTATAAAACTTTCTCAAGTGTGTGTTCTCCAAATTCACATTTATCCCCTTTTATAATCTTTTTATTGAGCAACCAATGGCTATGATTTAATCTCAATTGATGGCTAAGATTATCTTGACTCTAACTAACCCTAACTAACCAAGTTTTCTAGAATTCTCTAGAGAAATCAGTCAATTAATTAATTAATTAATATTTCTGAGTATGGAGACACCTGTCCAAACTACACAAGCTAACAGATGGCCCCAAACTTGCTAACTTGAACTCCAAACTAATATACAATGCACTTGTTAAGCAACAAGAACTAAGGGATCATTTAAACATAATTTGGGGCACTGATTTGAGTAGCAAGAAATGATCCCACATCTTCAAGAACAATTGGTCACACATTATTTAACCTAAAAATGAATTTTTTAGATGGTTTTTAATCTTTTAGAAACTTCCATTTGAAATTCAATGCAAGGTGACATTGATATGCGCAGTCTATGTAGGGTGCCTAAAACACTTAATCACATTTTTTTTTGAATTCTTGTATGTAAAATAACTATGGTATCTATTCTATAACAAACAAAAAATATGGGATGTTAATAGTAAACTTAGAACTTGTTGGTTGTTTTTATTGTAACCAGGTTGATCTTCTAATCTACCTATGGAATTGCCAATTCCAATCAAGGGCAACTCGAAGGACCTGGACCAACTGACGAGGATTTTAAAGACCTCCTACACTTTGGGCTTTGCAAGACCCGGGAGGGTGATCCCTTAATGTGTTTACAACCTCTGGACTATTATCATAAACAACATTAACAATAACAGATAATCTCACTCAATAGCTCAACTGAACGGGATAATATTGAATAGAATTGGTTGTTCATCAATAATATCAACCATTAGGAGCGTGAGATAATTACAATAATTCACAGTAAAATATAGTCATTAATTTTCAATTTGTAGCAAGCTCCAAGTGAACACAAAAAAATACTGAATCTCACAAACAGGTACAACTTAGATCAGTGCCTTATTTCCATTAGAGGAGTCAAATTCACAAACACCTAAGAGTTTATAATAGATTCAACACATAGCATATAAGATCTTCAATAACATTTCCTTACAATATCACCAATATGTACCCTAACTCAATACTACTTATCAAATCCTTGTACATAACATATCAACCTACAATCTCATTTAAGCATTTTAATTAATTCTTTGAATTAAAGCTAAAATAATAATTGCACACACCACGACAGTGAGATGAACAAAATAACCCTTGATCACTTTATTCAAAATTCAAATATGCTTGTACACAAGAGAGACATGAGCAAGAATTTATCAATTTAATTCAAATTCCAGTACTGTCATAAAACAGCATATCTCCATGAATTCAAAACCTACAACAAAATGACTCGAAACCTAACATGCATTTTCTTATTAAATACCAGATTTTACAATTTGCTCTACAACTTCACCTAGACTCGTTCCAAGACTTTCTAACTTTCTAACCCCTTTACAATGAGAGAAGAAGAAAAGATATAGAAGAATGGAATGTCCCAGAAGAAGCCCTAAAACTGAACCGTTGATGACATTTGTAAAATTCTCTCTCGTTGCTCAACAAATTGCAAAGCCTCTCTCCTCTCTCTGCAACAAACTTATTTTGCCTCTAATTTTCCTTTGCTCTTGTCCTCAAATAGAAAATATGCCATGTGATGGAATTCCCCATTTTACCTGCCATGTGAAAAACAACTCTTCCTGCCCGTAAAAACTCTGTTTCGGCTCTTTATTTCACCAGCACATTATATTTTCACTTTCCAGCCAAGTAAAATATTCTTCCCAGTGGATATTTATTCACTTCAGAAAATACTCCCGTGCACTTTAATATTTTACCTTCAATATTTTATTCTCCAACAAAGAGAATATTTCACGTGCATTTACATTTAAAACATTTTCCCTCCCTACCACATTCACATGCACCCTTTCTAGCAAAGCCTTTTAAAATTTTCATATTGAGATTTCATTTTACCCCACACAGTTAAGTTTAAAATAATTGTCTTTAGAATGAAAACATTTAAAATGTTGTATATGTGAACCGAGAATTCATAACCTGCACAAATACAGCAAATAAGCATGATGTTAGATCAAATGCAAGAGAGAATCAAGGTTCCCCATGAAATTAGATTGTAACATTAAAATAGGAAAACAAGTGAAGCATAATATAAATGAAAATAAGAAAATCCTATTCCAATGAACAACTAACAATCCCATGAGGGAATTGTTGTTGATTGGTATGTTGAAATCAGCCCTTTCCCAATTCCCGTTTGTAAGCTTGATGATTGTGATGGTGATATCAGCTGGTTTGAATGAAATGAACAAGATTCACTCTCAATTCAAGAGAGTAACCTTGCATGAAATCTGTGAAATGAAGATGAATTTGAGCATAGTAAGTTTACTCAAAGTTGTGTGTTGTAGAATAAGGAGAGAGGCCTCTAATTTATAGATTTCCAAACTGGAAAAGAGAGTGAAATAGAGCAATGTGGGATCATTCAACATCCAATGGCCAAGTGCCACTTGTCAAGATGTGAATGGCTGAAGGTTGTGCACATTTTGGCCAAAGTGTCAATAAATGCAATTAAGTGGAATTTCAAATTTGAGAAATGACATGTGAGAGGGAAAAATGAATGAAATAAATGCCACTTGGCTCAATACACAAGGACATGTAAGAGGAGTGAATGTCTTGTTGGATGTACAAGTCCACTTGGACTTTTTGAATTCAAATTGAGGGAATATTCCCTTTTCATGCTATGTGAGGGAAAATAGATGAATTAATAAATCAAAGTAATTGATTTATCATGCAAGTTGCATTCTCTAGAGAATGTGACATAAATTAAGATTAAGTTAATCAAAGCTTAATTAATTTAATGAGGAATTTAGGAGATGTGACAATTTAGACTTAAATTGATGAATTAATTTAAATCGGAATTGAGAGGAATTCATTTAATTAAATAAATGATTTTGATTTATTTAACTAAGTGGGATAATGTTAGATTAAATCAAATAAGGTTTAATTTATTTATTTTAATAAGAGGACTTTAGAGACTTTAATCAAATAAAATGATTTATTTAATTAAACCGAAATATGAAGTTAATTAAATTAAATTGATTAATTTACTCACTGGAGGAGAAAGACTTAACCAAATAAACAATGGTTTATTAAATTAAGAGACATAATATGATGAAAAGCTGAGAGTATGATTTAGGAGGAAATGTCGTGAATAATCAAGATCAAGTGTGTCGAACCGAACTTGTTTATTTTCCATGTCTACATTTTGCCCCTCTTTGTTCAAGCAATGTACTTGTTGCATTGATTCAAAGAATAAACTGTTGTGATCAAACTTCAAAATTTCTCAATTTTTCTAGATGCCCCATTATTGCCCCAACGAGAAGAATTATGCTGGTATATTGCCCCCTCGATAGATCGGGCGGAAATGTTTGATTTTCCAATCGAGATCGCGATAAAATGCGAGAGGAGTGGTCCTAATGATCAAATGATGAAAGATAATTCTTTGATGTAGACAAATCTGATGATGTATAGACAGTCATCGACCATGGGTAGTCTCGTGTATATATTGATGTGACACACCGATTTTAGATAGAAATGTTAGTAAAGATAGGAGAATGAGGAGAATGGAAGGAGGATCCACACAAGATAATTTTTGATGATGCATTGCTTACCAAGAGTTGGGATTTTCAAAGAACCAATTACTTTATATTTGATAACACACATAGGTACGATGCATCAAGGTATAAAGGACCAGGATGGCGTGGTACCAAGTGTGATGGACTTTGTCTTGACAATTAGATAGGAGTATCCTTGTTCACACTTAGCATACATACTTCATTCAGGATGTAGTTCAGACATTCTAAACATCTTGGGCCAAAACATAGGAAATCAAGCTTTCTTATGTGGTCAACAAAATATCCAAAACATCCTCTCCACAAACCAAACAAAGCATATGTGACTAATTTATTTTACAAGTGTGTCGCACAAGCATAGTAGATAAAAGAGACAATGATATTTTCCCCATTCCTTTCTCTCTAAACCTGTTTTGTTTAGGCATCATCGAGAGGTCCTTGGAATGAGCGCAAAATAAGATAAGCCAATAAAAGACCAAATAAAGAAAACAGACAAGCTAATGTTCTTTGTACTACTATCCAAGGCTAAACTACTATGAGGTACCTGATGCTTATGTCCATCGTGGGAAGGATTCATCCTAGGACATGTAGTGATCAGGGTTTTTGGTGGGACTGATTGGGTGACAAGCTATTGATACCCCGAGTTGATCAACTTACTTGCTTACTGACTTAGACTTTTGAGACTCTAATGATTAGGGTGTTCACTTCTGAACGTGCTAGACTTGCTTCTAACTAACTTACCAAAGGATGAAAGCGATGATTGATTTTATTAGGAATGATGACTATCGCGAGTGAAAGCGAAATGAGATGGATGCACCATTTTGGATTTTCATATATTTTGAGGTTGTTTTTGGTATTTTCAAGATTTTTTCCAAATGTTTTTGGTATTTTTGAGATTTACGATGAAGAGACTAACCTAAAGACCTATCCTAGGGGTCTCGAGAGTTGATCCATAGATTAGCCTTGCCTACATTATATACGCAGAGACCACATAGTTCGACTGACGATGAACTTGACTCAATGATGAGATAGATGGGCAAATAGATTTCCATTTTATTGCGACGAATGCCTAAGGACTGACCTAGATGTAAACTAGATGGGAAAACAGATTGCCAATGTGACAAATGCCCAAAAGGACTGACCTAAATATCTCGAGGGATGATCAAAGATCAACCTTGCCTATGTTAAAGCTCAGAGATGACGTATTTCGGACAAGGTGAGAGACTAACAAGACTTGATGATGAAATTTTTGAATATTTTCCGAGATTTTCGACATGTTTTTGGATTTTTTTGATGAATTTTCTGAATGTTTTGGTTTTTTCTAATGAATTTTCCAAATTTTTTTGGGTTTTTTGATGAATTTTTTGAATGTTTTGGTTTTTCTGAATGATTTGGATGTTTTTGATTTTTGATTTTTCTGATGTTTTTGAATTTTTTGATGGATTTTCTGAATATTTTTTATTTTTTGATGAGTTTTTGAATGTTTTTTTAATTTTCGCATGATTTTGACGATTTGGAGATGGATATGTGATGATATCAGTGCTCTGTTTTGGGATTTTGTTGAAAACCAAGCTTATGTTGATCGATCGGATTGATGGATTGATAGTTTGTCTAAGTGTGTCAAGTCAAACAAAAGTGATAATGCACTTGTAAACTCTAGGAAGTTGTGTTATCCTAGAGTAAACTTGTACATGAGAGGATAGTTTGACTAAGTCTATTAAGACAAACAAGTTGATGATGGATTGGATAATTTGACTAAGTGTGTTAAGTCAAATAAGATGATAATGCACTTGTAAACTCTAGGAATTTATGTTATCCTAGAGTAAACTCATACACAAGAGGGTGATTTGACTAAGTGTGTTAAGTCAATCAAGGTGATAATTGATTGGATTCGATTGATGAAGCTTTATTTGGAACAAAATTGTTTTGATGATTTGATGTGATGCTGACATGCAAGTTAGATGTGACTAATATTGATTGCTTGGATTGATGTTCAATGAAATATAAAGCTTGATAAGGAACATCATCTTGTTGTCAAAATATGCCATGGGCTAGGGATTTGGATTGATGCTCACAAATGCTTTGACCAGTTTGATTTCACATTTGCAAATGTTTGGATCACCACATAGGCTGGAGGATATATATCAAGATTTATTCCTAAAGCAAGATGCAAATATCTACCCCCAGTGTCTAGCAATGTACGGAATGCCATGGGTGGAATCTTGAATAGGTGTATGGATAGATACGATAAGCATGCAAAGGATGCCAAGGATTATCTTGTAACAAGATAAGGTGTTCGAATAGAGGGATGCTCATTCAGATAATGCTTCAAGTCTCAAATAACATTGGGAAGGATGGGATCAATAGAAATGACCCATGTCAAGATGTTTACCATAAGCAAGTGTAAAGTGTGCACCAAAATTTTCCAAGATCAAGATAACTTGGATTATGGATGTAGATATATGAACATGGATTGGATAAATGATTCATGGATGAACAGATGATATGGCTGGAATGTTGGCTTTATTCTAGATGTGATAAGATGTTTTCTCCTAAAATGACGCAAATAGATGCTCGATTCTACACATGATGACTGTTTGCCAAGTTTTCATCATGGTACTTTTCCAAAGCGCCACAGAAGTGGTTTTCACTAAAGGACGATTTTTTATCTTTACTATTATCAATCCTTTTTTTGATTTTTTATGGATTTTTACATTTTTTGATTTTTTTTAATTTTCTGTGAGATTTTAAGCTGATGTTGAATCACTTGGTACTATTGACATTGATTCTTCTATCATAATGTGTCATCGGTATCCTACTTGAAGAAGTTGCTTTGCCAAGATATGTGCACTTGAAAGAAAATTTTGAGAAATATGTTCTACTTTGTTGATACCGAAGTTAACTGTCTTTGTGCCCACATCATGATAGAGTGCCTTCTGAATCCTTATGATAAAGGGTCGTCGCCAATACATGGTCAATGTGAGAATTGGATATTATGCTTGGAGGTGTGGATGGAGTGTGTTTAGAAATAAAAGATGGATTGGTCGACAGTTTGGAACCTTTGACTCTCCAAACTTGGGAAGATGAGCAATGATGGGTGGATACGAAAGTGTGCATGGAATTATGACCAACAACTCAATACACTTTGTATGTCGTTTGGGAAGCCTAAATTTTCCTTTGTGGACATCTTTGATGGATACTTTTCCCTTTTTAATTTTTCCCCATAGTTTCTTTGACTAATGGAGTTTGATAGGGATAGTATTTCTTTGTATTCTTTGGTATCCATATGTATTTGATTTGTCCTTCATGCTTCAGTACTTCTTTTTCTTTAATGACATTTTTCATGCTTTGATTCAAATCTTTATTTTGATGTTGGTCCCAATTCGTGGATGGGGTGATGGGTGGATAAAGATTCGTGACATGGCGGGTTGTAGTATTAGCATCAGTTTCATCATAAGGATTCTTCATGCTCCTTATGTTGACGTTTGCTTGAGACGAAGTTTCCCCTAGTTATGTGGAAGTATCCCTGATATGTTTATATCTCTTGACTGTCGAATAACTAAGGCCTTGATGCTTAGGATTTCCAACAATCTGCATTGGTTCTAGGATACCCTGTTCATGCATACCTAATCCTTTTCCTTGATAATTCATCTGCTCAAAAAATTTATCTGCAATAGGATATGATTTACCTTGGAAACAAGGTGCTAATTCTTCTATGTTTTGTGGTGGATCTTCAAAAGTGACACCTTCTTTATTGATAAGATAATTTTCCCTTAAAAAGGTGAGTGATCCAAGTTTATAAGTGATAGGATCTTTGATAAGTGGGATGACTTCCTGATTGATATCTTTAGCTTGATCTTGTGAGATATCAAATTGTAATGCTTCTTTAGGAAGTGTTGATGATTCATTGTAAAATTCTTCCTCATGATTCATTCTTGATATTCTTTCATATGATGTTTTTAATTCATGACTTCTATAGGAGCCTTCTTCATGATCTATTTTTGCTAAGTGTCCACAGGATTTTTTTGATTCATAACTTTTGTAGAAGCCTTCTTCATGATTTGTTTTTGCTATGTCTCTAGTTTTTTCTACATCTTGGTCTTGTGCACAACTGTTAAGAGTAGGAAACCCTTGTTCCTCAATAAGAGTATGAGACTCTTGTTTTGAATGAAGATCATCTACATGTCCATCCAAAGAAAGCATCTTGTGGGTATATGGAGGAATATGTGCTATATGGATATGATCATTATTTGCGACATCTTGTATAGATAGAAGGGTGCCCATTAGATCATTGTAGTATCTTAGAGATACGAATTCTTGATCTTGACTAATTCTGGAATTGCTTTTGACATGCTTCGGATCAAGTTTTGACATGGATCAATTTCAAAGGATGGATTGCTTATAGCGGTTTCTTGGACATTGTTATTAGGAGTGGGAAGTAGATCAATAACCTATTGATCTTTGGGGATTCCTTCACTATCTACAATCATGAGGTCGAGGGATGTCAATATGCCTTAGGAGGAACCATTGTGAGACCTTGGTGATAGATGTTGATCAGGCTTTGGAATCAGTTCTTGAGATATGTCCTCTAACTCGTTAGGTGATGTAGAGACATTGTCAACACGATCATTGGTCGAAGGGTCTTGATCATCATTTTCAACAATTGTGGTGGGAAAATATTGCAAGCTCTGCTATGGGAGTAAGGCCTGCATTTGCTGCTGAGCCAACAACGCTTTTTATTGGTCATGTTGTTGTTGTGCCAACAATGCTTTTTGTTGGGCTTGTTGTTGTGCTACTTGTTGATACACTTGTTGATGGATTTCTTGCAATAGTGCTTGGAATTGTGCTTACGCTTGTCGAGCCCAGTGTTGGGCTTGAACTTGAGCTTGTGCTTGTTGGGTTGCTTGTGTTGCTTGCGTAGCTTGTGCGGCTTGTACAGCTTGTGCAGCTTGTGTGGCTTGTGCGGCTTGTGCAGCTTGTTAGTTTTAGAGCACCTTTTGATTAGCGAATTTTCGAGCGGCTTGCAACATGATGGAGAATGAATTTGTCATGTTGTGTTTTGGCGGTGGTGGTGGTGGATTGGGAATGGTGTTGATTGTTGGGGTTTCTTGAATGGTTGCCATCGGTTGTTGCGATATCAATGGCAAAATGGGAGGATTTGATATGATGCTTTGATTTATGAAGGAGGTATTGCTCAAATTTGGTTGATTGATGGTTGGTAAAGGGGGAAGGCTCATGCCTTGATTATTTGGTCGATAGATTTGTAAGTTTTGATTTTGATTTAAATCTACCAAAGGGAAAGGTGTTCCAAAATTTAGATTGGGAAAATTCACGTTTTTTGTACCATTGAGGTTTGTAGGAGATAATGATCCCATGTATGGATTGTACAAATGAAAGTTTTGAAAATCAATTGGCATTGTAAGGCTTGGATAGTTTGGCTGAATTGGACTACTTATGATGTATGAGTCGAGTTTATACTCCATGTTTTTCTTGTGTTTCGACCTTGTTGACCTCTGAGGGGTTTAGGACCAAAGATGAGATGAAGGATGAAAGGGGTGAACGATATGGGTGTTTGAACTTTTAGGAACTTTGGATCAATGCTAGACTTTAGGATTTTTTTTTATTTGATTTTGATTATGGATAGTTTGACTAAGTGTGTTAAGTCAAACAAGGTGATAATGCACTTGTAAACTCTAGGAAGTTGTATTATCCTAGAGAAAAGGTGTACACAAGATGATAATTTAGCTAGGTGTGTTAAGCCAAACAAGGTGATTTTTAATGATGAACTTGTAAACCCTAGGAATTTGTGTTATCCTAGAGGTAAATTCACTCAAGAGGATTGATAATTTAACTAAGTGTGTAAAGTCAAACAAGATGATGTTGATTTTTCCTAAAAGTCTAGCCTAAGTGATGTTTTCCAAAGTTCCAAAAGTTGTTGGTGAAATGGAATTTTGATAAATGTTTGGATGGATGAAGTATTTGATTTGATCCTAGATGACCCTACAACGACTTGTTTACTAGACCAAGATATTGAAGAACATGTTTTTCCCTAAAAGTATTTCAAACCAAAAGATCAATGTTCGTATGGAAACCAAATGACTCAAAAGGGACCAAGCACATGTGTGGTTCAATTGTCTGTTATCTTGCTTAGGTTTGGTTCTTTTTACCACAAACACTTTCTTGATTATGCTTTTTAGACTAAATATCCAATATCCTAATTTTCTTCCATCCCATAAAGTGCATTATGTGGAAATCAAGGAAATCAAGGCAAAGGTTTCCTAGTGTTTAACCTTGGTGAAAACAAATGATGATAAAATCCAAGCACTTAGAAACCTCTAAGGATATGATCCCTAGGGAAAGCAAGAGTACTTAGATTTGTCAAAGGATATTTGTTTCCTCCAAGGGGTTTAAAATTTGGATCTCTTGTGGATGTTTGTTTTTCAATTGTTTTGAGGACCAAGCAATGTATTTTCCATTTCCAAGAACATGTACAACCCTAGGATGAAGAGAAATTATTTTGTTGGGTTCCCATTTGGACGAATCCATTTGCGCATTTCTATGCGGATGACTAGATGCTTGACCACACTGGCTCCCCTCCACGGCACACACTTCTCAAGTCAGCCAAGCATCAGTGCCCATGAATCTCCCATGGCATACTTTTCATCTCTACAAAAAACCCGCATGTATAAGTGGGGAGGCTTCAGAGGACATGACCTCTTGTGCCAACAAAATAGATAAGGATTTGGCCTTCTAAACAAGGGGTTTTAGTTTGGACTTTCAATTCGTGGAGGTTGACCCATGCGGCGAGAGACCATTGTTGCTCTTCTCGTCGGAGCCAACCGCGTGATACTAGCTTTTGTTCTAGTACCCAATTTTATATCTCAGCTAGAAATACACTTGTCCTTAGTGTGTTACCAGTTGGGTTGTTCCCTTGGGTGATTAATTTTTCCCACAAGGAAGGCCTGCTAAGATAAACAAAAGAGAGTAAACTTATTTGTAGTTCAATCAACCTTTGTTTAGAAACAAAGGGAGAGCATACACAATAAGTCTACTCACACTTGCAAGATGTTTTGTTCAATTTTAAACCCAAAAATGAAGTGTGGAGGTAATACTTTTGACAACTTAATATCACAAAAATACTTTTGATTCTCAAGATCGTCGTGAGGTGCGAGAGAAGCGCATACACCTTTCAAATAATATTACTTTATGAAAAGGATTACAAAACATCAAGAGCACACATTTTCATTTTAATCCTCAAAGCAAAAGATGAGTTCTTTTTAAAGCACCAACTTTGAAGTGTGAAAGTTTGCCTTGTTCAATTTTAGACCAAATCGAAATCTAGTAAATGTCTAAGGTTCTTTTTAACCAAGAGGATTAAGTCAAATGATTAATTTTAACCAAGCATGAAAAATGGAAAAATCTAGCTCAATAAGCATTAAAAAATGCTTTTGTAAATTTCTCCAATCGTGTTTTTGCCTTAATTTGATTCCAATATCAACCTATAAAAGCAAATACAAAGTTAATATGAATAAAATAATTCACAAATTTTCTCATATATCCATGCATCAATCATAATATATTAAAAAAAATGCCATTTCTTCATAAAAAATGAATCACCGCCACTTATATTGCCAAAATTTCCCTTATACTGTTGTTTATCTCCTAAATTAATCCCTTTTACTATTTTATTGAGGCTTGTGGTATCATGCTTGGCAGCTAAGGGCAGTCATCATACCCCTTACCACGTTACCGCGGACAATCCAGATAGCATTCGCGGTGATGCGGTGATGGAAAACCCATTCATTCGACAGGTCTACCACTATACCGTAGTTGATGAGGTTGGAGACCGCGGTGGCACAGTGGCGGCGAAGTAACGGCTGGGGCGGGTGGTTAGCAAGTTTACCGTTATACTATGGAGGGTAAAGCAGAAGACCGTGGTGATGCGGTGGCGATCAGCATAGAAAGTCAGGCGGTTAACCGCAATACCGCAGATGATTAGGCAAGAGACCACGGTGACGTGGTGGTCGTTAGATGATAGTTACCGCACTACCGCTGGCAGATAGGCGGTAGACTATGGGACAGCAGTGAAGATGGCAAGTAGTTAGAACTGATCGCGGTGACTGCAGTGGAGATGAGGGAAGATTATCGTGCTACTATTGGCGGTTAGGCGGGAGACCGTAGTGATGCAGTGATGATCGAGGAGGCGGTTAGCCGCTCTACCGCAGGGAAGAGATAGTCAGGCCACGGTAACGCGGGAGACTGAGAGGGTGAAGACTGTCGGGTCGCGGTGAGTGAGAAGGTAATCCGCGATATGGCGGTGGACACCGCGGTAGCACGAGGGGTGAATGTTGTTGACATGGTGAAGCAATAGAAGATGGTGAAGATAGTGAGTGGAAACCGCAATACCGCGATTGGTGAGGAGTCGGGCCGCAGTATGGCGGTGGATACCGCAATACCATGAGCAGGGAGGATTGACGATATGGTGAAGCGGTAGAAGGTGGTGAAGACAGTGAGAACAGAAAGGAATGGCACCGCGGTAGCGTAGTAAAAGGTAGGAATAAAGGCTGAGAAAAATGCCTAACACTGCTATACCGTGGATGGACGAACCGAGAGGCGCGATAGAGTGGGAGATGGTCAGCTTGGCTGCGTGGGAAAAATGCAAGGAACAGCACAGGAGAAGGATATATCTGTAGCAAAAGCTTGTTCGATTTATGATTTGATTATTTGAGATTAATTGCTTTCAATATGTATAAATAGTAAGCATTTGTTAAGGAACAAAACAAGACTCGTATTCTGTAAAAAGAAAAATTTAACCATAAACAACAACAGGCACTACTGTTAAAAGAATAATTAACACATCTATGCAAACGTATTTTCTTGCAACAGAGATACAAGTGAGATTGTAAAAACGAATTCGGAAGCAAAATGCCCTCCTTTTAGTGCCAGAATGTGAACCGAGAATTCATAACCTGCACAAACACACCGAATAAGCATGAATTTAGATCAAATGCAAGAGAGAATCAAGGTTCCCCATGAAATTAGATTGTAACATTAAAATAGGAAAATAAGTGAAGCACAATATAAATGGAAATAACCAAATCCTATTCCAATGAACAATTATCAATCCCATGGGCGAATTGGTGTTGATTGGTATGTTGAAATTAGCCCTTTCCCAATTCCTGTTTGTAAGCTTGATGATTGTGATGGTGATATCAACTGGTTTGAATGAAATGAACAAGATTAGCTCTCAATTCAAGAGAGTAACCTTGCATGAAATCTGTGAAATGAAGATGAATTTGAGCATAGTAAGTTTACTCAAAGTTGTGTCTTGTAAAATAAGGAGAGAGGCCTCCAATTTATAAATATCCAAACTGGAAAAGAGAGTGAAATAGAGCAATGTGGGATCATTCAACATCCAATGGCCAAGTGTCACTTGTCAAAATGTGAATGGTTGAAGGTTGTGCACATTTTGGCCAAAGTGCCAATAAATGCAATTAGGTGGAATTTCAAATTTGAGAAATGACATGTGAGAGGGAAAAATGAATGAAATAAATGCCACTTGGCTCAATGCACAAAGACATGTAAGAGGAGTGAATGTCTTGTTGGATGTACAAGTCCACTTGGACTTTTTGAATTCAAATTGAGGGAATATTCCCTTTTCATGCTATGTGAGGGAAAATAGATGCATTAATAAATCAAAGTAATTGATTTATTGTGCAAGTTGCATTCTCTAGAGAATGTGACATAAATTAAGATTAAGTTAATCAAAGCTTAATTAATTTAATGAGGAATTTAGGAGATGTGACAATTTAGAGTTAAATTGATGAATTAATTTAAATCAGAATTGAGAGGAATTGATTTAATTAAATAAATGATATTGATTTATTTAACTAAGTGAGATAATGGTAGATTAAATCAAATAAGGTTTAATTTATTTAATTTAATAAGAAGATTTTAGAGATTTTAATCAAATAAAATGATTTATTTAATGAAACCGAAATATGAAGTTAATTAAATTAAATTGGTTAATTTAATCACTGGAGGAGAAAGACTTAACCAAATAAACAATGGTTTATTAAATTAAGAGACATAATATGATGAAAAGCTGAGAGTATGATTTAAGAAGAAATATCGTGAATAATCAAGATCAAGTGTGTCGAACCGAACTTGTTTATTTTCCATATCTACAGTATAAAACAACATTTAATTTACCCACATTTTATCGAGCACCCTTCCTTTCATTTAAAATTCCACCCCTTCACCTGAGAAAAATAAAGCAGGTCCCACCCCTCTATTTAATCTTATTTGACAAAATTTTAGTGAAACATTTGACTTTAAATGTTTTTTCCCTTTATAAGGAAAATGGAGGCTCTTTAAAATCAGATGCATATAAATTTGTAGGGGGCCTACTACTCCTTTTCCCCACAAGCACTATGTATTTTCTGAATAACCACCGGACCTTTGTAAAATTTGAGAATGATTTAATGAAAACTTTACCCGACCCACCTGCCACGTGCTCTCATCCCACCATTTCACGAGAAATAATGTGTGAGAAACTTGGGATCACGACTTGGTGGGGGACGGCTGAGATTTTTCTAGATTTCATTGACCTCTCCCTCCCGTCGATCTCATTTCTTTCATATCTTGTGCCCTGATCCTTCTGTCATTTATTGTTCTCTGCTTCATTTTTTCATGCAGCTGCATCCATAACAATGGCGGCCAAGCATTCTGTAAGAATGCCCTGAGATATCAAACGGATCTCCCTTTTCAACTAGCACAGTGGTGTTTCATTTACAGCAACCATTGCCTCCATCCATTGAACAGCCTTAGGGAAATGTTCATCACCTGAAGAACCTTGATATCTATCACAAGTTTATAAGCAAAGATTTCCTTCCATTTGCGCAGAAATTCCAAACGGGATTCCTCCATAGTTGGCGTATTGGCCACAAAATAGAGTCTCCCCAAACAATTTTCATACACTCTACCATGGGTGCCCCTTATCCTCTTCATGTTTGCTCGAGCTCTCATGATTTGTTCAGCTGCTCCTCACTGTGCTTTAATGGATGTCTACACCCTATTCCAAACACTCGTGTCCTTCCTCTAGAGTGTGGCATCTTTCATATTAACAACAAAATGTCTCCCAATAATCTAGAGACCTCCTCAATACCCCATGACCCGATGGATGCATATACCTTGCCATGGCCCATGCCTAGTGATCTGTTGCCATGGTCTTTATACAGATCTCAAGCATTCTCAAGAGACGTTATCATGTCTTGGGTTCCTCCAGTGGCACAAGCAGAAAGGGAGATGGGAAGGATCGTGGAGCTATAGCATTGTCATTGGATCCTATCATGAAGCCTTCATACCAAGACAAGCTCGAACCCTCCTCTGTTTCGAGCCACTTCAAGATTTTTTGTGTGCTCTTCATGTGTAGCCCTTGTCTTATCATATCGGCCTCCAAATGCTTTAAATAGTTCTAAGTGTCAGTGCTTTTGAGCCACACATAAGGGGAATCAAACTTAAAATGCACCTTAACCATTTGCGCAAACCATCCATTTCCAACACAATTGCATCCTTGTTCAGATTCATTTTAAGCCCGAGCCATGAGTGCCAGACTGATTATGCATCCACATAATCAGGAGACTTCAAACATACTAACATAATGAACGATTTACCTTTTCAATATCATGCAGCTGATCAAACAATTTAAGCAGGACTAAATGGTATTGGGGCCTTATCCCATGACAAGTTGACTGTAGCAAAACCTTCCTCTCAGCATTTGCATGGAAAACTTTCAAGAGCCTTTTCAACCAATAAATTCCTTGATCAATTTTAGTACACTTTCATTGCAAGCACAAATTGCCCCCTATGCAAATTAAACATACTTAATTTTCTCATCCACCAAGCATTGCACAAAGATGCTTGCTATAGCAACCACCTAAACTTGTGCATACTCCTTCTTTTGCAATATCACAAGACCTCTTTTGCTCTTGACCACATGTTATCTATCTACAGTGCACATATCTTTACTTGATCCTGACTTTCTACCATTGTATCATAAGCTTATGAGGTATGCCTGGAATCAAACTCGACCCAACCCATTCTTGCATCGAATCCCTATTACCTTCTTTGTTCAATACGTTGGCAACCATTGCCCCTCCACAAAATGATGGTGAAACTGATATATAACAAGGGAGGCATGTACATATCTATGAATATTATGACATTTGGTTAGTCTCATTTAAGCCACACAAAGCTGTAATCAATTATGACAATTTTCCT
The DNA here is from genome assembly GCA_007115665.2 of Sequoiadendron giganteum. Classification (NCBI taxonomy): domain Eukaryota; kingdom Viridiplantae; phylum Streptophyta; class Pinopsida; order Cupressales; family Cupressaceae; genus Sequoiadendron; species Sequoiadendron giganteum. The sequence continues at coordinate 796,702,201 of CM021102.1, read as the reverse complement.
AAAATGAGGATGTTACTGAGCCTAAATAAATCCTCAATCCTCCCACTAATCAGAGAAAAGCAAAGAGAGATCCATGCCATAGTTGGCAAGCGAGTCAGTCAGCTGCAATATTCCATCATTTGCATGCATATATTGGGCTTCCTATATATTGTAATATTTCATTAATTTTTAAAATCCCTAAGACATTTGTCACATTGAAAAAACCAACCCTATAGACTGAACCAGATCATTGTACCCAATTACTAGAACTCCATAAATACCTCTTATGATAAACACTTCAAAATACCTTATGTAGTATCAATGATCACCATCCAATTAATGGCATAACTTTCAAACTCTATATCTGAGAAATGGATCTCACTTTGCATTTTAAATCTTGAAGGCACACAATTTTCTCAATGGTGCAAAGCATGTCGAGCTCCATATGGGCCCGACTAAATTTTTTTTTGTTTTCAAATAACTTCTATGCTCAAATTGACTTTAGGCAACTTCTGAATGTATTTGGCATGAAGGTCTGAAATGGGTTGTCACTAAAACTCATTTTCAGGCATGTTTGCAAAATAGTGAAAACTGGCCAAGTTAGCTTTGGAATCGACTTGGGAGATTGATCAAACGACCCCCAAGAGTCATAAAAACTTGTAGCATGTAAAAATTTGACCCGAGAATTTAGTGCAACAAACAGCTCAGAAAAATGTATCACGAGGTGGAAGATATTAATCCGCAAAGTTTCTCAGTTGAACTTTTATGAAACTGCACCTATTCTAAACCAATTAAAACTCACTCAATTGTCGATTTAAAAAATAGCGAATCAACTCTTGGCAAGCTATCATCAGACACATAATTTCATTTAGGTACCCTGAGCACATGTGCAAAAATAATTCACTTGAACCATCACTGATCAAAAGTTATTCAAGGTCAAATTTGACCACTCATAAAGGTTTCAGGAAATGCAGACGCAAAATAGGAGAAATTGCATTTGGTTTCAATCTGTTAAAAATAACAAATCAACTCATGAGACTCTAAAAACTGACACGTGAGATCATTTAGGTGGGGAAAATGCAAAACAATAATCATTCTGGCATGATGATCCAATTGCAAAATGCAAGCTCAAACGGGAGGCCACTTTGCAAAACTAACAGTTTGCAAACAACAGAAAAGTGTCAAAACCCTTCAGCTTCGCTTTTTGAAACCCTGACAAAACTCATCATGAGAAGTTGAAAATTGACATGCACGTTCACATATGTCAATTGAATATGTCTGGAAATGGGTTTTTCTTGAAAATCAACAAGCTTCAAATTACTACCCTCCAAAGTGGGTCACTCAAACTGATTCATCAGGTGCACTTTTGAAAGTGTAGAGGCAATTTTTTTGAAATGAGCACTCAAAATTTGCAAAATTTGAAAGTGTCATCAGAAATGATAGAATTCTTTTGCTAAAATATAACAGATTGGGCAAAGAATTCTATGTTTTTTGGCTTTGTCTTTCTACTAAAATTCTATGGATTATTTGGAGGGCAAGGAATGATAAAAAATTCAATGGATCAAGGAGGGAACTTATTGAGTTTGTCAAAAGACTCACTCTTCACAACATGGCTCTACAAGTCACTCAAACAGACAAAGTTGCCAAGTTAAAATTACGGAAACTGCTTGAAGAAGGCACCTTGAGGAGCAATCTGCATGAGGTCAAAAGTGGACACACTTGGTAGGTGGGACAACCGAGCACTAAGGTTTTCCTAAAAGCTCTTGAAATGTTTCAAAAAGAGTTTAATGAAAAGGTGGATAAAGAGGAAGATGTTTCAGGCATGCTTATCATTGAAGAATTCCCCAAAGAGGAAAGTGATGCAGTTGAAACCCTCTTGGGGCTAAAGAGTATAATGCAAGAGGACAGGGGATCCAACTCTTAGCCCACCTTTTTGGCCAATGTTCCTTTTTGCACACAGTTTAGAATTACTCTACCTAGGGGATGACAGACAATAGATATGGTAAAGATGTATTCAAATACACAAAACCTTTTCGCAGGAACATTGTCCTCCATTTTTTTCTAGATAGCAGAAATGGTAAAGGTATTGGCAGAAACATAGGTCTTTTTGTAGGAACACAATACTTATCTTTGCAGGTTGACAGATATATCTCAAGACAACTTGTAAGCTGTATAAAAATATGTAAAAGGAATGTAATATATGTTGTATATATAATGCTTATGGGGGGGTGCATATGATGTATATGGGACAAAGGGAATGTGGAAAATGATGTAATATAGGGGCCTCAAAGTTTGCAGTAGTACTGCCATGATCCTTATGTATCTCTGGTTCTCTTATATCTAATACAAAAAATGTGTAATTTGCAAACATTTTTCTTCACTTCGTCTAAGGTAACTTTATATCTTCAATATTGTCTTGATATCTACAAGGGCTAGTGATATTGATGAATTCCTTAGTAGGATTGCCATATGATTGAGCCATAAAAACACTACACCTTGATCAACCCCTTTGAATTTGAACAATATTGCATACATCACTCTTCAACTATCCAAATGCTCCTAGAATGACTTTGCAACACCAAATTTCATTTCGAGCACCAATTGAAACTATGTTGATGCAAATGATTCATCTTTATGAATCAATGATTAGAATGATTGCATTGAAGGCCTTTAAATATAAAGACATAGTTGCATATTGTGAAAACCTGTGTCGAGTCAACCCTAGGTGGGAAGTCGATCAAATTTTAATTAAATAAACTAGGATGGGATATTCCCATGACCACAAAGTAGTCACAAGATAGAAAAAGAACTATATCATAGTGGATAGCATGTTCATGGGAATAAATCCAAGCATAGGAATAATGGATAATTGGATAGGGTGAATGTATAAGGATGTGTGAAGATGTAAGAAGAGATAAGTGATAGGTATATAGAAAGATGTGTAATAAATTGATGGATAGTATAGAACAACTTTACACAAAATCATACTATTTATCAATTTATTGCACATCAAAAATTACATTATTTATCAATTTATCTATACATCAAAACTCCAAAATAAAAATTAACACTCACAAGCACCCAACCCATCCCCTTTGTTGCACATCTCGAAGATATTTAATAAAGACAAAATTTTAAAAAGGTGCCCAACATTATATAACCATGCCAAATGTTTGAAAACCATTATTTTGACCAACATAGTAGAAAGCAAAAAGCTAAACAATTCATAAATGTCCTAAACATGAGGAGAGTTCTGCAACAATTTGATAAACAATTTCGTTTAGAAAACTATTAACAGCGCCAAATTAGCTTCGGGAAAACAAGCGTAACAGATACGATGTCGTTAAGAAGGTTTGAAAAGAAAAGAAATCATGTTACGTGGTGGTGTAATTTAGTTGGTGCCAACACGCCACCTACTTCATCCGTATGGAACATAATCACTGGTCCCTCTTACTAAACTCAAGGAATATGATTCGACTGTAAAAAAAATAGTACGAATTTAGTTAAAATTGATTTCATGGAGTAAACAAAGATTTCCAGTGACCATACATGTATTCGAAGTCTAAAGAAAACATGGGTAATCATATTTTTTCTGATAAAACTCTGTCATGGCTATTTTTCAGCACAGCATCGGGCATCTCAGTGCATTATGACACATTAGATTCATCCCTTTTTAGTAGTTGATTACAAGACAAAAGAATGCTGAGTCTGCATCTCCTTGTGGTATACTCAAAACCTACAAACTAAGAGAACTTATCATTTTCAGAAACTTGAAAACAGAAAGATATTGAAAACCCTTTTCCTGTATGTTTCCTGAAGCAGAGGCCATAGTCACAGTCACAGTAAGATCGTCTTTTCTGTACAATCTCGATACCCTATCTAGTTAACCTCGGAAGTATATGAGAAGTAATGAAATCTAGGCTGTCTTTTATAGCACACACTCTTTGTGTCCGGACTCGGCTTGGAGGTTATTACAAGTGTGCTTGAGAACAACAGTGGGCACTTTTCTTGTCGACCGTGCGTGGTGCTCCGCAATCAGTTGCTCCGCGAACCATTCCAAGCGTTGGGCATTGGTCTGTGAAAGCAGCCTCTTGCCGCCGAAAGGAACGGACTCCATGCTCTTCTCGTTAAGCATTTTGTCTGATATTTGAATTAGTTTCTTCATGTTGCTCTGGCTCGCATCGTCCATCTCTGGAACGGATTTATCTGGCAGGCCTGTTGCCTGTAACAAAAAATTGGGTTGGTAAGAAATGATAATAAATGAACTAAAAGAGTTTAAAAATTTGATCTTGAAGGAGATTTCGTATTGAATCCGAATAATACCTACTCAAATGAATCATTACAGTCGATAAAGATTAACTCAAGTACCCAGTCGAATCCCGCTAAAATATCTTATAAATAAATGATAGGCTATAATTATTTACCTGCACGCGAACATAATTTTGGCGGTTGTGATCGCCAAAAGCCAAGGTGATGACATGATCTGCAGTGTCAGAGAGACCATCGAGAAGGATGTTCATGATGGGCTTTGTGGATGAAGTTGAGACCGAGCCCTTTCCCTTTCTCTTTCCCCACTCGCTGACATGCCCAGGGTCGTCACTGCGATCGAACTGGCCGGTCCCGAGAGAAAGAACGAGCAGATCGTCAACGCCGTTAACCCAAGGGAATTCTTGTTTGTTGTGCAGGACGTGCGTGATGGCTGCTACAGCCGGGTTGTTCATCACGAGCCCCCCGTCGAGAGCAGTGCAAGCAGTGTGGCCGTCCACGGAAGTGAGGGACATGGTATTGAACAGGCCGGGCGTGGCGGCCGTGGCGCGGCACACTTCCCACAGATTGAAATCGTAGTTGTCGGTCTCCAATGCGTCTGCACGCGAGAAGAGAAAGGGAGCGGCCGTGGACAGGTCGTAACAGGGGATCAGCACCGGCTTGACCGTGTCCTTCAAAGTAAGGCATTTGCCGTCGCGTTTCACGAACCAACTCTTGAGCACGCGCTCCAGTTTCTTGGCAGAGTAAGCCGGCGCCGAGCCCAGGAGCCGGGCCATGACGCCCGACGGACTGAACATTTTCTTGCCCTCTTCCACTAGGAGCCTCCATGTATCCGCCGCTTTGAACAGCGGCCGCCCGGCGGCGCCTCCAGCATCGCTTGCAAACAGCATTGTCGTCAAAACCCCTCCGCTGCCAGTTCCGGCGGCAACGTCGAAGTAGTCGGCAACTGCGGCGTCGGGATTTCCAGACTTGCGCTTCAGTGCGTCTTCCAGGTATGCCAGAGCCCGGGCCGCTATGATGCCTCGCGTTCCGCCGCCGTCTATGCTGAGTACGCATACTTTGCCTCGGCTCGACGCCATTGGATTTTCAACCACCAGCTCCTGCAACAGCTGCGGAATCCACAGCTTCTTCTCGCTCAGCCCCAAAAGCCAATCGCTTTCTAGTTTGGAGAAAATTTTGTAGCTCAGGTTGTTAACATCCTCCCTTTCCATGCTCTCCGCTAACGCCATTGAAATCTCACACTACAGACGCAAACTCGCAGCTCCTCTTATACACGGCTCCTGCAAAATTCAAATCTTGAAAAACCTCCTCACGAGCCAAAACTTGAGGCGAATTTAAGGAAAGCGCGTCCAAAGACTTCAAATCCGTGAAAAATATAACCGTTCACCTCGCTTTTAATGGCAAATCAGCCACAGGAATTTCTCAAATTCCAGATCAAGAATACATATACAGCAACACTCGACGGAAAAGTAAAAAGATGGACCCCAGAAACGAAGCGCCAACACTATATAAGTACTTACTCCACGGCTTCTGCAATCACGGCCTTAAAACTATTCCCGCCAGAACAAAAAAGGCAACGTCCGTGGACCTTACTGGCACACCGGTTTTAAATACCACAAATTATTTCAAAAACAGAAAAACTTCATACAGTCCACAACTCTGCAATCAAGCTGCAAATTAACAGCTCCTAACAGAAATTATCTCAGTACTCAACAGAGCTTCAAGAACTTCCAAAACTCCACCCAAATTAGACCAAGGTTGTTCAAAGCGAACAACCAACTACTCAAATTGCACTCCTAAACTGACGAATATATTCCTGGAACACTAGTGGGCAATGTCTACTACAGTAAGATGCCAAAAGCGGCTTCTTTCAAACAACAATGATCTCTACTTACAAGGTGGGGACGAAGTGGACGTAGGAATGCAAGATTATATGGGCAGCGAAGCCCGAATGCGCCATAATTTGTAAAAAATAATCAAAGCAAAGAGTTGCGTGAGAAGCGGGGCCAGGAGACAGTAGGAAAGCCTCCAGCAGCTACCAAGAAGCCAATCCGAAGCATCCTCCCTCTCAATTTTACAACGCAAACAGCCATGCAAAAAATCATTTTACCTTGTACTCCACTGACCGCTTCCTTTTTTAACACAGAAACAATTGTAACAAAATAGTTTCAAGCCTGGCCCGGGCCGGCGCCGGTTCCGCCAGCAGCAACAGGAGTGAGCAGGCTGCAGACGGCCATTATCTAATGTCACGTCCACCCGTCGTAGCCAGTCCACTCCCGGTCACTCGCCGCAGGAACCTCGATTGGTCACCCAGGGGTACCGTGGAAGGGCCCTAACTTTCCTGTTTGCTAGTCACACGTGTCCCGTAGCATAGGTTCGTACGTGCTTGTGTTTGTGCAGCATTGTTCGCGGTGAAAATTAATAAGAAATCACGTGTTCAATGTCTGGCGATTAAAATAAAATGTTAGCACAGTGGAATTTGGAACAGAGCGTAGAGGTCCCGGTGTCGAAGCCTCACGTCGTGGGGCCTGCACGGGGACACCCATTTTTCAAATACTCTTAACATTTTTAGTAGTTGACCCTAACCCTACTTCAGGGACTAATATCACCATCTACAACCTAAAAAAGCAAAGATTAAATTTTAAGATTTGAGAGCCATAAACAAATGCTATTATTCTCGTGCAAAATATCTGCAATTGGAAGCTGGGCCTTGGCCTGCCCCACCCTTCACCTAAATTGTTTCTTTGAAGGAGGATAACTCAAGAGTGTCTTATTTTCGTTAGTAGTAGGCTTTATTTCTTTGTCTATCTTGGCGATTGTTTGTCAACCACCCCTATTATTTCCATGGTGTGTTTTTTAAGGAAAATACACTCCCCTTAACTTTAATCTAGGCTAATCCAATGAGATGCATACACATTAGATAGATGAATGATTGACATAGATAGATTAATGATTGAAATGTAGGATTACTAATTTAAGAAATGGGTATAGCTATTTATAGAAATAAAATATAATAGAAATAAAATTGAAAAATGTGTGTTAATGATTAATATTATGTAATTAGACTTTAATCTATTGAGAAAAAAGAGGATCTTTATGTTAGTCAATGTTTCAGACTTTGAGTTTGTTCTCCACATTACAAAGGACGTGTTCATAGGTCAAGAATGGGTTTGAAATCATGGACTAGTCCTTGGTGTTAGAAGTAGTCGGGCTACACATTGTGGAATCAAGTTCTTTTGTTCACCTATTGCACCTTTGTATCTTATGTTCTTGAATTGATATTTGTGAAGGTTAGAGGTATTTAGAAATACCTTAATATGACTATTGTTGTATAGCAAGGAGACAAGTTCTCTTAGGTCGACCTTCATAAATGGGTCAACCCACATAAGTGGTGAACACATTTGTGGAGGAAGGGAAAAATCGTTTTTTCCCTCTACACAAAGTGAAGGGGTTTGGCCGAACCAAATTGTTCGCTTGAACCCCTTTGAGATGTGAGCGAAAATATTAAAATAAAGAGTTTCGAGCGAACTAGGGTTCGGTCGAACCCCCTTTAATAAGGATTTTTTTTTTAAAAACCTTGTCATTTTCTCGGACCCCGTGAATTTTGTTTATTATTTTATTGTGGATAGGTTCGGTTGAACCCCTTTATTTTAATGTAAATAGGTTCGGTCGAACCCCCTTTAAAAGAGGTTCGGTCGAACCTAGGTTTGGCCGAACACCCTTTTTCCCCTATCTCCTAAAAAAATGATTTTTTTTGTAAAAAATTGTCATTCAAAGCTCAATTTGAAAATGAAAATATAGAAAAATTCAGAAACCCAACTAGATAATGATAGTCCTCGGAATGAGCTATCCGTCGGATATAATTTTAATATGATTTGCTTTTATTATGTATTTTATTTTTTAGTTTTATTAAACATAGGTTTTTCACTGAAAATCAAAATCTCTGGTCTGCACATGTGGAAAAATAGCAGATTATCAAAATACTTTTTTTTAAAATATGTTGAGGTTGGGTATTGATGTCCTTGATCCATTAAAAAAATAAAATTGAATTTGGATTCATACAGAAAAAGTTATGTTGTATACAGTCTGCCTATGTCTGAATTGCAATTGGTTTGACTTTCAAACTTAATTAAGGAAAAAATATTCAATAAAAAACTATGAGACCAAATGAAAGTGCTAGATACCGTAGTTACAAATCTAAATTCGAAAAAATTATAATTTTATCCTTCATACAAAAAAAGTTATGTTGTATACGGTGAGCATCACTTTTTAAAAATGTTGTTTTCTGAAAAAAACCAATTTTCGTGGGAGATGGAAAAAGAAGTGCAATCTGATTCCAAAAATTTTGAAAAAAATATTTTTAGAATCTAGAGACAAAATGTGATGAGACTCTAGTTTGCATCATTTTCAAGTTCCTCATGGTTTAACCGCTACAAGAGCCTGAAAGTGAAGATTTAGTTAAAAATAATAATTGCAGTGTCCAGTTTGCCCAAAAATTGTAAACCACTATTGTGGGATCACCCAAATATGTACAAAAGATGGAAGACAACAACCAATCTTCATAGGATGATGTATGTAAATTATGTGTTCCTTTTAGTGCTAATGTGTCTTTAAATACTAGCACATAGCATCAAAGTTTGCAATTTATATATGTTTAGTTAGCTTCAAGTATAAAAAGGGGGCTAGTTACTTCCAAATTTGAATTTTAGGTTTTGGGAAGATAAAGGATGAGGTCCAAAACCACAAAAACATTTTGAGATGGCAAAAAAATCAAATCTAGATTGATATAAACTAAATGAGGATACATGCTTAAGCAGATGTGATTAATGCATGGGTAAGGCAAATGTATAGAAGTATGTGTATAGGATGATAAGTTAGATAATAAGTATCTACAAGAATGGGCTAAGATTAGGGAAATGAGCCCAAATTTACACTAAATTGCAATTTTTTCAATATGTACCTCTATTAATATATTTTCTCAAAATGGTCAGAAAACTAAATGAAAAATAGCACTAGTATACAGACTTCACCATTACATTTTTCCTCCATTTTGATGTGCATGTAAATCCTAAATGATCATACATCTCAAAATATGAAACAGTCACAAACATGCATATAAACTAAATATTCAAACATCAAATAATACAAAAGATCTTTGACCTCATATAAATTAATGGACCTTATAAGGTGCATCATATATATGAATGTCATTTGATATTCTATCTCCATAAGAACCTGTAAGATAAATAAAATGATGGAAATGAGTATCCTTTGTCTTGCAAAAAAATAAAACACAAAATATGAACTTGTTAACAATCTAGGAAACAAAAGAAACATTAAAGAAGTAAAGTTAGGAAGATTTCACCTATTTGGAAAATGACAGTAGTGTATTTGGCATGGAGGCCATGGGATGAATCGGTGCATGAAGAACAAGGCATGTCATGTGGTAATGCTCCATCTGGTCATGGTAAGGAGCTTCGCTAGCACCTCTCACTACCTCAAACTTAACATGAAGATGTTACAAACAATATAATCTCCCTTAAATTAGTTCTATCCATATGATGCAAGGAATTAAAGAAGGGAAAAATGGTACACAAAAAGTAAATAAAGACTAAGAATATAAGTCTATAATCATGAAATCATATATAAATAATTGTGCATATAACATAGCACTTGAATTTCATATGAAGGATCCATATTGGAAAAAAATATGAGAGATTTTTTTCTCATACAAATTCATGAAAGGCATAAATATATCAAGACCCCTATGAACATCAAGCCTTGGTTGTGCAACTTGAGGCTTTTTTGGTTTTGAATAATTTTTACCTAATCTCTTATTAATCATATGTATTTGCTCAAAATGTATCTTGTATAAATCATTAATAGTATTGTGCTTCTCATAAGGTATATTTTGTGATTTTTTCACAAATGTGTCTAATGTAAATGGCTTGAATGGTTTGTAGTGGGTTCTTTCAATATTTATTACTTTTCCTTTGTGTACAAATATGGCATGCTCATGAAAAATATAAGGGACAAATTTATATTTCTCAATCCATGACCTTCCATGAAATATACCAAATTTATCTAATGATGGTATCACATGACATAATTTACAAGTAACTCTTTTGCTCCAACTTTAAATTCTACAATAATGCATCAAAATATATTAATATAGAATTAGAGAAAATAAGATAAACATAAAAATTTCAAGTTGCTCACATCCACAACATAGAAATTTGGGGATAAATTAGTTCACATCCACAACATTATTAATAGTAAAATTTCATGGAGTTAAAAATAGTGACAAGTTAAAAATGGTAGTAAGTTGCAATCTCTTATGCCTTCTCAAGGAAATTATTGAAGGAGACATTATCTCATTAATTTTATCAAAAATATAATTACACATTTTTATTTAAATTCCATGTAATCTTATAGAAGAAATTGCATATTTTTTCATAGTTTTTTAGATGAATGGATATAAAAGGTAAGAATATTTATATTTATTTTAGAATGTAACATAGAGAAATCAAGTAAGAAAGATAGTTAAGGAAGATTCAGTGGGGGTATTAGTGGTTTTCCTTCTTTATATTGTGAGATTCTTGAAAAGGTTGCAAATGTTTTTAAGGAAGAAAGTACATGGTCAATATTTTTACTAAATAAGAAACTAAGGAAGTTGATCAAGTATTCAAACTTGATCGATTAGGACCTATTAGTAGAAAAATTATGATGTTTACCAAATTGTATGAGGTGTTATAATGTGAAAAATGAGGTAATTTTATTTGTACGTGGTATAAATAAAATCAACTACATATAAATATAAATGAATGATCTTGAGTTAGCTTGAGAAAAAAAGCTTTCTTAAACTAGAAAATAATATGTTTGAATTGAAAAAGTTAAGCGATATTTTTAATTTGAAAAAGGTGGATCAAGTAATAGCATGTAGTCTAATCCAAAAATTAGGGCATGTCACATAAAATAACTTAACATGAAAATGATAAGAACAAAATTTAAGTGTGATTATTGTATAATGAATTTTAAGGTGACTTCTAGTTAATACACCATTAAAATCAAATCAAATATCAAGACCATACATTTATAATATCTATATAAAAAAAAAAAAAATTAAAAGAGATAAAAATACATAATTTTCTCTTTTGTCCCAAGTACAAGAATTAAAAGTTAATAAAAATAAACAACATTAAAGAAATAAAAACAAAAAAATAATTACAATCCAGACAAGAGGCATAACCTACAATAACAATAGGGAGATAAGTATATGTGAAAGAAAAATGAAATACAGCTATTTAGAGCCAACATTTTTCAATATAAATATATCAAAGCTTTAAACTATATTAATACCTATAAAGGAAATTATTTAGAAGTTATATAGAAGTATATAAGATTTGCTACACTTTTTTAAGTAGAAATAACATAAAAATATAGAAAGAATGAATGGTAGCTTTTCCAAAGTCAAATTAATAATTACATAGAAAAGTGAAAAAAGTATTCTCACAAATTAGCTCTTCAAATAAACAAAAAATAAAGTAAAATAACAAGTAAGTAAATAAAATAACATTGTGTCCTTATTTTATCTATTTAGTTATCTATTTGTGTATGTGTAGTAGTTATATATTAACATTTAATATTCATATTTAAATATAATATAATATGTTAAATACATCTATCTATCATCCAAAGATATGAATTTTGAGATTCTTATCAAATTTATCTCTCCACATCTTGTAAATAAATGTACTTGACAAGTGACTCAATCTACTAGGGTTTCTTGTCTTTGCATGTGTCCATGTCAAACTTCTTTAGAAAGTAGGATTTTGGTGTTTTTCTTTCATTTATTGTGGTACTTCCTGAGTTACCATGCCTATAGGTGATCTTAACCCCTTAATATGGACTTAAAAATTTATTCATTCATAGCTATTTCTTCTAGATTTGAAGGTTTATTGGTGATAAATAATGGTAGTCCTACTCAAGCAACCTCAAAAAATAATTCCCAATGTGTTTCATGATATATGTCCCCTAAAATACCTTTAGATGTTCTTCCAATTTTTAAAATTGATAATGTATATTTCTCATTAAAAGAAAAATACTTTGATAAGACATATTGTAAGTAGAGTTACCCCTGAAAGCATGTTCAAAGATTGGATCATTAGGACTTGGGTTTTGCATGGGATACAACTAGATATCATGCAAAACCTTACCAAATATTTTGATCTCTTTCATTTTTTTGAATCTAATCATGTTGACGATATGTTAGTTGTGGCACTTCGCATTTCCAATCCTTGTTTTTGGTGTCCAAACCTTAGATTGGAGACTTTGTTGTCTTTAATAAAAAATACCTTTGAGCTTCTTATTTAGGCTAAGTTCACTAGGTTACCTTTTCCATTTTAGAACTTCATAAGCCAATTTTTATCTTCTTTAGGCGCTATGGTTTGTGATGAACTTAAACAACTCTAATTCATCCTCCATTCAATAATTTTATGTTGAGTTGGATCTATCTAAGGACCTTAAATAAAGTTTTGATTTTCAAATTGATCAATTAAGATACACTCAACTTGTTATTTACCTAGACCTACCAAATACTTATTACCAGTGTCAATCCTTTGAACATAAGATTTAAAAATTGTCCTTTGATTTCTCTTCAACCAAAACCTTCTATGTAGCTCACTTATGGTTTGATTCCCTCTATAGAAAAGGATAAAGGTTCAACAATTGTATGTTGCAAAGCCAAGAGCTCTAGAAATAGAAATTCTACCCCCAAGTCTTCTTCTAGTTCTAGGGATTAAGGTACTAAGATGGTTTCAAAAGCTTTTGAACTAGAGAAATTTAATCTTTCTCACCCTAGAGAAACCTCTAGTGAGGTAAAATATGTTTGAGATCTCCTGACAACTTTTTTGTTGTCTCAGTTAACAAACACTTTTTCTTGGCATACTTCAAATTCTTTGGTTGTGTAGTAGAGGACCCATAGCTTGTCATGACATTTGCATGAGAAAGACTATTTCAAAGAAATGATAACCAATTTAGCTTAACTTCCAAATAGGAATACTTGACTCAAGAAAGACTACTCTTCAAAATAGTTATTATCCCCTTGATGAGTTAGATAACTAGGAAATGACTCTTAATGCTCATTTATGTGTTGTATGTCCTATAATTTTTGAGGTCTTATATACCTCTCAAGGAAGTATTCCATTTTTATGCTCAACTCCAATTTTTAGGTCTAAACATTCTCAATTTATAAGAGATTAACATTTCTAGTTTCTTTCTTCCTATAATTTGCCATGTTATTTGATACTTTAGTCATTTTTTGGTAGTATATGTATTAAGTAGGTTGGACTCGCATTGTCACCTTTTTTCTCTCATATGTGGCATCAACTCTTATTTGACTAGGGATATGACTCCACCAACTAGACATTATGGGCTCTTTTCAATATTAATAATCAATTTTTTGGAGTTATTATTGTTTATGGGCATCATTTGGCTCACTTTCACCACTATTCCTATGAGGATACCACCTTGAAGCTTTGCTAGGCCACTAAAAATAAATTATAGATGCTCACACAACAAAGAGATCTCAAATAAAGATAAAATAAGAGACAAGATATTAAAATGTATCTGTATACTGCATATGCCCCACATATTTCTGAAACCATTAAGCGAATCAACATGGAACAATGAATTCTCAAGGAGCTTGCTAATATCTTGTAGACCTTCACCTATATCAATAAATAAACCACTGAATTATAGTCATATCCTAAGAGCTAACCCTTATCTAAAATTGTGAACACTAACAAAAAGAAAAAAGAAAAAAGGTATTCACATTGCAAAACACTAAATAAATCAAAGTAAAGAATTTAAATAAAAACTGTCTAAGAAAATCGATTAATTTTTCTTCTTTATGCTCTCTACTTCATTGTGATGATGGATCATAGAGTGTGATCCGAAACTTCGATGCAAAAATACTCACACAATCTAATCTAAAAACATTTAACAATAAAAATAACTTTCATGTAAATGTTACAGATGGCATTGATGAAAGGAGCTCAAATCACAGGACGTGTAAGGCACAGATTCAGTCCAGGGATCTTGAAGCGTAATTCTGTTAAGAATTTTACCCTTCATAAAGTTATGATCATATCAGTATGAGTGTTACTTGTGGATCCCATCAACTATCACTCGTTTTCGAGGTTAATAAGTCAATTTCAATCCTCAGGCTTTCCAGATGTCGCGTCAACCATCTAACATTCCTGGACAGAATTGTACTTATCATTGCACTTTGGATCTGAAATTTTTCTCCTCGTAATCAAAATCATCGTAAAGGAGCCCATCGTACGGCTGACAATGCTGTATATCGTACGTTATCCTACTGTAATTGTCGAGTATTTCTTATTTCTTAAGTTTAAAGATGCTGTTATAAGCTCAATCTTTACCAGTCGATAAATCTATACTGAACTAAAGTGTTGATCAAATTTCGCAGTCAATATAATATTGAAAGCGAGACAGATTAATAGGAAAACTTCAATGTAAGCAATTCTAAAGAGAAGTTCCTTTCAAAAGCAAAAATTCTCCCTTACCATTTGAAGTGACAATCTTCACTTCTTCTTTTATTAGACCTGTTCTTTTGTCAATGTCGTACTCTATTATGAGTTTTGAAAGAACTCAACTTAGCTTTAAGTGCAACTTGCTAACATTGGTTTGAACTAGTCTTTTTAAAACAGTATACATCTTTATCGGTTGAGCTGTGTTATATTTCTTCGAAAACAAAAGGTTAATGGAAGTACACTTTATCTTCATTTTAGTATTTCCTCGGATGGGCTTTCATGGTGAAGGTGTATCTCCTCCATAAATGAAGGCACAAGGACAATGGAAGCTTATTATATTCTTCATTTTGGCATTTTTGTGTGGGCTTTGATGGTGAAGGTTTGTTCTTCATAAATGAGAGCACAAATTCAAGGCTTAGTGGTACTATTTGAAAAATATGTAAATATGATATGATATGTAATTATAGTGTTTTAAAGAATTTAGTTGGGAGTTTATTGAGATTAATATTCTTCTCATTAGTTGAGTTGCTAATCTTAGTAGGGATATACTCTTCAATAGTATTTTCTAAAACTACCCAATAATCATCATATACAATTTTATCTTGAAAGAGGTTTTGATAGTGATCATGAAAAAAGTTGATATAGTTTGGAGGTGAGATGCAAAGAATGCCATCCTTGTCCATGATAGAATTAACTATTTTTTATCTATGTTTATTCTTAAGAAATTGGAAGGTGAATTTAGAACCACTATTTTCATCCTTGATCTAGTGCAAATGAGTGGTCATGAGCACCTCAAACACTTTGTAAGTGTAAATATTTTTTATGGGATTTAATAATGGCCAAAGTATGTGAGATAATAAAATGGATATTTTAGCTCCTTGATAATAAAGAGATTATTAAATTGATCCCTAAAGGTAAGATTGAGGAAATGATAGTTGATTGGCATGCTATCACTCTTCTCAACACCTCATACAAGGTCAAAACTAAAACTATTTCTCTCTTCATTAAACGTGTCGTTCAATCTATTGTTAAACTTGAACTTACTAATTTTAGTAATGAGAGAAAACTATTAAGTGGGATCAACAAATGACACAAGACTCTCTCCTTGTAAAACTTGACTTTGCTAAATATTATGACTATATCCATTGGCCTATTATCCCCAAAATGTTAAATTGGCTTGGTTTCATGTCCATATTGATCTCACACATTCAAATGATCTTTACATATGCTAATATTTGTCTTGCTATTAATGGTTCCCTCACTACTTATTCATAATATTTACACAAGCTAATGTAAAGATTAATTGGCTAGATCTCCATTGTTTCAATGTTTAAATTTACTAGCCTAATCATATAGTTTATTGGATTTAAAATGCTACATCGGTAATATTCTTATGGTATCATTTACCGTATATTTCAACAATTGGCATTAGCTCACCCATTTGATTTTATAAAGGGACATATTTGTATTGCAATGGGATTTTTGTGGTTACAATAAGAATAATTTTTAGTGGTTATGTAGATCCAAGTTTGGATAAACAATTCATGGCAAACATATATTGTTCAAATATTGAGAGGTTCAATAGCTCTGGGTACGAGTTGTGGAAACTAAAAATTAAGGATGTCATAGAAGAAAGGAATCAGTTCAGAGAGGTGAGAAAAGAGAAAAAGTGTATAGATCTCTTAGATGAAGACTAGAGAAATTTGAACAAAAAGGTATAAGGAACCGTAAATTTCTATCTTGTAGATTTCATTCTCTTAAATATATTGAAGGAGGCTACCATATTCAACCTATGGAAAATAATTAGAGAGTGTTGCAAGGTGTCCACCCTTGGGCTCCTTGTGTTGTGTAGTATAGTGCTTGGGTTTGTGGCATGGCTTAACCAACTCTCATGGATTCATTAGCTCTAGCGGTTGTACCACGCATTAACAAGTTGGCCTGTTGGTGCAGCGTAACCATCTATGCAAAAATTGTTATCAAAGTCTAGGTCGTGGGTTCAAACCCCTCGCTTGTGTTGGGGGGATTATTGTACGGTGTGTGCCCTTGGTCTCCTTATGTTGTACAGCATAGCACTTGGGTTCATGAAATTGCTTTGTAGTGTCAAAAAATGTCATTGGGGATATTTTCACACTTGTTTGGGCCCTCCTTATAGAGTAGATCTTAATGATGCCTTGACTTAGTGTTGTAATGTGTTCAACACACTCACATTAGGTCTTGAGTCCTTGTAAAATAAATAAACCTAATCAGGTACCTTATTTAGAGTGTTGTAAAGTGTTATAACCCACTTTCACACTTTTCTAAGGTTGTCATTAATAATTGGGCATCTTTATGCTTTAATTGGCATTATTTTCCACCCACAAGCCTTATTTAATGTATCTTTTCAAGGATTATCCCAATATAAATCAATAACAATCATAATTCAGGTTTTTTTAGGTTGTGTGGCCTAGATTTGGTGGTTTGGGATGCATACGCCACCTTGGGCATATGAGTCCCACCTAGGGTTTTGGGTCCCAATCCTAGTTTTACACCTTTCTAATCATTTTCAAATTTGGTCCCATAAATTATGCCTAATGGGACTGATACGCCACCTTGGGCATATGAGTCCCATGTGACTCAAGATTAAAATTAATTCAAATTCTTGGCGGGATTGTATCCTCCTAGATCTGATGTTGGCTTGTAGTGTTGTAATTTTGAGAATTATTGCATAATTAAGTATAAATACAAGTTTCTTTCACTCATTTTCCCCTAAGAAGAAATCAAGTGACCAAACAAGCATTTAAGTATTCAGGCATATAGAAAGTTTGAGTTCACAAGAGTATTTAAGTGTTTACAAGAGCATTCAAGAGTCTTCAAGGGCAGATTATAAAACATTTTAGAGCATTATTCAAGCATCAAGCATCATATCAAATTCTTCATGCATCATGCTTTTTTTTTAGCTAATAATTGTGATGTAGGGTTTTATGATTCAAGAAAGTGTTTAATTCAAGATCTATCCCATTGAAGCAAGAGTCAAGATCTACATCCATTGGAGCCACTTCATACATGTTTGCAGCCTTTTATTGCTAGGGTTTGGTGAGTTGCAAGATCATATTTTTTCATTCATCATTCTCCATTCCTATTTCATTTCATTTCAAGGTTTGATTACCAAAATAGGGTTTGACCAAGGAAAACCCCATTCCATTGACAAAACAACATTTTTCCCTCTCTTTAGTGTGTGATTTGCAGGTTTAGTTTGAAGATACATTGAGGAGAAATTTTGGAGAAAGTTGTCAAAGTGCCTAAAGTTGTCAAATTTTTCACCTTGCATTGGAGATACTTGGAAGACTTCTACAAGTTACAAATTAGGGTTTTAGATCCAAAAATCAATTAGAAAGTGTAGAGAAAACCTTGGAGACCAAATACAGGCTTTGAATTTTTAGAAAACCCTAACTGTACTAATACGCTAGTTCTAGTGTGAGTCCCAGTTTAGGTCAATTTTTAGGTTTTTACAAATTTGGATACCCATTTGCCAGATTCTTGTTCCAAATTAGAAACCCATATCTGGGAATAATTCTCCCAACCTATCATATGAGTCCCAATCAACATTAAAGTCACTATTTTCAACATTTCAGAGCCTCATTTAGTCATCTTCAAATTTCGAGGTGTGCATTGTTCATCTCTCAACTTATTATTCTATTTTGCATACTTTTATAGGTCATTTAGTTAAAGATTACATCATACTAGGTTTTAAAATTTTGACTTGGCCCACGTGAGCTCCTAAGCTTTCTATTGCTTAGGATGCTAGTGCACTATTTTGACAACAATGCATCATGTTGGCATCCTGAATCTGTGTTTTTGTCCTTTGGCCGAGAGCTCCTCTTTCTAAGGTAGAAACCTAGAGGTTTCACTCTCTCAGGATCTAAAGTAGTCTTCTTTGGAATATAACTTGTATACATTTCTTTAATCTACTTACACTTAGGTTGGTAAGGGTAGTTTGTTCCCTGGTGATCCCTTGAGAATGAAAAGACCCGTGTGTAGCTTGAATCCCTCTTATCTCACAATTTTGTGAACGCGACGTGAAGATGTCGGATCTATTCTCACAATTTTTCATGTCTACGATAATGTTTTCTCTAAGGAAGATTTTGATATGTTGGATGATTCTCTAGATGACTTCTTAGAAGCACCCTCCTCTATTTGCAAACCCTCTGAGCAAACTTCTTCTATGCAAGTTGAAGAGTCGATAAATATAGTTATGGTCTCTATGGCTCCTCTGAGCCCTAAGAAACCCATCATTTACGTGACCCCTATTGACCCTTCTTCTAGGGAGGATTATTTTGTCTACGAGATTTCATGTCGTAGTGATTCACCAAACTTATACTCGAGGTTCATAAAAGCTACAGACTCCACTTCCTATAATGTTGTCAAGCACACTATAATACAAGAAGAAACAAACATAACTTGGATCAACAACCTTTTGTTCCTAAGTCTTAACCCACTCAATTTCCTACTTATTTATTGCCTTCTCAACGAAGCCTTCCTTTAGCACCAAAACCTATGATCAAAGCACCTGGTGATTATGATCTTGTCAAGCAACTTCATATTACTCCAGCTAAGATCTCACTTTGGGACTTGCTTTAGACTGCTCTAGTTTATCAAGAGATGCTTCAAGAAGCCTTGCAAAAGATCCTCTTTCCTACCTCCACTAGGCTTACAAATGCTAATGCACTCTTGGCTCATATTTGAGCAGATTCACCAAATATTACATTCCATCTGCAAGAACTCCTACCTTTGGATGTGCAAAAACAAGCAGACCCCTTAATGATCATAATTAATGTTAATGACATTGGTATTAGGCATACCCTCGTTGACACATGTTCGACCCTCAACATTTGCGGTATTGACCTACTACCTAAGATTATTTAGTTGATTCATCTTCTTTAACAACTTCTTCTTTATATAGTCGTGGGTTTGGTAATGTCAGTCATCAATCTCTAGGAACGATAATACAACCTTTACAGCTAGGCTCCATTACCTTACCTACTTTGGTTTATGTGATCCTTGGTCCCTTACCTTACAATATTCTTTTGGGGAGACCCTGGATTCATGCTATGGGTGTTGTAACTTCTACTTTACATTATTCATTAAAATTTATCGTAAATAATCGAATGGTCACTATTAAAGCTGATCCAGAAGCTATTCACCTTTGTGAGCTAGCAACTACCGGTCAAGATTTAGTCATCTCCACTCTTAAGAATTATATTATGTCCTTAATCACTAATGCTATGGCATGTTCCTTGACAATGCACTCTGTGCAGACTATCCCCGAAGCGAATATTGTTAGAGACAGACCACCTAAAGTTGAAATTCCTAATTTTTCCCCTTCATGTGGCTATGACATCATTAGCAACTACAACAAGCATTACATTGTTCATGCGTCCCCAGGTTTCAATTACATTAAAGATTTTAAAAAGAAATCAGACTTGTATAAAAAAGAAAAGAAGCAACTAATGGAGAGTGTGTCTACTATAACTTCAGAGCCTACAACAACCATGGTATTACCCACATTTGACACAAATAAAATAAATCATGGAGTGCACAATTTTTGTTCCCACAATTCAAAATAAACAAATAAATCAGATGGATTGATTTGAAATCCAGGTGAGAAATTTTCAATTGGAATTTTTTGGACTCAAAAATACTGACAAAATTAATGTATCAAAGAAGAACAATGAATTTGTGTACACATCATTGCTAAGCAAGATAGAGAGAAAAAAAGGTTGCTGACTCAAATAGAAAAGTTATAAGCAGACCTAGCAAATGAGAAAACAAAGAGGAAAGCAGCAAATAACAAGAGCAATAAATTAGAAAAGAGAATTATAAAATATGCCTCTACATCAACAAGCAAAGAGGAAGGAGGATAACGAGGTTGGATTGGAGGTTGGAGAATGCGGCCTGGTGATTCAGAAGCCTCATAACAATAAGCCAGAGATCGAACATTATGGGAATGAGGATGGAGAGACTGGCCTAAAAGATATTCCAACCCAGGGTTTTAGCGTTTCGATAAAGGAAGGTAATATGACGCTGGATATTGGGATTCCCATCATGTCCTCGGCTTATGGAGGCAAAGGTACTTCTAGCCAAGTTTCAGTTCAAAATTTGAAATTAGTCAATTCTTTGGAAATGATAAAGGATTCCTTAGTGGACTTGAGTCAGACTCTGGTGAAATCAAGCGTGAACATGACCCATAGTATTAATAGATTGATGGATACCCTTCCACTGGATCAAAAAGGGCTTTCCTATTATGGTGGAATGCCTTGGGAGGAACTTGAAAAAATGATTGATCAAGGATCCTTAGTGGGATTGAGGCCTTCCTCCAGTAATTTGATCTGCTCCCACCAACAGTTTGTGGATGATACCATCTTGATGGGGAGATCTACCATTAGTGAAGCTAGGAATCTTAAGAAAAAATTGGATGATTATGAGAGGGCGTCTAGTCAAATTGTTAATAGACAAAAAAACTCTTTATTCTTCTTCAACACTGTGGAGCCAAGGAAGAATAAGATTGCTAGAATTTTTGGATGTACAATGGATTCTTTACCATCTATTTATCTTAGGCTGCCTTTGGGCCTAAAGCCTTCAAAATCCTTTTGGAACTCTTTGGTTGATAGATTCAACAAAAAGCTTTTTGGATGGAAAGGATCTCTTCTCAGTCAAGCTAGTAAGATTTAGCTACTCAAATCTACTCTTCAAAACCTTACTATCTATGCTTTAATTATTTTTAAGATCCCTTCCAAATATGTGGAGGCTATTGAAAAAATTCAAAAACACTTTCTTTGGTTAGGTGTTGAAGAAAGAAAAAGAATGCCTCTTATTGATTGGGATTCTATTTGTAGACCTAAAAATTTGGGAGGACTGGGTCTTATAAAGATTAGAATGGTGAATAGAGATCTCCTTTCTAATCAAATCTAGAGATTTTTCTCAGCAAATGGAGGATGGAACATTATATTAAAGAGAAAATATATGGCAAATATTGACTCTCTCAGGACTTTGCTCGATTCTCCTTTCCTGCCCCATGGTTCGGTTCTCTAGAATGATATAATTAGAGGGAGAAACATTTTTGATTTGGGAGACAGATGGAGAATTAGAAATGGGAATCTAGCTAGGTTTTGGGAAGACAGATGGGTTATGAAGGAGCCCTTAATCTCATATGATAGTTTCAAAGGGTGAGCTGATACCTACAAAGCAAATTATGGGATCTATGTTAAAGACTACTGGAGAAATGGGGAATGGGTGAATTTGTGCTAGATTAGTGTCGACCTTGCACTGATCCAATCCTCTCTGATGGCTATGAGAATGGTATCGAACCAGCAGGATGATATTTTAGTTTAGATGGCCAACCCTTTGGGCAGCTACTTGGTTTCCTCAGTTGTCTCTTTGTTGTCCCTTTTACCCACCCCTCCTCCCATTTGGGCTAAAGCTTGGATTAATCACCTGACCCCTAAGGTCAATATTTTCTTTTGGATTCTTCTTCAAAATAAGGTGCTCATGGTGGATAACCTCTATAAGTGTGGCATCTAGATATCGAATTGATGCTACCTATGTAAGGGAGAAGCAGAAACTGCTAACCATCTGTTCCTCCATTGTTTGTATGTGACTTATATTTGGGGAAAGTTTTTCTCTCTCTGGAACCTTTCATGGGTGTCTCCTGGCTCTATCAAAGACCAATTTATTTAGTGGACGGCTCCCTCCTTGAACCTTACTATCTGTAGAGTATGGCTGCTCACTTTCCCTTATATAGTCTGGGGTGTGTGGAAGGAGCGAAATAATAGAATCTTTAGGGACAAATAAGTTCCAAAGAATATTGTGTTTGAGAAAATTTACAAGCTAATTGTGGAAAAAATCAACAATTTCCCTTATCAATAGAATAAGATGGAGGTTGTGGTCTTCTCTAACTACGACATCAAGATGGCTAAAGAGTAGGAAATCAAAAGAGATGTGTCCAAGGCCTCAAGACCAGCAAAAAAGAACCGTGAAGGTGTCATTTGGTATCACCCTCCTAGGGGTTGGATAAAATCTAATTTTTATGGGGCAAGGAAATCTGGGGAAGGCTGGGAGTGGGGGTGTCATAAGGGATCATAATGGCATGTTCATTGCAACAGTGGCTATTTCCTTGGGAATATAGACTAATCACCTAGCTGAAGCCATTGGAGCTTTCTAGGTTATTGACATGGCTGATAGAATGAATTTCAAAAATATATGGATTGAGGGTAACTCCAAAAACATCATTGATTGTCTCTCCTAGGAAATTCCCCCCCTTCATGGACCATTAAGTGTTGGATAGATGAAGGTATGGCTATTTTATCCAAATTCGACAAAGTGAGAATATCCCATGTCTATAGGGAAGCAAATAGCGTGGATGACTCTTTTGCTAATGAGGGGAGTAAACAAAATGGGCAAGTGATGTGGCAGAATTTTAATGAGCTAGGTGTTGACATCAAAGCCTTAATAGAATATGATATCACTCATACGAAAGCCACCATATTTAATGATGATTAGAAAGAATGAAGCCAGGTACTACGATATCATTTGATACTATAGTGACATCGTAATTATTTTGACAGATGGTAAGGGCTGTCACATTTTTTGGGTGCTTTGGGTATGTTGCAGGCTCTCTGGTTTGTTCTTCCATTGTGCTAGCTACTGGAATAGGAGTATTGCGGCCATGGGAGGAAGCAGAAAAAGGGTGGAGCCAACTAGCTGTGCGAAACATAAGAAAAAACTCAAAGGTCTGGATGCAAATTGAGCGGGGTGAGTTGCAGCCTTTTATTGATAAGCTCCATGGTCCTGACCCTAATATAACTGAGTATTTTGCTAAACACTAGAAGAATGGTGAAATTATTCTCTCAAGGAGGAAGGCTAAGTGGACGAGATTCTTATTGGGGAAATAACGGGTCTCTTGACTGAGGGGGTGAAGTTCTATCATGATAAAGTTTTTGGATGAATTTGTTATCATTTTTCCTAAATCAGATGAGGAAATAAAGGAGCTGGTCAAAATCTCTAATATTTATTTTGATGTTGGGACGATCAAGAAGATTTGGAGGGAGGTGCTCAAAATTCTTATGGAGTACATTACGTTGGATGGTAGATTTACCAGAGTCTATGGTTACCATTTTTCCCTCCTCAATCATTTTCAACATAAGGTAAGGCTCTCCTTTCCTCATTACTTGCTTTGTTCCTTGAATAATAGTATTGAGGAACATAGAAAAACCCTAAGAAGAATTTGGTCCTGCATACTGACCTAATTTGGCTTATCCATGAGCATTTTAAAAATGTGTCAGCCTTGTCTAACCCTTTATCAGCCTCGGCCTCGGAAGGATATGTCACTGAGTCTAGTATGTCTGAGGGAAAAGATGACTTGGACACTAAGTGGGCTGAGGAAGACACTCCCCCCCAATAAGAAAAAGAAGAAAACCCTTCAGATAAATCCCTTGAACAAAAAAGATTGCCCTATGAATACCCCCATTGGTACTTCTCAGGTGGAGAATGTCAAGATTAAGGAGCCCCCCATGAATAAGCCAGTTTCTTATTCAGGGGATTCTTTGAATGAGAACTCTATTACTCCCAAAGCCACTAAGGACTCGTATACCTTTTATCCTGCCACTGATAGAGAGAACAAATCTAAATTCCCTTGTGACCCCAATCCTGATGACTACTACTTCAAGTCGGACTAGGAATTTCTTGATGATATACTAGCTATTGCTAGAAATGGTGTTGTTGACTATTTTAGAATCATGAAGTGGGTCTTTCATGAGATAAAGGACCTCAATTTTAAAAATAGGGCGGTCACTAGCAAACTGGATGTGATGGAAGCTAAAGTGGATTCCCAAAATTTTGCTGAGGTTTTATGGACTATGGAAGAGAAGATGGTGATGGTTGAATGCTTTCAAAGAACGATTGAGCTCACATACAAGATGAAGAAGGGAAATTAGAACAAGGTTAAGCACCTGGAAAATAAAATTGGCAAGATCAGGGATACTATGAAAACGATCATGGAGCATAACCACAAAGTTGTGAAACATAATGCTACAGTCATGTGCGCTATGGTGGAGAAAATGGAAAATACCTAGCAAGGGTTGCTGATTGTGGATCTGGAAGTTGACAAGAATAAAATCAAGCAGGAAGATTTTGGCCCCTCGAAGAGGACTAGAGACAACCTAAAGAGAAAAGAAGATTCTTTGCCTCTAGAGATTCAGGACCTGAAGAAGGTGACCCAGAAAATGTGTAACCTCGAAGCTGAGGTTGCTAAGACTTTAAAGCCTCTTGGTTAGCTTTGGTTGTGCTTGTTGTTGGCTCTTGGCTGGTGGCTACTGTCCTTTTTTTCTTTTTTCTTTTTTGCAACCTTCCTTTCTTTGGGTGCTCTGATGGTTTATTTGTATCTCGCTTGTAAACTTAGTGGTTTCGAGTCCTTGTAAAAACCATTTTTTCCTCTATCAAAAACAAGCAAAGAGGATAAAAAAATGAGAGAGAAGTGAATGAACTAAAGCAAAGGCTAGATGAAAGAAACAAGAAATATGATGAGGAAAAATATACTTCAGAAAAATTAAGACAAAGCATTGTGAATGGAAATGCACAGTGGGAACAAAAATTGGAGAAAGAGAGAAAAAGAAATGAAATATTAGAGGCAGAGCTGATGGAAGCAAAAAATGAAATTAACTCTTGTCAAAATAAGTTATCTGCATTTTGTAGAGAAACAATGAGGCACATGAAACAAAATATCTGGGATGAAATAATGCAAAGGATTCTTCATTTATGTGACATGTTTCATTTGATTGATGCTATTAGACTACATTATAAGAAGCTCAACAAATATTTAGTTGACAAAAAAATGTACTAGCATTAGAGAGATCTATAAATCAAGTTCAATAGTCTACAAAGCTAGTGACAATGATTTGAAATCAAAAGGGATTAATAATTATCTTGCTACCTCAATGACATCATCTATCATTGAAAAGTGTTTGATATACATGAAACAAAGTAATATTTTCATTTGGCTATAGACAAGATGAAGAAGGTGGATGAAAAGATAAGGAACTTCACAGATCTTGGTTTTCCAGAGGCTTTTGACACAAATGAGCAATTCATTGGAAAGGGAGATTTTAAAAAGAAGATGGAGAGTACAAGATTGATTTCAACTAGTTTCCTCATAACCTAGATGTGGTGAACTATTTGGATTCCATCAAACCACTGATAACCTTGAATACAAAATTGATTGAAGAATTCAAGATAGGTTCTGATTTCAATCATGAAATGTTAACAAATCTTCAAGTCAAACAACATCAATTAGAACAAATGATAATTCTACCACCTGAATAGTGGAAGTTGCTAAAAAATGTGATACAGTGATTTGATTTTTGATAATATGAGTTTCCAAGTTCCAACTCAGCTCTATGTAGAATTGTCTTTGAGAAATATCTTGCATTACCAATGCCTCTATGTATTTCTTCATGTGAAAATCAATAAAAAAAATCAAATTCAGTAATGTGTTGATGTTCAATTATCTATATTATTTATTTTATCATTTGAATAAAAAGTCTTGTAGTGGTTTCAACTACTAGATAAACATTAAATGATTGTTGATGTTCATTGTTGTATATGCTACTAATACTATGTTTAATATGTTATTAAGCATTGAGCTGAGTGATGAATCACTAAGTACATGTTTAAGTTTTAACACAATTAAAATATGGTTATTAATAATATGTTAGTTTAGCCATACAAACCTATGATTCCATCAGAGCATTTTAATTAATTATTTGAATTAAACTTCAAATCAGAGACAAAATCATACATTTAACCAAAACAATTGAAGACCAATAGAAGTTTCCTTGATCATTTTCTTAATAATTCATATGAAAAAATACGGGAGGAGAGAATTTGTTCCAGAATATGTATTTTCTCATTCAAATGCCATCACTACTATTAAACCATTATGCCTATGGCTATTATAGACTTGAGTTCATAACTAAGACTCAACACTAACTCTATTTCTTTTTGCTTGAGTTACAAAATTCTCTTACATGAGTTCAAAATATCTTTCAACCAAAGACACATGCAATTGGCCTTGAATTCCCTTTTATAAGAACAAGGGAGAAAACAAGCTTTGGGCCAAATTGCACATTTAGTCACATTTAAATTTGACATACATTTCAATTTCAATTTCAAAACATCCCCAAACTCCATTTGGCAGTTACATTTGCATTTCCAAATATGAGGGATAATTTCATATGAGACAAAAACCATTTCCATTTGGTAGTGAAGATTCTCTCGCCTTCCAAAAGGCTCCTTTTGTCGGTGCAAACTGAGAAAGTGAAATATTTGAATGTTGATATATCCAAGGTCTAATATTTACTTGTTCTAGGTCATGTATTGCACTTCCCTACTGAACTTTGTTATTGCAGACTACCAACTAAAATTGATGTCACCCACTCCCACTTGCAGTAATTTATATGTCCAATATGTCAATATAGTTGGACTTCCATAATCCAAACTCCTCCTTTGAAGGCCAGTCAAATCCCATGATACAATCTTCCTTTTTTCTATATGGGCTATACCTAACTACCACTTGATTTTCCTCCTCGTTGAAATCTTCAAGGAAATTTGTATGCATAAGCTTGTCCATATTGTTCCTCAGCATAACCAAATTCATTTTATCACATATTTTTTGGCCTAAGAAGTTATTGCTTGAGCTTCTTGGTCTTTCCACTCTTGCAGGGACTTAACTTCACCCTTCTTATTTAGAATGTCTAGAAGAAGACCAAAATTTCAATCATCAAACTTCTTAACCAATTCTCCAATCTTCACCTCTAAAGACTCAATGACAATCAACCCTTGAGAACCAGTTGTATCTGTTAGAAATATTAGGGTTACAAGTATCTTTGGAGGCTTATTTGCATCATGGGAGGATGTGATATCCATATCCCTCAGCATTTGATCCCTTGGAATCCATTTATCGATTAAAGGAATAGAAATTTCTTTAAATCACTTTTAAGGTTGTTAATGGCATCAAACATCAAAGCATAATTGGCATGAATATTGATTAATCTTTTCTCTACCCCCTTATACAAGTGCTCAATAATTGTTGTCACAATCTTCATATTATTCAAATGAACAAGATCATCCATCCTATCTTCATAAGTCTTGAGATTTTTCATCAGCTCCTCCTTGGTAACTTCCTGAAATTAAGGGGCATCCAATGATTCAGGAGTTAATTGTTTCATTTTTTACATCTTCAGATTCAATGGGCGTAGTCTCCTCACGATTTTGAGGAGATGAAAGAATTAGGGAAAGAGGAGGCAAGATTGCAACATGTGAGGTACCAAGCTATAATGCTTGGAAAAAAAATTTCCACTGAGCCATTTGAGTTTTTATTTGAGCGATATTTTGTTGGCTCGAGTTGTACTCAACAACCACCTCATTATATTTGGTTCTAAATCTATTCCTTTACTCTGTTAATGACTCAATTGTGGCTTTGGTGAATTTTCCACATTAACATTCATGGTTTCTACCTCCAAGTAAGTTATATCTAAAACTCTTTTTATGATCAAGCCTCCTCTTACACCTGGGGCACGTTCTGTAACTTCAATCTTTCTAGTGGTTGGGCCTAAAGACCAAATAGAAATATAGTGTCCCACTACTGACTAAAATTTGACCCTTGTAAAGCCAATGTGACTTATTCTTTACTGTTAAAAAAGGGGGCATCTTGTCATCTCACAGGGCCAAAAGAAATTGATAATGTTAGGTCCCATTTTGGGAGTAATAACACTCCACTCTTTCTCACCAATGCCCTACCCTCTTCTATAGAAATGTTTGAATACTTGGCCCTCATTTCATCTCAGACCTCAGCTTCAACAACCTCTTGGGGCTTATCAAGGCTCTCACTTCTCCTTGTTTGCACCAATTTTTCATACTCATCCTTCATTATTCTCCATACATATTCATTGAAAGCTTGTGTATTGAAAAATTGATCATATTCCATAAAGCTTTCAAAGGCTTGTAATCTGACATCCTTAGAGTTATTTATTCCACATAGGTCAACTTTTCTCAACCTAAATCTCATAGTCTATGATATTTATTTCACCTTGAGGAGGTGAAAACCCCTACATTATTTCCTTATTAGTTATAGAAATTTCATCATCTGACTCCTCTACAGGATAGTCAACCAGACCAGAAGCTTCAACCTTTTGCTTCTTTATTGATTGGAATTGGATCCCTTAGAGGGGATGATTCTCTAATTGGATAATTCAATCCAATTATTTCAGGGGCAGAAGAATGGTGTGGTGACAATGGAGGTAGTTGTTGTTGTGGCGAATACACTTTTGACTCCCCAGATTGTGCAAGAGTAGCAACTATTTTTTGCTTCCTTATTGTTCCTTTCCTCCTTGAATATATGTGTACCTTCTTGGAAGGCTACACAAATGAATCTCCCTACATCATAGGGGCCTTCCCCTTATCTTTGACAACTTTTATCTCCTTTAATCTTGCCACTACTTTATCAAAATTCCATATCACAGCTTCAATCTTTAAAATTGGGTCACTAATATCTGACAAAGCTTTAAAATTAGGCTTCTTAACCTTAATTTCTCTTTCCAATTTCACAAAAACACCCCACTTCTTCATTCTATCAATTTAAACATCAAGATCAAAAATATTTCTAATGAAGTCATCAAGCATAGTGTGGGTGTGAACATACTGACCTCCCCTATTTCTCTTCATTAACCAAACTATGAATCCCTCAGGGTCATATGTCTTCAATGCTTGGATCTTCATATTGTAGACAGAGGTAGTGCTCAACACAATATTTCTCCATCCATATGTAATCATGTCAAAATCAGCAAACATAGTGTATGTAGGGAAGAAATTTCCCTTTCGCTTCTCATCCAGGAAGAAATCATTTACGTTCCCTAGCTGCCACATCACCTCCAAAAACCCAATCCTCAAAGGTACTTCCCTGGGGAGTATGCGGGTTGTCAATTGTGTGAAAAATGCCCTTAGAACTATAAAATTGTTATAAGGTATTGCATCCCCCCAATTGTGAGAAATATTCAAATCAAGCCTCCTTTCAGCTAGCCTCAAAAAATCATGTAATTACTTGGGGATCCTAGGTACATCCACCATTAGATCCCATCTCAATTTTGTGGCAAAAGGGTTTGTATTAGTCACATAGTCAGTATTTTGTTCATTCCTATCCAATATAGGGGTCCATGACTCCACCAGAATCTCAATACCATCCACAACCCTTTTAAGTTCCATCTCCTGACCAAAATAGTATGCACCTTTGAAAAGAAACATATGCATAAAGAGTGAAAACCACCAAAATCTGACACCAATTTTCACACCCTTCAAGGCCACAAATCCTTTATGAATTTCCTCTGCTATATAGGCAAAAAAATCATATAAGGTATTTATGTTAAGATGTTGGATACTCACAGCCATTGGCATGCTAGAGCCTAGATCAAACCCTAGAATTTAGCAGAGGGAGTAAAAGGTCTTCTAAAAATATGGTTAGAAATACTTAATAGGGAGGGCTCAATATCATAGTGTCCCAAAGCAATCTTTCTTTTGTTTATTAACTTCCCTACTAATATCAAAAAATTGGTCAACGCCGACACCCTGAAGTTGTGTTTTACCCTTTTGTATTCCTCCCTCAACATCTTCTCATCAATCTTAACCATGCCACTACTCCAAGTGTTCAACTTGAATACATATGCAACTTCTTCCTTATTTACCCATACCATACTCTATCCATCATGAGCTCTAACAATCCTAACCAAAGGGTCATAGTTCACATCAATTGCTTTGAGAAGATCAACATCTATGAACATGTTGGGTACAACCAGATTACCCATGTCCAACCTCTAGAGTTGTAGAAAGGGATACCAGGATTCCTATTTCTAAACCATCCCTGGAAAATACTCCATCTAAAGACGAAGTACGGTAGACTAGCATCTTTAAATGTACAATAATAATCAATGATGCCAAATTTAGTTCAAAGGAAAAGTACATATTTTATCCCTTTTATTTCTCAGAGGTTGAAGATACTAATTAATTGGCTAAGCCCTATGACAGAGGTCTTTTAGCGAGCTTTGACTAAGAAGATTGGTCTTTTGATGTGGATGCTTTGACTTTGGGTGCCATAGTAGCAGAGTTTGTGCAAACTAGGGTTTACCACTCAGAAAATTGCAAGCTTATAACTAGGGTATAGGTTGATGCAAGGCAATAATAGGACTAAATAGGCTACTCATTCAAATTGAACATTAAACCTTAAAAGAAATTCAATAGAACTAGAAACCCTAATGATAGAATGATAGAATGAGCACTTATAGAAAAAATTTAAACAACTAAGAAGTAGGATAGAAATTTTAGTTATTGATTTTGTGGACGCTTGAAAACCCTAATTCTTGTCGTCGAACAAGCTCAAAAATTTCAGTGAGAACTCCTTACATGCATTAAATGCTTTAACAATTTGCAATTATATTTTAAAGAAAATTTTATGGCTTTAAAACATACCAATTGGAAATTTGGTAGCTCTGTGTCATATCCACCATGTTATGGTTTGCCCGCATGAACCAGAATGGCTAACACGGCTGATTTTCCATCAATCTTTAACTTTGAATTTTAACCGTCAATCTCATAGTGAGATGGCCCAATAGATAGCTTAGATTCGGTCAAATAAGTTTGAAAATCTAACTTCAAATATTTTTTGTCATTGACAAGCCAAAAAACATCATGTGGATTTATCTTTGTCACCCCACGAGCTCCACCATCTCCACAAGTGTTGAAACTGTCTACATTTCAACCTCTTCACTTCCCCTCTAGGTTTAAAGCGTGTGCATCTTACAACAGCAGGGAGGTAGGGAGCGGGTGAGATTTTTTTTTCAAAAACCATACGGCTGAGATTTGTTTGTCAAAAACCATAGTAACCGTTGATTTGAACACCTTTAGTCATAAGTGCCTTCGAGTAGTTGTAGGACCCACCAAAAGGGTGTCTAGGTGTCGCTTGCCCGCTATCTTGTCAGCTCCTTAATTTGATTAATTAATCCCATGGGATGGAGGGGAACCAATAGAAAGTAGTCAATGAGACATGCCAAGCATATAAAAGTATTTTAATAAGCATGTGCACTTATTACATGACTTAAAAGGGGCCACCTACCTAGGTTTATAACATGAATGATATTGAGAAAATATTAAAACCTAAACTTAGGGAAAGAACAATAATTAAAGAATTTTATGACCCGCATAAGATAAGGCAATATTTATAAGGATTCTACGAGTAGCAACCAAGAACACTAGGCTCAAGAGGCCAGTGAGTAAATAGATGCAAAGGCATAAGATATGACTTAAGAGACCAGGAATGGGTAAAACCCAGTCAACTTCAAATTAGATTATTAGAATGTAGGTAAAAGGAAAAGACAATATAATATCTTTAATTTTGAATATAATATCAACCTATCTTTCTCTCCAATATTGTATTCACTATCTTCTTAATCAAAATAATCAACTGTTATTTATAAAGTATGGATGTTGAACTATTAGCTTTTGTTCAACAAATGGATTAAATTTCCTTTCACTTATTTATCAAAGATTGTGTGAATGGAAATGCAATATGAATTTATAAGTAGTATGATAAGTGTTGTTCTTTAAAAATGATGCAGAATCGCATATCAAATTCAATACTATTGAATACAATATAAAACATAAAATATCACAATTTCATGGAATGCAATATAAAATATCATATTTTCATGGAATACAATATAAAATATCATCAACTACAGTTTGGAATATGATTCATGAAGTGAAATGATTCAAAATTTCATGGAATACAATATAAAATACCATCAACTATAGTTTAGAAAATGATTCATGAAGTGTAGTATAAATACCTAAAAGTTGTTGATTCACTTCCATTTCCCAAATGGATTCAGGGTCTTGAAACTGATGTTCAACTTGAGATAAAGTAAAAGAGTCATCTTGATTATTAGTCTGACTCTGGTCTTCATTTTCTTTGGCCTATGTCTCAAATTCAATATTCATTGTGTCACTGTCATTTGTCCCACTACCACCAGTACCAACGTTTGGATTTGGAGTGTTGCACAACACTCTTCTTTTGCATGTGGACCTCCAGATTGTGAGTGCCCTTTTAAAAGGAAATTTTTTGATATTATACGTAGTTCCTTTCATCCTCAAGAAATTTTCCAAATTCTTGTCTAGTTTGTTTCTTAACTTTGATTTCAAAAACACCAATGAACTAAAAAATCTCTCATCCTCCACCGACCGCAATATCATTGTTTGACATAAATCAAAAAGTTTGAAATATTTTGATATCGTATCACACAATACTTCACTCTGACCTAAGTTTTTCCAAACCTTTGTTATTGATCCTTGTTCAAAGGCCTTCTCCATGCCCATGGAATCATATTGGTCCCTCATAGTTATTGTAAAATTCTTACATTATTGTCTAAGCTTATTTTCATTTAAAATTCCTCCTATTGTCTACTCATTGTATGTTACACTTTTCAAAAACTATATGATCAAGATATTTACTTTATCATGAAAATATTTTGGGCTATCTCAGCTTACCCAAAATTGAGGAGACACAATACCAATGGCTTCAAGTATTTTATTTCGAGTGAATCTTTCATGAATCTCTGAGGAAAGAGATTTTGCAATTTTCATCAAATTATCACTAAGAGATTTAACAATGTCGTTAAAATCATCCTCTTTAACAAGTACTTCTCTACTAGAGCACCTAGTTTTCTTACAATGGTACATTGGTATCTCATATCCTCATACACAGATACATAAGTGTCTTCTTTCATTAAACTATGAATAATTATCAAGCTTATTCAAATCAGTAATTTTCTACCACATGAAATAATTTGGGCTTTCAAAAATTAGATCTAGATATAGATGATTGAGGGCCATGCATGTATGTCTACGTAGTTTGGAATATTCATAAATATACATAGTTCTATCTTGGGATTTCTTCACAAGATTTTTCATGTCATCCAGCATGGGGAGAAGACTAGCTAAAGTCAAGAGTGTCTCTATATCGCTTAACCTATGTAAGAGGTCAAGAGATTTTTCTACAATGTTGTGATGATCATACATTAATCCAATCAAGGATTGATATTTTGAAAGAACTTGGTGTGTTATTCCATGCAGAGATCCATCTAGTATCAAAATCCTTGAAAAGCTTGTTTCCTACTATTATTCCCTCAGAAAACATTTAAAATTTTGCAAAACATTTGGGACTTCGATAGAAGTATGCGTAGAGCTCATGGATTATATTTTCAACTTTTGGTACTGTAGGAAAATTTCTTACAATTTTGAATGCTAAATTCAATCTATGGGTCATGTAGTGAATGCCAAGCATGTATGGTGCACAAGTAGTTTTTAACTTTGTGCAAAAAATGCTCCTTTGACCTTGCATCACTGCAGCTCCATCAACTCCTACACACACCAACTTTTTGGCAATTGTCAATTCATCCATACTCACAATTTCATTCAAATATTTCTTGACTAGTTCAAATAGATTTTGTGATATTGAACTGTCCTTCATTTTATGAACATGGAGAAGATGAGATTGGCAGACATGTTTTTCTATAGTATACAAATACATACAAACCCAAGAAGTATTGTCTACTACAGTAACTTATCTAAAGATAATGCAATGAAGTTTGACTCTTTTACTTTCTCCTTTATTCCACTATAGCAAGATAGTTTTCCCATTCCCATCTAGCATTTACTGACCAATGTGAGAGAGTAAAGTGAGGAACACTCAAAAATGATAATAAATTAAAATATTCTAGGTAGTATGTCATAAGGCACCCTCTAGAAAAAATATGAAAAATAACACTCATCTAAACAGTTTTTAATAGATTTTCTCCTTCCATTACTTTTCTAGATTGAGCCTCAAGTGTACCTTGACATGTTGCAAGCTTCGACATTCTCTTCTTATACTCTTCATATTCTATGACATAATTAACATGAAGACATTCTTCCATTGATCTCCATCGTACGACTGATTGTTCTTTTTTGTCTATGATTTTTTTTTCATAAAATTTATCGATATTATATTCTATAGTGTCAAGCTTTAGCTGCAACTTCTTGTCTCTTTTATATTTCCAACTACGAATCGTACACA
Organism: Sequoiadendron giganteum; assembly: GCA_007115665.2. Lineage (NCBI taxonomy): Eukaryota > Viridiplantae > Streptophyta > Pinopsida > Cupressales > Cupressaceae > Sequoiadendron > Sequoiadendron giganteum. Next base: position 796,667,218 of record CM021102.1, on the reverse strand, counting down.
TGCATTCTGTTGTAGTTTCAACATTGTTTGCTTTCCCCACTGGTACAATGAATGGGTACTTTATCAACCAACCAAGTTGAAAATTCCTTGTCATTTCCCAGTCGTGCCCCTCTTTTGATTTTCCTTTTATTTTCTTGCTACCAACATCATCCTAATCCAAGTCAACTATCTTGTTTTGGCTAACTAGAGTATCCCTTAGAACATCTTCTACAGTATTTCCATCCTCATTTGACACATTTAATTCAATGAAAATCTCATGGTCACCTTGACCTTCCAGTGGTGGTGAGGTATTGTGAATGCCTTCTTCATTAGTATTTAGTGGAAGAGTTGATGAAGTAGCTCCATCTTGATCTGATGGATTAGAAGCATTACCAATTCCAAAGTAAGACTATATGGTACCTCTATATTTTGGGTGTTTTGATGGCCTCCCAATCCCTTCAACACCCTAAGGAGTCTTACCCTTGCTACTTGACATATTCATCTCTCACTTTGAATAAAAGCTAGAAAAAAATGTTTTCTTGTTTAAGAAGGACAGAGAATATAGATCTCATTCCCTACTCAATATCATCTTTAATATTGAAGCAAGAATGGAAAAGAGCTAAATAAATCTTATAACACTATGAAGAAATGATCACTCACCTTTAAGTTTAGTTTTCGCTGACTTGTTATTAGTTAATGCAAGAATGCATGTGTTGTAAGTTTGTAACTTTCCTATGACCAACTTCAAGGTTCCAAGTCCAACTTTCGAATTGAGAACTGAACAAAATGTGTAAGAATAAATGACAGTTTCGATTGTATTTATATCAATCCATATTTGGAAAAATTTATGGGATTTTTAAATGGTACATACTTTGCATTTCACACACTCATCAAATGAGATAAACAATCGCTTATATATATATCCACAACAAGAAATTGTATTGCTTTATGTCAGCTTCAACAAAATAATAGAATGAATGTAAACTGTCAGCCCAAAATAGTAAAGATTATCAATGTGTATCAACCAAAGTCGGCCACACCATAGTAGGGACCTAAAACAATATCCTCGAACACAAAACACCTTCAAATATTCTTCTTGGAAGATCCACAACACGCTTCAAACACCTTGTCGGCCATGAACATGAAAAACATGAACACGCAAGAGAAAATCTCGGATCGCGAGGACAATGATCAATGTGGATGTGCAACATAGATAAACATGATCTAGAAACATCCACAAACATCACAAGAACATATGCAACAACTCAGATTACCAGAATCACATTGTCTTCTTTCATGAACACCATTTACAGTAGTAAAATAATTGTCAAAACACATAAACTTATAACTTCCTCAGATATTCATGCGTACCTCTAATAATTATGGAGTAGACACTAGATAGGCTTGAAAATAAACCCTTTAATCTACAACATCTAGTTTACAACATAATGAATTTTCCTCCATACTGATCTTCACTATTTCATAGACAACATGTAACATATTTATTTTAATTTTCTCAATATCCTCGACATATACAGTCTTAAAGATATTTATGCTAATAGTGTTCACATCAATGATAGCCACATATCAAAAACTTAACCACAACATCCAACAATCTCCCCCTTTGGCATTGATGGCAACACATGATGTGAAAAATACACCATCAATGCAACTAAGTCTTCTTCCAACAATCTCCCCTTTACACATTGCTCTTCTCATACTATTCTTCTCCCCCTTACTTTTAGCTCTTCCATATTTTTTCGCATTACTCTTCTCCCCCTTTGACATTAATGGAAAAGGTACACAAGATCTAAACCACATATCTGAATCATCTGACTACTCCCCCTAAGTAGCAGCCACCACAACATCAATTTGAATCAAGATATGACTATGAATGCACAGACTGATGCAAAGACTATGCATCTTAGTTCTAATTAGGATGGGTAATCACCCCTAACTTCTCTCTAAGATACTCAAAAGTATCCTTAGGCAAAGGCTTAGTAAATATGTCTACAATTTGTTCCTTAGTAGGCACATACTCCAATCTGACTTCCTTATCACTCACTTTATCTCTCAAAAAGTGGTACTTGATAGATATATGCTTTGTCTTTGAATGCAGCATTGGATTCTTAGAAATGTTTATAGCACTAAATTTATCACAGAATATGGCAGTAGGTTCATCATACACAACTCTAATATCTTTTAGCATCTACTTCATCCACAATACTTGAGTACAATTTTTAGTAGCAGCAATATATTATGCCTCTACAATAGACAAGGAAACAAAATTCTATTTTTTTCTTAACCAAGAAATCAATTTTTTTCCCAAGAAAAATGTGCCACCACTAGTACTTTTCCTATCATTCACATCTCCTACCCAATCAGCATCAGTAAAGGCACTTAAAGTAATATCACCATCTTTAGGATACCATAGGCCAAAATCAATTGTTCCCTTCAAGTATGTTGGTGTAAATTAAGTCTTGTACCTAGTTAATTCATTACTAGGGGACTTATTTACATGTTAGTTAAGTTTACTTAGGTCCTAGGAAGGAATATTTCTAGAAGATGTTAGTTGTCATTAGTTTTTATCTTATCTTTTAACAAGTACTATATGTCAACCTAGGTAAGTGTGATTAGTTATCTCATGTCATATGATTAAGACACTTGTCATAATCCTACGACATCTTGTATCTCACCTTGGCTATATAACCAAGGGGTCTCTCATTGTAAAATCAATCACAATCATCTCATATCATTAAATCATATTAATAAGAATACAATTTATTCTTGTCACATTTGATTCTCTTTTTTTGTGATTTCCATTTGGTCCAAAGATCTTGGCAACCATAGCCAATTCTAGCAAAGTATCTAAAAATTCTCTTCATAGCAGTCACATGAGATTCCTTAGGATCATCTTGAAATCTAGCAAAAATGCACATAACATTCATGATATCAAGTCTAGTTTGAGTCAAATACATCTATCCACCAATCATTGATTTGTATCTAGTCTGATTTACTTTCGAAGAATCATCATCTTGTTTCAACTTGCATCCAGTCACCATGGGTTTACCGACTGGTTTTGAATCTTCCATACCAAACTTGTTTAGTGGTTCTCTCACATACTTGGACTGAGATATAAAGATCCATTTATCTACCTGAGTAATTTTCAATCCCAAAAATAATTTCAACTCTCCAATCATTGACATCTCAAACTCATTTTGCATCTCATTTGCAAACTTCATGCACAAACCATCATCTCCTCCAAAAATGATATCATCAACAAAGAATTCTAAAAAAAAAAAATTATCATCATCAATCTTGAAATACATATTACTATTAACAGTACTTTTGTTAAATCCAAGTTTCATCAAGTACTTATCTAATCTAGCATACCAAGCTCTAGGGGCTTGTTTGAGTCCATACAATTATTTCTTCAACTGACAAACCATATCTCACTAATCAATTAATTGAAACCCATTAGGTTGCTCAATATACACCTCTTCCTCTAATTCACCATTTAGAAATATTGACTTGACATCCATCTGATAAACTTTGTAGTTTTTATAAGCAGCGTAAGAAAGAAACAATTGCACAACTTCAATTCTAGCAATAGGGGCAAAGGTTTCTTCAAATTCAATACCTTCCGTTTTAGAGTATCCTTTACATACTAGTCTTTCTTTGTTTCTGATAACTTCACCTTGTTCATTCAGTTTGTTTCTAAAGACCCATTTAGTTCCAATTACATTATTGTCTTTAGGTCTAGGAACAAGAATCCACATATTATTCTTCTCAATTTGTTTTAGTTCTTCTTTCATAGCTTCAATATAATGTTCATCTTTTCATGCTTCATTGACATTACTTGGCTCAACTTTTGAAATTAAACAGTATTCTTCTGCAATTCTTCTCCTATTCTGAACACCTTTGTTCTTATCTCCTATAATCTAATTTTCTGAATTATTCAATCTCACATACCTTGGATTCTTAGAGTATTCTTGAATTTTAGTCTCTTGAAGTCTCTCTTCTATACTTTCACCAGTCTCTGCTTCTTCTTGTTCTTCTTGATTCACCACAACAATATAAAATTGATTTGAAGTCTGACACTTGTATTTACTTTCATTCTGGTCATCAGAATCATATCCATAGGTTCTGGAGGGTCTGGAAAAGTCTTCATCAACCTTAACATTTGCACTTTCAACCATTTTCTTCAATCTCTTATTGTAGCACCAGTAGGCCTTGATCTTAGTAGAATAACCAAGAAAGATTCCTTCATCACTTCTAGCATCAAATTTTCCTAGATCTTCATCTCTCCTAATATAGCATTTTCTCCCAAAGATTTTTAAATATCTAACAGTAGGCTTATGACCAAACCATAGCTCAAAAGGAGTCTTACCAGTATTACCTTTGATTTGTACCTGATTAAGAATATAGATAGCAGTACTCACAGCTTCTCCCAAATGGATATGAGGGACATTTCCTTCCAACATCATAGCTCTAGCAGCATCTTGAATTGTCTTATTCCTTCATCTACAACTACATTATGTTGAGGGGTCTGCAGTGCAAATAATTGTCTCTTTATCCCATGCTCTTCATAAAAATAATTAAACTCATCGGAAGTGAATTCACCGCCTCTATCTGATCTCAGACAATTAATCTTTAGACATGTCTCTATCTCAACCATAGCCTTAAATATCTTTAACTTTTCTAGAGCTTCAAATTTCTCCCTTAATAAAGTAACCCACATCATCCTAGAGTAATCATCAATAAGCAACATGAAGTACCTATAACCTTATAGACTTCTAATTCTAGCAGGACCACACAAGTCAGTATGCACAAGCTCCAACAATTCATTTGAACAATTTTGTTTGTTGTGAAATGAAATTCTAGTTTATTTTCCCAACTGACATTCCTTGCATATGGTATTAGTAGGCTTCACCAACTTAGGAGGATCCCTTACTGTCTGTGATGAACTTATCTTGATAATATTGTCAAAGTTTACATGACACATTCTTCTATGCCATAGCGAACTTTCATCAACTTGAGAAATCAGACAAATTTTACTACCACCATTCAGATGAAATATGTTACCTTTTATTTTTGTACCTGAAGCAATCATATTTCCAAAACTTCCCAGTATGCTACACTTTACATCTTTGAATTGAAGACTGTAACCCTTATCAACCATTTGTCCAACACTTAGAATATTATGCTTCAAACCTTCAAGATAAAGAACATCATCAGTATTATGCTTACCTTCAAAAGAAATGCATCCTCTACCATGGATTATACCACCATTGTTATCACCAAATCTTACAACACCACCATCATACTTCTCCAATCTTAAAAATTTACTCTTATCACTTATCATGTGATGTGAAAATCCACTGTCAATTACCCATTCATCTTTTTCTTCAACTCGAGCAACTAGGGCTTTCTCCACATTTGTACAACTAGCAGATTCAGTAGACACATAATTATTTTCTTTGATAGAAATAAAAACAATCTCATCTTCACTTTCATTCCCTTTATCAAATTCATCATCTCACACCTTCATCAGTAGCATAGTAACACTTCTTTTGAAATTTAGGCTTGTAAGGTCTTGGCTTAGGAACTCTTTCTGGACACCTTGATACAAAATGACCTATCTTGTTGCAAGAAAAATATTTAATAGGAAAATTTCCTTTGTAATTAAACCTTATCCTTAGGCTTCCCTTTTGAAAATAAGTGCTTCAAGCTCATTTAGTTCTCTTTCTTCTTCTTCAATCTGTCTCATTTCTTCCTCATATTTGAATACCTTTCTAGAAGAACTTTCACCTAGATCATATATTTGCTTGTCTCTCCCAAAAGTAGTAGCTTTAAATACAAATTTTTTCTTAGGAAGGGCATCACCAAATTCACTCAACTCAAAAGCAGTAAGTTTACCAACCAACATATCTTTAGTTATATTTGTCACAGTTCAAAGCTCATCAATGGTTGCAGCTTTAATTTTGTATGCATCAGGCAAAGTTCTAAGAACTTTAGCAACAATATCTTGTTCATCTACCTATCCACCAACACATCTGAGACCACACACAATTTCATTCACTCTTTGCATTTAACTAACAATATTCTCATCATTTCCCATCTTCAATAGTTCATATTTTCCTTTCAGACATTGTAGCTTAGCCATCTTCACATTAGCATCACCTTTATATAAAGTTTCCAAATTTTTCCAGATCTCATAAGCAGTTTTCAGATTCATAACATTTGTCAGCTTAGTATCAGTCAAAGCACTCAACAATGCTTCCTTAGCCCTGATGTTATATTCAGCATCCCTAATCTCAGCAGTAGTAGTTGGCCCATTTGGAGGGATAACATACCTATTGCATGTAATGTGCTAGTAGGATTCACCAATGCATCTCAGATGACACTCCATTCAAGAAATCCACAGAGAATAGTTTGTTCCATCAAATCTCAGACTATCCTTCTTTTATGTCACCATCTCAGATCACCTCAAGTTGTTAAACTTCTTCCAAGGAACCTGCTTTGATACCAATTATTGGCAACACAAGGGCAGACAACTAAGAGGATCTTAATTCTCAAATCTGATTATTAACAGTGAAAGCATGAATCAACAACACATCAGAAACACACATAACACCAAGATTTTTTGCGTGGAAACCCTGTTAGGGGAAAAACCACAATGGAGGTTAATCCACAAGTTATACCCTATTAAAATTATAAGAAGAATATAAGAGGAATGCACATGCATTCAGGCGCACTTCCTAGAGCTCGCTGCTCAAAGGAAGACTCACTGTCTTACAGAAAATATTCAGATTAAAACCATCTGAATAAATTGAACTGAGAGAGTAGCATATGCAAATGCCTGAGTACAGTTTCAGTTAAGCACATGAACACTTCTTCACTATCTTTCACTCTTCTTCAGACTCTGCTCTTCCTTCGAATGATTTGAACATTATTCGCACATAGCACTCACATACTTCGCATTGCACACACTCATCAAACGAGATAAAAAATTGCTTATATATATCTACAACAAGAAATTGCATTGCTTTATGTTGGCTTCAACAAAATAATAGAATGAATGCAAACTATCGGCCCAAAACAATAAATATTATCAATGTGTATCAACCAAAGTTAGCCACAACATAGTAGGGACCTAAAACAATATCCTCAAACACAAATTACCTTCAAAGATTCTTCCTCGAAGATCCACAACACGCTTCAAACACCTTGTCGGCCATGAACATGAAAAACATGAACACGCAAGAGAAAATCTCGGATTACGAGCATAATGATCAATGCGGATGTGCAGCATAGATAGAATATGATCTAGAAACATCCATGAACGTCACAGGAACATATACAACAACTCAAATTACTAGAATCACATTGTCTTCTTTCATGAACACCATTTGTAGTAACAAAATAGTTGTCAGAACACAAAAACTTATAACTTCCTCAGATCTTCATGCACACCTCTAAAACTTACAGGGTAGAAACTAGATAGGCTTGAAAACAAATCCTTTAATTCACAACATCTAGTTTATAACATAATGAATTATCCTCCATACTAACCTTCACTGTTTCACAAACAACCTGTAACATTTATTTCAATTTTCTCAATATCCTCGACATATACAACCTTAAAGAAATTTATGTTAATAGTGTTGACATCAATGACAACTGCATATCAGCAACTCAACCACAACATCCAACAGATTATTTCTAAGGGTCTTCCAAATTTTGTGTTGACATTGCCACTTTTTATTTTCCCTTTTCAAAGTCTTTTTTTATGATCTTGTATTCTCCCATGAATGTTGGTTTGAAATATAAGGAACCCCAATCATCTTCTAATAGCTTTGTGATTTCCTCAATATGTTTTTCTCTGTCTTTTTGTTGCACAGGTTCTACTTGTGTAGTTGGTGTTAATGTTTTTAAAGGATTGTCCTTTCCTTTCTCAATGTTCAAACAACTATTTGGATCAGGGTTAGCTTCAAGTGTGTACAATTTTTTGTTGTAAATATACTTCATTTTACAATGAAGAGTAGAAGGTACCCCATTCATTGCATGGATCCACGCTCTACCTAAAAGGAGATTACATGAAATATCATGAGGCATAACATGGATCGATGTTTCTAATGTGGCCATTCAGCTATAATAGGTAAAGTGATCACACCAAGCGGTTTTTTTCTTACATTGTCAAATCCAATAATAGATAAAGAGTCAAGTTCAATTTTTGATTTATTGACACCAAGCTTATCCAAAAGGGATACACTACACACATTAAGGGAAAAGCCATTATCGATGAGGGATCTTTTTATTCCCAACCTATTATGTATAACTATTATCACAAGAGGATCATTTCATTTTTTTACTTCCAAAGGAGGGAGATCACTTTGGTGGAAAATAATGTCAACATTCATTCCTTGAATCAAGGCTACTATGTCATTTGGTTGTGCACTAGAAGGGATAGGAACTTGTTGTATAAATAATTTTGAATCATGTTATGATAATGAGGGGAGGATTGAATAAAGTCCCATATTGATATCTTAGTAGGAGTATTCTTTAGTTGTTCGACAAGATCATACTCCTTTCCAATTTGTGAAGGAAAACGAGGAGGAATCGGTAAGATAGGATTAGGTAGTTGGAGGGATGTTGAATGTGTTTGTCTTGGTTGTGGATTGTTTCTAGTGTTATATGTATGAGAAATGGTATTATGACTCGATTGCTATGAAACATTATTCTTACGTGGGTAAAGGATAAGTTTAGGTTTGTTATGAGTTTGAGGTTTGTGTGAAGGTGGGTAAAGAATTAGAGGGTTCAAAGGATGTCTTGTAGGATATGTAGGAGGTCCATTAATCAAGGGGGGTCTAATGGACACTTGCACAAAAATAACCTCAATGTTCTTGTTTTGATGTATTTCTAATAAAGGTCAGTCTAGTGTCATTTCTTCACCATCGTCTAAGGAAACTAAACTATTGTCGCTTTCTTTTACCATGATATTTTCCCTAAGGAGAGAGTTTTTAGGAGAACTACAAACTATATTCTTATGAAATTCAAAGGTTGGTTCTTCTAAAATGACTCCATCACGAGTAGGGGAATTATCAATAGTTGGATTGTCTTGTTTATCAATTATGGCATTCTCTTGTTCAACAATGTTTTTTGGGGAAGAGGGGTGACTAAGACTCTCATGGATTTCATCAATTGAATTTTTTAACATTTCAAAGTATCTTCTTCACAACTAGGATAGATACTAGGAGAAGATCCAATGTGATTGTCATGATTGTCCATAATTTCCTCCCTTTGTCCCATAATGCCTTCTAAAATAAGATAGGTAGGGCAAGAAACATAAAGAGGGTTTTCATAGATCTTAAATAGTTGATTATCTAACACCAATATATATTCCTCACTTAAAATTTCATCTTCTAAAACATTATCACAAGAGGGGAAGGTGTTGTGAGATGAATGTAGATTGGTTGAAGTTTCAATGGTTTCTTGGTGTGTTATGTGATCATCATGATAACTCATTTTTATATCCTTTTGTTCATCAATGTATTGTCCACTAAGAGAGGAAGAAGGAGAGAAACAACTAGGACTCTCAAAAATTTCATTGATTGGTTCTTCTAACACCAAAATATCTTCTTCACAACTAGGAGAGATATTAGGAGAAGAATGAATATGATTGTTATGATTATCCACTATTGTATTCTCTTTCACTATAACATTCTCGCAGGGAGGGGATATGAACTTTTTCTTAGTATGTCTAGAAAGATAAGATACTAAAATTGTTTGACCAAGAATGAAAAGTACTTCTAACCATCTTATACAATGCTTCAAGAATATAAATAATGTATAACCAAAGATGAAAATTACTTTTAACCAATGTATGCAAAACTTTAAGAATACAAACAATGTGTATGCAAAAATGAAAAGCACTTTTATCAAACTTAAGCAAAGCTTTATGAAGGTAAACATTGTGTATGCAAAAGTGAAAAGTACTTTTATCCATATGATGCAAAGTTTCAGAAATGTGAACATGTTCAAATCTGATGATTTTTCTATTGAAATGATTTCAATAATGACTACCCTAAATTGATGTTTTTTACTTAGATATGTAAAACAAATGTTCGTGAAACTCTACAAACTTATAATATATGTTACCAACAAGATTAGGAAGCATAGAAATGAGATTTTTAGTGTTGTAAAAGGAATTTTCAAATCTGTATTGGGACTAAATCACCCAAAGGGGTGTATGAATCCTAATTAGGGTTTTTTTCATAATTTTCAAAAAAATTAAGTGATTTTTATGCTTTTTGGTTTGTGTGGTCTATAGAATAAATGAAAATGTAGATTTAACATGATTTTCAATTATGTAAGATGCAAAAATACAACCTATATGCACTTTCACCAATGCAAGATTTTGAAACCCTATAATTCCAATTAACTAATGCAAACCCTAATGCAATGTTAATGTAAGCAAGATCTAGGATGATAATGCACTCCAAATCATAATTATGATGCTCTAAATTTAGGTTCACCAAAATGAAAGGAAGAATTTTGTTGTGGTTTTCTATGCTTAGGAGATTAAACAAAAAAATTCACTCACTCTCATTCAAGGACAAACCCTAGAGATCTCGATCCAATGAAGAAAGGGGAAAGAGATATGACAATAGGGTTGTCCTAGGGTCTGATTATATACTAATGAGGGAATCACCACCAAGATAGGGCTTGTAAAGAATAATTAAATGAAATACCTAATGTTTAAACCTGGTGATGCATGAAACTTGAATGAATGACCTAGAAATATTTATAAATCATAATAGAAGGTTATAAAATCAGAAGTGTGCACCTAGAAACCTGTAGAGGCTTGAATGAGGATTGGAAATGCTAGAATTTTATTTTAATGTTGACTGGGACACATATGCCAATTTGGGTGATTTAGTCCCATATCTGGGTTTTTGTGCAAAAATTAAAATCTAGCAAATGGGTGTCTGAAACTGCAAAAACCCTAAAAATTGGTTGTACTGGGACTCATATGCCCAAATTGACATATTAGTCCTAGTGTGATTTTTTGGAGTATCAAGATTTGATTTTTCTCTCCAACCTCTTATCTTTCTGCCACACTTTATTTTTCGGATCTATAACTCTGATTTCAAACCTGTAGATGACTTTTTATGAAGATAGCAACCTTGCAAATGAGGGGACAATTCCAAAAAAAATCTCCAAGCTTGTAACCTAATCTTTGAGCTCCAAGACACCTATATCTACAATCACACATCAAAGAGAAGAAAGACTTGTTGGTTTGTTAGTAAATGGGGGTTTACCTTGGTCAAACCCCTTTTAGGTAATTAAACCAAATGATGAGATAATGAAACAAGTACATGAAACATGAAGAATGGAACATGAAACATGAACAATGATACCTTGAATGATGCCTTGTAAATATAAAATCTAACATAAAATGGCCATGAAGGATGTAGATCTAGATCTTGAGATAAGTGTAGAACAATGCTTGACCTTGGATCTTGAATGTAACATCACAACACTAGCTCAATAACATGCTTGATGCTTGATATCCTTGACATGATGATGGATCTTGAATTTTTGCAACAAATGATGAATCATTTTCCCATGAATGCCTTAAAATTGACCTTGAATGCTCTCTTGATGATCTTGTAAAGTATTAGAATGCTTAACTCTTGAGTGATTGACTTGATATCATGAATTCTTAATGAAATAATTATTTGAGATGCGGTTTATATAGGCAATCCATCCAAGATACTGTTTATTAGATCCCAGAGGCTGGTATTCATAAAGTTTGAATTTAAAACCCTAATTTCCCACTCAAAACCCTAAAAAGGGTCAAATGGGACTCATACACCCAGGGTGGTGTATGGGTCCCACTGGGCCTTTTTAGGTGGAAAAAGTGTTAGGGTGTTAAGAAATTAAGTTTATTTGATGTATATGTCAGGATTTTTGTTAAAATATGCCTTGAGATGCACAATATAGGGTCTTAGTGGCCTATTAGTGATGATATTAGGGTCATAAATACAAGAGGGATCAAAAATCAATGTGAAAGTGTAAATAAATATACTTTACAACATTAAATTAAGGCCACAATTAGGTTTATTTAGCTTAATAGGTCCTTAAATCCAATGTGAATGTGAAAAACACATTACAACACTAGATCAAGGCATCATTAGGTCCATTATAAGGTTAATCATTTCCAAGTTAAGTGTGAAAATGTAAGTGACAAAATTTTTCTACACTACACAGTCAACACATAATTCCCATAAATCAGGAGCAAAGACATGTACCAAGACTAAATCACCTAGATGGGCGAATGAGTCCTATATGAGGGTTTTCACACTAAATTCAGAAAATTCTGAGTTGATTCTATGGTTTCTAATTTGTATGCTAACTTGGTTGTGTGCAATTATAGTTTTCCAAATAAATTTAATGACGCAAGATGCAAAAATGCAACCTATATGCACTTTTCACTAATGCAAGATTTAGAAGCCTTAAATGAAAATTAACTAATTAAATATCTAATGCAAAGTTAATGTAAGCTAAATCTAGGACTTTAATGCACTCCAAATCAAAAATAAAGGGTTTGAACATTGGGTTCACCAAAATAAACTGAAGGAAATATGGTACTCCACCTTTTAGGAGATGGAGCACTAGGGGGTACCTATTTCACTCTAGTTCATTAAAGGAAACCTTAGAGACTTCCACTGAATGATTCAATTGAGGGAAGTACTACTACTAGGACAAGAGATGTTTTCTTTGATGTGATTAAAAGGCAGGGGTTCGCCACTAAGAAAATTCTTAGAAGGAAAGAAATGAAAGTAATATGCAAATCTAACTATGTGACCTAGAAAATGAACTGAAAATCGGAATGAGAAACCAAGGATAAATAGAGAAGCACCTAGAAGAATAATGTAGTCAAAACAAGGTATGAAACCCTCAAAATTTTATTTTTGAAGAGTACTAGGACTTATATGCCAAGATGGGTGATTTAGTCCCAATCTAGGGTTTTTGGGCAGGATCTGGAATCGCCTGGTGACTGATCTGGATCTAAAAAAGACTAGAAAAAATGGTGTACTGGGACTCATACACCTAGACTATTGCAAAGTGTCATTTTTTGTCACAAAGTGTCCTAGGAGAATAATTTTGAACTGAAACTTTGTGAGCCTCTGAGTATGAATTAAATAAGCACTTTCCCATTGGTTTCTTGTAAATAATTTGGATATCTTGGTCTAGATTTGAGTTTTTCTGAGCCTTGATAACTTCTTATGACATCTTTTACAACTTTTCAATTTTGGTACTTTTGAAGACTTCAAATCCATTTTTCTTCAACCTATAAACTTGCAAGCATACAAAGAGAGAGAGAGAAAAAGTGTTGTTTTGTTAGGGAATGGGGGTTTTCCTTCGTAAAACCCTATTTTGGTAATCAAACCTTAATGAGAAATGAAGCATGAATAAAATGAAACATGAAATATAAGATGAAATAATAGAACCTTGTTTGAAACCTTGTAGATCTGCAAACAAGCATAAAGTGGCCTCAATGAATGTAGATCTTGATCACAACACTTGATTAGAAACAATGCTTGAATGGGATCTTGAATTGATCTTCATTGCTACATCACAATATTAGCTCAACAACATGCATGATGCACTAATTCTTTGACATGATGAAATGACTCTTGATTGCTACAATAATCTTCTATAAATTTTCCCTTGCATGCCTTAGAAATGCTCTTGAATGCTCTTGTGAAGTAATCTTGATTTCTTATAAAATTAGAGGATGAAACTATGTGAAATAACTTTGTATTTATACTTGTTTATGCAAAATTTTCCAAAATTACAACACTACAAGCCGACATCAGATCTAGGAGAATAAAATCCCACTAAGAATTGAATTCAAAATAGGTCCTAGTTTAAGCGGGAATCATATGCACCTTGGGCATATGATTTCCAATGTCTTAAACATAGGAAAAAAACTCCAAGAAGTGTCTTGTTTAATGTGAAACTCAAAATCAAGTCTGAAGACCTAGGTGGGACTCATATGCCCTAGGTGGCGTATGAGTCCTAGATCACCAGATCTGGAACACACAACCTTAAAAATTGAATTATGATTGGTTATTTGATAAATGTCGGGATTATCCTCAAAAACTGGATTTAATAAGGTTTGTGGATGTAAAATAAGACCAAATAAGGCATAAAGAAGCCCAGTTTTAGTAGGGAGGGCCCAAACAAGTGTGAAAATGTGAAGGGATACATTTTTCTGCAATACACTAACCATGTAAGTTTCTCATGTTTCCAATATGCTAAGGTTTTGATCTTTTATTTATTTTTCTTATGTCTCTATTTTTTTGTCAAAAACCTATGTATGGTATTTTTGGCTTCATTTCTTAGTCATTGAAATTTCAAATAAATTACATTTTTAGAAACTAGACTCTATTCTATACATAGTCAAAAAAAATATTTTTGATTAGTTTCCTAAAAAATTAAGGGGAGCACTCATTTTTTTGTTGTTAGGATGTGTCCACTTTGAAAACTGGTAAAAAATCATATATTATTAAAAAATTAGCCAAAAATAGGGCATAAACTATATGGTGTTAGCTAATTTCTCACCGAAGTGATTTTTTAAATAATAATAAAAAGTTAGCATTTTAGAGGGAGAACACTAGATGCTATGTGATGTTTTTGATAGAAACAAGAGCACTTTTTGTGCTCCCCCATTTTTAAACCCCTTAATCTTCACATTAAAAAAAAAATAGTAGTTTAGAAATTAGATTCAGGGCACTATGACTTAGGTTTTTCTTGTTGCATCTTCAAATTTTGAGCATAACTAGATCTTCAATTTCTCATCCAAGATTAGTCTTTCCTAATTTCAAAAAAAGTGGCCACTTAAGATTCCATTTTGGTCCCCCATAACCCTAAACATACCCCTATCTATGTATGAAATGCTAAGGATTGATCTAATTGTTTATCCAATTTTTCCCCTAGATATTTTAAAAAATTTGCTAATGAATTTTGGGTCACAATGAGAAACAATAGGTGTAGGTAACTGAAACATAGAATTTTGGTGCTCTTCACTAGGTTTTTAGGACCTAGGGCAACAAAAACATACATTTACATTCAAGAACAAATCCTTGAGATTCCAATGCAAAGGAGATTGAAATCTGACAAAGCGTGTGTTCTAGGGGATTGAATGACAAGAAATGAGGGGTTCACCACCAAGTTTGGACTTGGAAAAGGAAATGTTTGAAAACATAAAGTGATATAAAAAATTACCTAGAAATGAAAATGAAACAAAATAGGAAGTTGTAAAACTAAAAGTGTGCACCTGGAAACTTGTAGAGGCTTGAATTAAGACTAGAAACGTTGATTCTGGAATTTTGATCCACTGGGACTCATTCACCAATCTGGGTGAATCAGTCCCAGATTAGGGTTTCTACACAGGAATAGGTTTCTTGAAAAAGGGTATCTTAAACTGTAAAAATCTCAAAATTGACCAAAAATGGGACTCATTCGCCACTTGTGGCGAATGAGTCCAGTTTGGTTTTTCTAGAAATTCAAAGCTTTGATTTGCTCCTCTCGATCTAGTCTTTTTGTTCCTCCAAGTTTCTGGATCTGAAACCCTGATTTTTGAGACTGTAAGTGACTTTTTGTGACAATTTTTGACCTTGCCAATAGGGAGACAGCTCCAACAATTTTGAAACTTAATCTTCAATGATTCTTCAAGCTCCAAAATACCTAGATCTTGATTGATGTCTTGTAAATCTATAACTCAACATGAAATGGCCATGAAGGATGAAGATATTGATCTTTGACAATAAGAATAGAGCAATGCTTGGTCTTGGATCTTCAATGCTACAACACAACACTAGCTCAATAATATGCTTGATGTTTGATATGATTAACATGATGATGGATCTTGAAATATTGCAATAATGGATGAAGAATCTTTCCCAAGTTAGAATGCTTTTAATTCTTGAATGCTTGACTTGATCTCATGAATGCATGATGTTTCTTAGATTGCTTAAGATGTTAGGATTTCTTAGAGATGAAATAATGATTTAGAAGCTTGTTTACATAGGCAAGCCACTCACATGACCATTAATTTGATCCCCAATGCCGACATTAAATAAATTTGAACTTAAAACCCAATTTTTCCTACTCAAACCTCAAAAATAGCTCAAATGGAACTAATTCACCATCTTGAGTGAATTATTCCCACTTGGATGGGACTCATTCACCCAAAGTGGTGAATGGGTCCCATAGGTGCTATTTTAGGGGCTAAACCGTTGGGGAATGCATAAATTAAGTTTGTATGTTGATTTTGTCAAGTTTTTGTTCAAAATAAGCCTTGGAATGCACAATATAGAGTTATAGGGGCCTATTATTTATGATATAAAATTCATAAATACAATAGGGCCCAAAATAAATTATGTGAAAGTGTAAATAAATACACTTTGCAACACTAAATTAAGGCAAAATTGGATGTATTTAGCTTAGAAGGGCCCTAAATCCTATGTAAATGTGAAAGACACATTACAACACTAGATTAAGTCCACTTGATTTACAAGCATCCCAAATTTAATGTGAATATGTAAATAAATACATTTTACAACATTAAATTAGGGTAGAGTTAAGTGAATTTAGCTTAAAACGGGCCCAAAACCTAATGTGGATGTGTAAAACACCTCAAAACACTAGATCAAGGTGACATTAAGTCCAAAATCTACAAGGAGGAGCTAAACAAGCATGTAAAAGGTTAAGGACCCTTTTCTCAACATTAGATTTAGCACCCACTTTAGTGAGAGGATGAACTTGCTTCAAACTCACACTAAAGTAGACATTCAAGAGGGGTCCAATCATACCAATGCAGATGAAAAGGGATGACAAAGATGAATGGAGTGGCCAAGCTCCCAGGATCCAAGATCCTAAGTCAAACCAACAGAAGCACAAAAGGACAAACACGAGGTGAATGATTTGTAGAAAAATGAGATACGTGATCATGCAATGTCAAGAAAAATAATTAAAGATAAAAATGAGGTGGATCAAGCCTCGACCATTTGTCCAACATGATGTGGTTCAGATCTAAGTTGTTTATCAGAGAAAAATGCATACTCACTCTGAGGCGATAGAACTCATGGTTGCCCACTAGGTGAAAAATCAAAAAAGGGTGAGAAACATACACTCATGGATGGTATGTACTCACATACACACACAAGTAGCTATGGGGAAAGTCATGTTGCTGGTTGGGATTCCTGATCAAACAATACCAAAGTTATACCTCCTAATAACTTTAATAAGGCACCACATGAAAATGATTTTCAAGCTTCATGAGACAAGAAAAAAATTGTATGCTTAGAGCTCATGAACAAACAGGATGGCTCCATAGGCATGCAAGTTGTGTTATGCAATGTGGCCATATAAAAACAAATGCAAAGTGTAGAAATAGGAAATGGTCAAAGGAGTCTTTCTTAGTTCATATGAGGTCTTTAACTTAGGAAACATTGTGCCTAATGTCTCCAAGAGAAGACCAATCAAAGAATATAAAATTCACAAGTTAGGCGATGCAGTGAGTCACATCAAGCCACTAAGAGGAATTTAATATGCTAAGAGAGATCACACTCATGAAGGACATTACACACAATTTCATCCATAAAGCGAAAAACACATCCTATGAAGTAAGAAGGTTGCACTAAGAACCATGCAAAGGAAAAGTGTAAAAGAAATAATGCCAATGCATGCCCCCATTTTAAAGAAATTTCTAAACACCATGTTGTGAGAAATTACTTTAAAGTAGCAAATGAAAAATGCCAACAAAAAAGGAGGAAATAAGAGCTAACATGGAAATCCCTATGCCAAATAATATGTTTCCAATAATATCATGAATAATTATGTCACATGTGAGCCAACTTAAGGCATGTCATGCACATCCCAAGCTTTCTCTTATATGTTCATGAAAGGTGATCAACTAGTCGAAAGAGAAAACAAGTGGCATACAAGGAAAAGGCTGACTAACCCCTTTCCCCCACTTAGTGCAAGATAAGGGTGAGATGAATGGGATGAAAATAATTATTAGTTAGAGGTATTAGGTGCTTCAACACAAGAAAGAGCACCACACTCCTCGAGATGTTGAATTTTTTTGTTTAAATCCTTAGATGAAAATGGAGATAAAGGAGGTAACCCTAGATCTTTCTTAAAAGATTATGATATGTCAATTTTCTTCGTTTGTTCATTATATTCATGTGTAGGAGGGAGATTTTATCTAATACCATAACAATCTTTTAATTCAAATGAAGGGGTTTTATGTTTCTGAGAAGGATCAGCTTCTTCGAGAGAATACAAATTCTTTTTAAAGTCATGTTGTGTTCCTTCATGAGGGATGGGAGTTATATATCCCCCATAACCACCATGGGGTAATGTTGTTGATGTAGAACCAAGTTGAGAATATAAAACATAAGGTTGCTTTGGTTTAGGTTGTGATATTTCACACTCTGCTTTAAAGGGAGGTGTAAGACCCCAATCGTTACTAGAACTTGTATCTGAAAATGAATCATTTGTATATGACTCTTTGGACCATGAGGGTGAGATTTTGGAAAGTTTTTTTGTAGGTGAATAATTGGCATCAACTTGTATAGCTTCAAGTTTTGATTTTGGAATGAAAGTATTAGAAATATTGTGATCATGTGATTCATAGCTTCATTCCTCTGCTTCAACCGTGTATATCTTGTTATTGTACTCAAATTTCATTGTGCGGTGGAGGGTAGATGGGACTCCTTTCATAGCATGAATCCATGGTATCCCTAGGAGAAGATGGTATAGAAGGGGTCCTGGCATGATATGGATAGGGGTAGGAAACACTACAAGTCCGACCTCAAAAGGTAATGTGATCATCCCTAGTGGTTTCCTATTAACATTGTCAAAGCCATGAATAATATCATTAAGTTGAATAAGCCTTTTGTCCATGCCACTTTTATCTAGGAGGTCAATGCCACAAACATTGATTTCAACTTTGTTGTCTATGAGAGTGTGCCTAACTATAGTTTCATTGATGATTACCTTTATCATCAATGTTTCATTCTTGTTATGAGTCTCAAGTGAGGCAATTCATGCTTAGAGAATTTTATTTCTAACCGTGTGACTTGTCTGGGGTGAAAGGAGGATTTTTCGTTATTCAATTTCATAGAAGCTTGGATCTCCTCCTACTTTATTTGTAATATTTCTTGAAATAGGAACTTGTATGTAGGTGATAGTTGAATCAGTTGCGACACGGATATATTAACGGGATTCTTTTTAAGGTCTTCAATGCTAGGCATAATATTTTGAGGAAATGGTGATGTTGTGAGAGATATTTGTGGTCCCCTACATGTTTTAGCAACTATTTTCTATCTTGGTTGTTGCAAAACATTGTTAGGTTGCATCCTAGATTTCAAGAAATCTCTTTTTTTTTATGTGATTCATTAATGGGAGGTGACTTAGGAAGCTCACTAATTAAAGGAGATCCAATTTGTGTCGTCATAACCTCAACAATATTATGTTTAAATTTTCATGATGTCTTAGTGAAGGGGGGTCTAATGTCACTTCACCTAAGGAAGCCTCATTACATGTGTCAATGCTCAGATTTTCTTGCACCATGATATCCTCCCTAGGAGGAGATATTTTAGGAGAACTACAAACCAAATTTTCTTGACATTCAAAGGTTGGTTCTTCTCAAATTACTTCATTGCAAGTAGGGGAATGATCAATGATTGAATTATCTTGCTCAATAAGGGTTTCCATAGGTGAAGGGGGACAACTAGGATTCTCATGACCTTCATTGATTGTGTTTTTTAATATTGAAGTATCTTCTTCATGACTAGGAGAGATACTAGGAGAAGAATAAATGTTATTTTCATGATTACCTATGGTTGTGTTGTCTTTTTCATCAATTTCTTGTCCACTAAGAGAAGTAAGAGGAGAGAAACAACTAGGATTCTCAAAACTCTCATTGATTGGTTCTTCTAACACCAAAATATCTTCTTCGCCAATAGGAGAGATATTAGGAGAAGAAAAAATATGATCATTAGGAATGTCCAAGGTTGTATTCTCTTTCACTAAAACACTCTCATAGGGAGGGGATTGTTTCTTATCATGCCTAGATATGTAAGACACTAACATTGTTTTAACAAAACTGAAAAGCACTTGTAACCATTTCATGCAATGTTTTAGCAATGTAAACAATGTATATCCAAAGATGTAAATGACTTTTATCCAAAGTATGAAAAAATTTAAGAATGCAAACAATGTGTGTGCAAGAATGAAAAGCACTCTTACCAAACTTATGCAATTTTTTATGATTGTAAACATTGTATATGCAAAAGTGAAAAGTTCTTTTATACCTATGATGCAAATTTTCAAAAATGCCAACTTTTTCAGATCTAATGATGGTCAAGTAATTAAAATGATTTCAACAATGAGTACCCTAAATTGATGTTTTTGACCTAGATGCATAAAACAAGTGTTCCTGAAACTTTCCAGACATAGTATATGTTTCCATGAGGCTTAGGAAGCACATAAATGAGGTTTTTGATACTGTAATAGGCAATTTAAAATATGGAATGGGACTAATTCACCCAAGGTGGTAAAAGAGTCCCAGTTAGGGTTTATTTCAATATTTTCAAAAAAAATCAATTATTTTTCATGCTTTTTATATTCTATGACTGAAAGACTAAATACAAATGTAGATTTTGAATGAAATTAAATGCAAACATGCAAGCTATATGAGCTTTCACTAATGCAAAAATTTGAAACCCTAGAAAGCCAATTAACTAATGCAAATCCTAATGCAATGTTAATGCAAGATAAATCTAGGATGATGATGGACTCCAAATCAGAAAAGAAGGTATTTGAAATTTCATATTCACTAAAATGAAAAGGTGAATTTTCTGAAGGCTTGATCACTAGGGTTTTAGGACCTAGGGCAACAAAATCTTACATTTGCATTCAAAAACAAATCCTTGAGATTCCAATGCAAAGGAGATTGAAATCTGACAAAGGGTGTGTTCTAGGGGATTGAATGACAAGAAATGAGGGGTTCACCACCAAGTTTGGACTTGGAAAAGGAAATTTTGGAAAACACAATGTGATATTCAAAATGACCTAGAAATGCAAATGAAACAAAATAGAAAGGTGTAAAAATGAAAGTGTGCACCTAGAAACTTGTAGAGGCTTGAATGAAGACTAGAAATGCTGCTGATTTTGAATTTTTGGCCCACTAGGACTCATTCGCCAATCTAGACGAATCAGTCCCAGATTAGGGTTTTTACATAGGAACAGGTTTCTCGAAAAAGGGTATCCAAAACTGTAAAAATCTCAAAATTGACCAAAAATGGGACTCATCGCCACTTGTGGCGAATGAGTCCAGTTTAGCTTTTCTAGAAATTCAAAGTTTTGATCTACTCCTCTTGGTCTACTCTTTTTGTTCCTCCAGGTTTCTGGATTCGAAAACCTGATTTTTTAGGGTTGTAAGTGACTTTTTGTGACAATTTTGACCTTGCCAATAGGGAGACAAATCCAAAAAAAATGAAACTTAATCTTCAATGATTCTTCAAGCTCCAAAATACCTAGATCTTGATTGATGTCTTGTAAATCTGCAACTCAACATGAAACGGCCATGAAGGATCATGTAGATCTTGATCTTTGACAATAAGAATAGAGAAATACTTGGTCTTGGACCTTCAATGCTACATCACAACACTAGATGCTTGATATGCTTGACATGATGATGGATCTTGAATTGTTGCAACAATGGATGAAGAATCTTGCCCTTAGAATGCTTGACTTGATCTCATAAATGTATGATGTTGCTTAGATTGCTTAGGATACTAGGATTTATTAGAGATGAAATAATGAGTTGGAAGCTTGTTTATATAGGCAAGCCACTCAAGTGACCATTATTTTGATCCCCAAGGCCGACATTGAAGAAATTCGAACTTAAAACCCATTTTTTCTCACTCAAACCTCAAAAATAGCTCAAATGGGACTCATTCGCTATCCTGGGTGAATGAGTCCCACCTAAATGGGACACATTCACCCAAAGTGGTGAATGGGTCCCATAGGGGCTATTTCGAGGGCTAAACTATCGGGGAATGTATAAATTAAGTTTATAACATGTGTATTTTATCAAGTTTTTGTTTAAAATAAGCCTTGGGATGCACAATATAGGGTCATAGGGGCCTATTAATGATGATATAAAAGTAATAAATATAATAGGGCCCAAAATTCAATGTGAACGTATAAATAAATACACTTTACAACACTAAATTAAGGCAAAATCTGATGTATTTAGCTTAGAAGGGCCCTAAATCCTATGTAAATATGAAATAAGCATTAAAACACTAGATTAGGTCCACTTGATTTAAAAGCATCCCAAATTTAATGTGAATATGTAAATAAATACATTTTACAACATTAAATTAGAGTAGTGTTAAGTGAATTTAGCTTAAAACGGGCCCAAGACCTAATGTGGATGTGTAAAACACCTCACAACACTAGATCAAGGCGACATGAAGTCCAAAATCTGCAAGGAGGAGTTAAACAAGCGCGAAAAAGATTAAGGACCCTTTCTTCAACATTACAATAGCCAAATGTACCAAAACATGATTGAGGAAGAGGCATGTGATCTCCTACATTGTGATATTTTCTTACAAGCAATCATGGTGGCTATTTTTTTAATATTTATTAAAACAACATCAAGACATTTTGATGCTTTGTTATAGAGTTCGCTCTTGAAATACATGTTTATAGATTCTCAATCCTTGGTGGAACTACGAGAGGCATGTAAAGCTCCAGCTTCCTATTCATGGGCTTGGTGATGTAACATGAAATGTGGGAATATCATTAAGAATTATATTCTTATCTTCAATAATTTAATCTAAATATCAAGCATAAGAAGGGAAGTTCCAATCTAATCTCATATTATTTAATCCATATACTAGTTCAAGCTCTCCTTTTTCCTCTTGGAATAATTCAAAATTAAGTTAGCACATAGTGAAAAATGTATTCATCTAACAAGAACTGTGTATATATTTATTAAATATTAATATGTGGTAATTTAGTTCTATAATTCTACTTGCATGGTGGACTCTTATAACACCTTTGGCACATGTGTATTTTACATGAGGTAAATATGAATTTAAACTAATATGGAAGGCTCATTTCAAGAAGTTTATAGGATAATTTGGAGTTGAAAAAATTCCTGTGGTATTGTACAAGTACTTTTTTTAGCCTTGCCTCAAGTCAAAGTTTCCAAATATATCATGTCATGTACTACACATAATTTTTTTGAAATGGTCAATATAAAGCAAGGTTTGTATAGAGTTGTGTAGGTTATATTGAGACAATGGGAATTTATTTCTATGGAATTCCTCTTAAATCACCCTACTAAGCATGGTAATAATTATTTCTATGTAGTAGTTGATAGATTCTCAAATATGACAAATCTAGTTCCTTGTAAGAAAATAATCTAATCTTTAGAAACAACTAAATTTTGGTGTGAAAAAGGTATATCACCTAATTAATTCTTATTAGGTACTCTTCATACTAACATACTTAAGCTTACTTATGTCAAGTGTTTTTCTATCTCAATTCATGGGATTAAAACACATGTCATGATCTAATTTAATCTTTCACTAGGTTTCTCATTGTATATTCTAGTAATAATTGAAAATTATTAATTTTGTATCTAATGAAATATCAAGTTTCATAAAAAAATTAGTTACTTCTCTCTTATGTGATATATAATTTTTTAATTACATATGATCCTTGGGGTGTTGTGGGATTCCAATCATCAAATCTAACATGATATTAGAGCTCCAAATCTATAATTTTTTATCCATTTTTTTATATATTTATCCTTGACCTTTCAAATAGTGCATCCTAGAGTAAAATGGACATTATTGTTGTGTCCAAAAGGCATCCAAACCTTGAGATAGCCTATCCAAACACTAAAATTAGAGTCTAGAAAATTTAGGGTATTTTTTGGGGCTCTTGAAAAGTCATCATAAAAAATTTATATAATTATATTGATCCATACATAATCTATATGCTTCCATATAATTATTGGTCTCCTACATTTGCAAAAATCTAGCTTGCTCAAGGTCTTTTCAACAATCAAAAATACTCAACAATGAAAAAAAATTGTGTAGTGAAAAAATGAATTCTTTTTCAACTAATTTAAAATACAGCCAAGATTTATTTTATGGGAAGCTTAAAATATAATCAGTAGTTTTTATTTCACAAGGATAATTTGAACACAACAATACATTAAAAAAAAATGGCAATTGGGTTATGGTTAAATTCTAGCTAGTGGTCTTATTAAGAGGTAGTCATTGGTCACACTCAAACTAGTGGGCCTAAACCCAATCACCACCACTTGAAGTTGTGTCACTTAAGGAAACACCAGAACTTGATTAATACCCAACCAAAACACCACCATTGCTAGCTACTCCATCCTAGCTTAGCCATTTTTTTGTTGCCTAGGTGTCACCATTGGGTTATGCAGTAGCCACAATCTACTTTCTTAAACCCTTTTGGATAACTTTTTATTGAA
Source organism: Sequoiadendron giganteum (assembly GCA_007115665.2). Taxonomy (NCBI): domain Eukaryota; kingdom Viridiplantae; phylum Streptophyta; class Pinopsida; order Cupressales; family Cupressaceae; genus Sequoiadendron; species Sequoiadendron giganteum. The sequence continues at coordinate 796,642,629 of CM021102.1, read as the reverse complement.
GGACATAACTTGGGTGTTTGATATCAAATTTTCAAAAATCAATAACTATTAGAATATTAGTTTTGAACACCTTTTAATAGTTTTGTATTGTTTTCCAAATTTTGTTGTTGGTGAATTTTATTACTGGTTGAAGTTGAATCACCATTTTTGGATTTCGATAATTTTTTTACAAAATCTCTAAATTTTATGATTCTTAAATGGTGTTAGAAAAGTATTGATAAACTCTTCATAGTCATCCATGTAATTTTTCTAGAATCTATCCTAAGTATATTTTATTTAGTTTGTTGCATATTTATATCCTAGTTGATTACTTAGACATTTTTGCACCTAAAAAAAAAATTTATGAGATTCTTTATTTTTAGTCTATTGATATGTATTGATATTATTGATATCTAATTTATTTTTTAGAAGATAATAATGGGTTTTATAGTATCTTGGATAAAAATACTTATGATTCTTAGAGAAAAGGCATCCTAAAAATCTTGGGTGGCTTAATATTTTGTCTTATCTTTATGTAATCATATGTGAGCTAGACATACCTACGAGGAAATCAATATAGGGTAATAATATTGATCATGTTGAAGGATTGATTTATTCTATTTTTTATTATGACACTATATGTGTTATATCAGACCTTGATTATCCATACACACTTCTCCCTCATTTCCCTTCATGATGTAGATAATATACCCTTTTCCTGATCATTCTTTAGAGAATCTTGAATATATTGTGGTTCTTATATGTTCTGATGACATAGAGACTTCTCCATTGCTTCTTGTCTTCCTATCGAGACCACATCTTCATCTCCTTTAGTTTGTAATTAAACTAGTATTACAAGATCAATGGCTCTGATTGATTGAGTGTAGTAGTAAATTCATCGTCTTCTAGATATAGCGCATTGGGATTTATATCTATCAGGCATAGCATCTTTGTTTGTACAATCTCACATTATAAATCTTGAAGAAACATTAGAGTATTTACATTACCTCTTTGATGACAATTATGTCATCACATATTCAATGTTTCTAGATGCAATTCATAATTTTTCCTCTTCTAGTTCCACTTCTCTAATGGGACATTTAGTTCCTAGTTTGGAGGAGACATATTTTTCTAGCATTACCTAGGACACTATATTTACATTCAAAGACACACATCTAGATTTAGATTCTCTATTCATCAAAATTATGGGAATAGATTCTACAATCAGTAATGGATCTATTTCTTCCCGTTGTATTTTATCTTTTTGTAGTCATGAGATTTATTTATTTGTAAATGAGTACCTAATTAATCCTTATAGCTAGGACCCATCCATGCATTCATGTATTTCATCATGATCCCTAAGTTCCATTTAAGGGGGCTGTTGGTGTGAAAAAGTTAAATATCACCTAATTAGTTCTTATTAGGTCCAATTCACACTAGCATACTTAAGCTTACTCAAGTCATGTGTTTTTCTATGACTCAATTCATAGAATTAAGACACGTGTCATAATCTAATTTAATCCTTAGCTAGGGTTCAATCCTTGTATTTATAATAATGGTTTCCCAGTGTATATTCTAACAATCAATCATTATTCATTTTGAATCAAATAAAAAACTTAAGTTTCATAGAAAATGAATTGCTTCTCTCTTATATGATAGAGTGTTTTGATTGTAATTTATCCTTGGGGTGTTGTGGGGGTTCAATCATCAACTCCAACACTAGCCTATAGATTCACTTTAGAAACCCAAAAACAATCTTATCTAATAGAGGCACAAGGTTCTTAAATAATTTTTAGGAAGTCCTTTTCCCAATGTTAGACACAAAGTTGAACAATTCTATCATATTTATCCATAGAATGATGGATAGATTGATGTTGTAAACAAGATTATAGTGCATATTCTTAGAGTGTATAATTTGAAGAAATGTCAAACTTGGGATGAATTCTTGCCTTTCATTTATGATAGCTACAACAAATTTATACAGAACTCCATTGCACACAACCCTTTTTAAGTCTACTTTAATTTGTGACCTCTAACACCCATTGATGTACCTTATCATATTTTACTATCAACAAAAACAATTTTTTCATCTTAAAGGGAATTTGACCAAAGTTATTAAATTTATTGAGTGCATTTATCAATAAGTAAAAACCATTTACAATAAGATACTGCAAAATACAAGTAGCACCATGATAAACATAATAAACCTCACACCTTTAATGTTAGTAATTAAGTTTGGCTACACATGTGAAAGGAAAGACTAATAGGATCTCACCTCAAGCTTTGTCAACTTCAATACACTTTGTAAACCATTACTAATTAAGTAGGAGATAATATTTTAAGCTTAATCTTTATTTTTATCTTCGATTACATCTAATATTTAACCCAAATCTCTCATGTCATTACTTTCCACCTCTATCAAATACCTCAAATATTATAGAGACACAAGTTAATAAATAGAGAATAATCTAGGTTGTTACATTACTAGAGAATTGGATCGGCGTTGATAATAGGCTGAAATAGACACATCAACAAGAGATCCCTCTCTTCCAAATGGTCAAAGTAGGTTAAATTCCTTCTTAAAGAAAATGGCAAATTGTAGTGTAGGTGGCCAATTTATTTCCACATCTTTCATTGCAACTTATATGCAATTTGGACCATTTATCTTTAAAGAAAGTTGACTAATTCAAGAGGATCTAGGTAACTCAATGTTATCACAAATCTCAAGTATTTCTTGACAATCTTTGTGGTTTCATTGGTAGTATTTTCATTATAGTTAGCACCCACATGTCATATTGTAAGCTCTACATAGCTTTTACAATTGTGAAGTAGTGTTAAACCATTATTAGATACTTATGAATTGTTTCGATCTAACTGACATTTCATCTTCCCTCTATGTATATTAATATACATTGCTATTTTTTTAATTAAAAAATCAAACAAAAAAACACATCAAACATCTATTTATTTATAATAGAGAACTAATATAATACCACTATATTATTATAATCCTGCACATATTATCAATTATTTTCTCTCATTTCATTATGCGTTTATACTCGCATATTTCTAACCTCTATCATACATATATTACTACCATCCAACCTCATTAAAGCCATTTAATTGAGCTTGTCCACCAACTTCTCCCTTGAGCCCGGATCAGTGGAACTGTAATGTGTAATCAAATCAACCATTAAAAGATTCACTCAAATTGACAAATTTCCACATTATCATTCTGCCCATGATCGTTGTGAGCAGTAGAAAACGCAGAGAAAGACACCCAAAAAGACGAAAAATAAAATAAAACACCCATTTTTGTACCACGAGATCCTTGATAGTTATCAAGAAAGTTGTTAATGGCCAAATTAAAAAACAGTGAGGAACAGTAATGCCATGTACAGGTGTTTGTATGTTCGTCATATAAGACGACAGCGCCACCAACATAACAAAACAAAAACCGCCCTATATAAAAATTTATCCTACCCACACTTGAAAACAAATATTTCTATTGTCTTTGCCTGGAATAGATTTAGAAAACAAAGAACCATTAGAATTATGTTTAAGGATTGAATAACTGAATAGATTATACGCATTACGAGGCAGCTCCAGCCTGGTATCCAGCTAACATCAGCATTTAAAAGTTTATCTCACTCGACACTGAGAAAATCATAGCTGGAACGTAAGGCAACGACAAAGAATCTGAAAAAAGGAAACTGAGATGAGAGAGCTGAAGAAAATCTTAATGGTGTTTGGCAATATAAAAGTCTAAGGTCCAGCCTTAACAGAGTACAAGTCTAGAGAGGGATCCACGACCAAAGATCCCTTAATACAGATTCTTGGGTGTCAGATCCACCTGTACCATCTTTGGCTACTTTATGTTTAAATTGGTTTTAGGAAAATTCATCTCATGGTGAATTGTTGGCGGTAAATTTTCCGTCACAATGAATTGCTGACGGTGTATTTTATTTGGCGGTGAATTTTTCATGGTCATGAATTTTCCTTGGGTGAATTGTCGGTCCTTGAGTGAATTGTTGGCGATACCGATTAAATTATATGCTTTCTCTTAAATTGGTTTACACAATGTTCATTCTTTGATATTTCTATGTTGCTTCGTTGGTGTTAACTAGCATAAGGGAGTTGACATGCTATAATTATTTATCGTTTAGGTTTAAACAATACACTCTAAATTTTGATTTGTTTAAACGATTCATCTGAAATTACATTTTTTTCAATAAGACTCATTTATTAAGATGAACAAATCAAAACTTAAAATATACTGTTTAAATCGAATCTAATCCGAATATATATATATATATATATATATTCCGTATTATATAACTAACCAGCAGCTCTGCTCCTATTCGTCATCAGCTGCTGATGCCTAGCTAGACTGTGGAAGATGAAATGTAAATAAGTATAATAAAAGATGGCAAGCTTAGTTTTGGTTTCAAACTTTTGCGATTACGTTAAGAATTCAATTCTGCTAAACACAGAGAATTTTTCAAGGCGAGTAAACAAGTATAATGTTAAGTTTTAATATTATGGACGTCTCTTTCTTTTGACAGTTATAAGATGGAATAATGTTTTCATTACGTGAAGATACTTTGATTTGTCGATTCTCATTACGTGAAGGTACTTTCATTTGTCGATTTCTCTGCTCCCAAATATTTTGGTATCAATTATATTAAGCTATTTTTAGGTTGTAACAATGTTTCCCACTATATTTATTTTGAGTGAACACTATTTAAATTCTGTTCACCATATCTCACCCTTCAATTTTGCAGTCTTTTAATGATGAAATTGGATTTTTTTATTTAGTTTTGTTTTTATTTTTAAAAAATTTGTTGAAATATATGATGATAATTGATACAATTTTGTGTAAAATTAGAAACATTTACTTAAGGTTTGCATCTTATTATTTTTTAATGCTTTCTCATATTTTTATGTATATACATATCTATACATTGAACACATTTGTCTAGTTATTATACTTATTCATACACTAGTTCTTAGAGAGATGATGTCTACCACAATTCATTTGTCTTAAAGGGCTTAGATTGGATTTATAGCAATGAAGTTGTCATCATAAGTGCAAACTCCACCTATCTTATTTTAAAATTTTGACCAGCTCACCCCTTGTACCTTTCCTACACAAGACTAACTTTGTTGGCACCCCTTAACTCTTTCTTTTTAATCATTATTGTTATAAAAGCTTTGGGCATATATGCTTTTTAAGTCATCCTGTGAGCTATTAATAATAATCCCACATATTAAGAAAATAGTAGTTAGCTTGACTTAAATTAGTATAAATGTGGTGCATAAGCTATGGTAGGAACACCTCAAATTTCATTGTATTGATTTTGCTCAAAGGAGGCTACCCCCTTGAAGAGTCTTATGATATATAATGCAATTCTAACTTCTTAAGTCCAATACAATTATTTTTCTCTAGTTTTACATGCATAATTTTTGTTTTATATTAGATCAATCTATTATAGGAGGGTACACAATATTTGGTATCAACAATTTTTCTAAGGAAAAGTTCTACTATAATATTTTACATTTAGAGCTTTATGCACAACTATCCACCATTTTCTCTTTGTAGACATCCAAAATTTACCATTCACACAAACTTTCTAGTAAATTAAGTAAATCATTAATTAATTCTTCCTTAAGGTTGATTGATTAAATTAAATCAATTATCCTTAGTCCCCATTTCCTCTAAGTTAATTAATTAATTAGTCCCTACTTAGTTAATTATTTAATACTAATTAACCCTTATTAATATTTCTTCTATTTTTTAATTACATATCATCATCAATCCTTGTCCACTTAGTCATAGTCATTAAATCCATCTATGTGGATTAATATCTAAAATTTCCATCATTTGACGTGTGTCCCCTCTCCTCCTATGCTCCCACATGCATGATCATGTCAGCTTATCCCACTCCTTTCTCACACACATGAGAGCATGCTTTATTAAAATCATATTTGACTTTCATTTCAACCCTCTCATGCTCCCACATATGCGAGCATGCTAACCTTATCCACATATTTCTCACACATGTGTGACCATGTTATCTTGGAAGCATGTTAAGCATCCACCTGACCCCATGACCTTTTGACTTGTCCCCACTCCTTTGCTCACACATGTGTGAGTATATTTGGGCCATACATGACATATTGCTTATGCATGTGTGATCATGCCTAGATCTTACAACTCACATGACTACAACCTCAATCCATACCTCCATCTTTCTATAATCTTATACCTCCATTAAATAATGCATCTTATCCCTTGATTTTCATAATGTCCCCTTCTAAGGAGTGATCAGTACTATTAACCGTTATCCTATCTCGGAGGCTCGTAGGCTAGTCGGAAGCTAAAATTAGGGTTTCCACTTCTAAGGAGGTTTTGAGGTCTTGCATGCGAGAGTTTCTAACGCATGTCTAGTGGAGCTTTCTAGGTTTTTGGAGAGCTTCGTGATGAGGTAGCATATATGACAAGATGTTGACTTTCATTCTTGGCTACTTTTGGAGGCTTGCATGTTGGAATTTTGCAGTTTGGACCTTGGATTCCTTCTAGGTTTTTAGAGTGCTTCGTAGTGATGTGACATGCATCGAGAATAGTGGACTTTTTCGAACTTGTTATTTTTAGTAAGTTACGATGGCTGCTCGGTTTGTGTTCAAAATGAGTTTGGAACAACTTACTATTTTTAGCAATATGCTATTTTTAGTAAGTTCTATTTTTAGCAGTGCTATTTTTAGCAACAGTTCAATAGCCTGGAGCAATAGCTATTTATGGCAGGTCAGATTGGGCAGTTGGTCTTTCCAGCATTCTTGGAGCTATTTCTAACAAATTGGAGTTTTATTAGGCATCCTTTGGAGGAGGTAAAATATTTAAATATTTTAATTGGCTAAGGCTTGGATTATTGAAGATGGATAAAGTCATATTTTAATGCTTATGTGGGACGCCTAGCTTTGGAGGAGTTAATATTTTATAAAGTATTTCTTTAAATACTTGGGACGCCTTCTTGGAGATTAATTGCAATTTTAATAAAGTTCAAAGGTCTTATGAAAAAGGACGACTTGGAGAAATAAGATGAAATTGCATTTTAATTTGGATTCTATTTTGGAGGGAATGTAATTTGAAATTGGGCACCCTTCTAGAACCTTTTGTAGATTCATAGCAAATCTATATAATGAGGCTCTTGCTCCTTCATTTATCATTCATGAGAAAATATATCATTGTGCTACCAAAATGGTGAGTGAATTCTTTGAGGAATGCATACCTCCTAATGTGTTTACTTGGTTTCGGGTAATCCCACAATAGTGGTTTACAATTTTTGGCCAAACTGGACACTGCAATTATTATTTTTAACTAAATATTCATATTTGGGCACCTATAGAGGCTAACTGTGAGGAATTTGAAGATGATGAAAACTAGAGTCTCATCACATTTTGTCTGTAGATTCTAAAAATATTTTTTTCAAAATTTTTGGAATCAGATTGCACTTTTTTTTCCATCTCCCATGAAAACTGGTTTTTTTCAGAAAACAGCATTTTTAAAAAGTGACGCTCATCATATACAACATAATTTTTTTTGTATAAAGGATAAAATTCTAATTTTTTCAAATTTAGATTTGTAACTACGATATCTAGCACTTGCATTTGGTCTCATAGTTTTTTATTGAATATTTTTTCCTTAATCAAGTTTCAAAGTCAAACCAATTGCAATTCAGACATAGGCGGACTATATACAACAGAACTTTTTATGTATATATCAAAATTCAATTTATTTATTTTTAATGGATCAAGGACATCAATACCCAGCCTCAACATATTTTTTCAAATTTTATTTTGATAATCTGCTATTTTTCCACATGTGCAAAACAGAGAGCTTGACTTTCGGTGAAAAACCTATGTTTAATAAAACTAAAAAAACGCATACATAATAAAACAAAAATATATTAAAATTTAATTCATTGGATAGCTCGTTCTGAGGACTACCATCTTCCAGCTGGGTTTGTGAAGTATCCTCCATTTTCATCCTCAACCCGAGCTTTGAAGGGAAAAATTCTGCTAAAATTTGGTGGAAGAGGGGGAGAAGGGCAAAAAAGGGGGGTTCGAGCGAACCCCCCTTCGCTCGAAAGGGTGAAGGGGGGTTCACTCGAACCCCCCTTTTTTCTTAATTGCCCATAAGGGAACGTGGCATCACAGGGTTCGAGCAAACCCACCATGCAAAAGGGGGTTCGCTCAAACTAGGGGTTCGACCAAACCCCTCTTTTGGGTTCGTGTGAACCCCCTAGTTCGAACGAACCCTTTAAAACATGAAATTTTCAATGCGTGAGAATTTTCTCAAATTTCCTTCCTCATAAAAATTGTACACCACTATTATGGGTTTACCCTTTCTTGCTTGAAAGATAGCAACTAATCAAGTGTGATTATTGTTCTTACATTGGAGAACAGATGGAGCTAATTGTATTAAAGTTATTTGAAGTTTTCTAATTATTTTGGTGTGTTCCAGGTTGCTGGTTTGGGGTGTGGTTGTAGGTGTTTTCCGATCACAACTCTTCGTGTGATTTTTTATTGCTTTTGGGTATTGACCCCTTGTAGGTGTTTCCCCTAGGTGCCCCTTGTTGTTGAATTTTAAATTTTATCATGGACAAATGGATTTATTAAGGTTGGCCGCCCTTCCCTATGAGGCTATACCTTCCTTGTGGGTGTCCTGGATTGCATGTTAAATTGATGTGTCTCTTTTGCTGCTATCTTATGTGTTGGGTTGAGTCGCCTTCTCCTAAGGTTTCCTTTTATTTTGGTTTCATTTCATTTGATGAAGTATAGAGTGAGTTGTGTTCATTTTTGTGAGTTTCTAGTTGTTGGTCTGAGTACTGCAGCTTGCTAGTTTTTGTTATCAGACTTGATAAAATTGGGTTTTGGGAGTGTTACTTCATGATTTAAAGTTGTAGATTGTTTGGGAGTTATTCTCTTTCATTTCCAGTTTCTTGATCAGCAAAATAATTCATACTATTGCAGATTTGTGCTTCATTGTAATGTTGAATCAGTAGTACTGATCAACCTATGTGTATCTCTGCTTTCTATTGTAATTCCCACAATTATGGAAGAGACCTCGCTATGTCATCTTTTACTTTTCCAGCAAAAGCAATTTCATTCCCACCATTTGGTGGAAGAGACCTGGCTATGTCATCTTTTATATTTTGTAATGCATCTTCATTTGTTGATCAGTTGAGCCGTCAATCTACTCTCGTTGAATAAGTGGTCGAGTTGCATCTTTTTTTCCAGTTTTTCAATTCAAGCTAACAATCCTCGACACCATATGCTCACACCTCGCCTGTCATTTGGATCTCGGTGTACATTATTGGTGTAGGGTTACATTCCAGCAGTTGGTTTATGATTCCCCTAATGTTAATGGGTGAAATTGATGTGTTAAATTTGAAAAAATTATAAGGGGTACTTTCCAGTGGTATCAGAGCCAAGATTCTACCATCTTGTGAAATTTAGAGTTCAGTTGTCGGATGAGTGACAGAGAAGATAGATATTACACCAAAGGGCATGCCAAAAATCAGAATCAGAATCCACCCATTCCAAAGGCAAAGACACCTTCAAAGGCATTGAGGGAGACTGGTAAAGCAGTTGAAGTTGATAGAACAGCAATTGAAAACATGTCAAAAGGTCCTAGACTCACCATGGAGGAAAGAGATGCTAGAGTAGAAAAGAAGTTCAACAATATGCTAGATATGATGTCACACTTGCTAGAAAAATTGGATCAGCGAGTGATTCTGAATCAGCCCCAAAATCAAAACAGCATTGTTGGAGAAAATAGTGGTGTCAATGGAAACAATGGCAATGGGAGAAACAGACCTATTGGTCAACATGAGACCACCTCTAGAGGATCAACCTCTAGACCACTTTTCCCCACATTCACACATAGGGAAGAACCACAAGCTGGGGTTGTTGCACCTTTTGCAAATGATGCAAGACAAGCTTACATGGATTTTTCCTCTTTACCTCCTGATCTTAGAGACCAATGGTCCTTCGATCAATTCATGAATCACACAAATAGAAGAAATGGTGGAAGAACTAACTACCATGCTCCTATGGATCCTAGAACTGACTATCAGCAAGCCCTTGGAAAAGTAACCTTGGCCCATTTTGATGAAAGTGATGCGTGTACAGTCAGGTCGTGGGTGCAGAAGCTTGACAACTACCTTTCTTTGAGACCAATGCCAGAAGAGGACACCATAAAGATTGCAACCTTGCATTTGGAAGGATCTGCCCATGAATGGTGGTACCATGGTTTGGTCGCTCTTGGCCACAACCTCATTCATACGTATGAAGAGTTCACCAACAAGATGATTGAAAGATTTGATACTAAAGACCCTAAGGTGAAGTTTAGGGAGCTTGCACAACTGAAGCAGCATGGCTCATTGGAAGCATACATTGGACACTTCCAAAGACTTTCTATGATGGTGCCCAACATCACAGTTCAAGAAGACTAGTTGTGCTATTTTCAGAAGGTTTGATGGAACCATTGAAGGGATGGGTAAAGGATTTTGACCCACCAAGCCTTGATGAAGCCATTAAGAAAGATAGAAGCATGGATTTTTCCATCCCTAGGCTGAATTTTTCATCCAAGCCTTTTCCTCATAAGCGTGATAAAAGGCATTCTTCAAATCAGCATAAGAAGTTTCCTTTTAAAATGGATGATGAGCTAAGTGAGAAGCTTAGAAAGGAAGGTAAATGTTACACTTGCAAAGAAACTTGGTCAAAAGGACATAGATTCTATGGAAGAGGTTATTCTAACCACATGGAGGCCTATTCTGATTTTGGATCAGAATCTAATCACTCATAGCAACGGTCTGATTTTGCTGAAATTGAGGAAGAAAAAGATCCAGAAGAGATTGAGGATGAGCAAGGAGGTGGGGGCACATTTTCCCAACTTTCTAGTTTTCAAAAGAATGAATCTTTCAAGGTTATTGGCATGATTCAAAAGCATCATATTGTTGCTTTGATTGATACTAGAGCAACGCACAATTTCATTGATGAAGGAGTGGTTGCAAAGAGAGGACTCAAGACTGAAGAGTTTGAAGGATTCAAAGTCATGGTGGCAGATGGGTTTCATATTTCTTGCAATCAAAAGGTTTCCAACATGTCCTTGCAATTGGGTAACTATGAATTCAAAGATAAATTCTACATTGTCAGTATTGGAGATACGGATGTCATCTTTGGCATTCAATGGTTGCAATCCCTTGGAGAGATCTCTCTAAATCTACAAACAATGGAGTTAATATTTCAGTCTGATGGGAATTAGGTGGTGTTAAGAGGAATGTCAAACAGAGATCCTTGGATTGTATCTTTCAAAAAAATGGAGAGTTCAATTCAACATGATCAAGTTGAGTGGGAAATGAAGTGTATGGTTCTACCATCTGATCCAATTGAGACAAAGAGGCACTACACACCCGATGTTCAGTATTTACTCACTAAGAAGAGTAAGGTCTTTGTGGATCTACCTCCTGGGCCACCTTTTGAAAGGGGAACTAATCATTTCATCGAGCTTAAGAATGGGGCTAAGCCAGTTATCACAACTCCATATTGATTATATCTGAAGAAGCAAAAAGATGAAATTGAAAAGAACATAAGGGAACTCCTAGAGATGGACTTTATTCGCCCAAGTAAGAGTCCATTTGCTTCAGCAGTTGTTCTCTTGAAGAAGAATATGGCACCATCTGCATGTACATACATGTACTATCGTGCTTTGAATCAAATCACAATCAAGAATCAATATCCCATTCCCCGGATAGATGAGCTCATTAATGAGCTGCATGGGGCCAAGTTCTTTTCAAAGATTGATCTAAGATCGGGGTACTATCATATTCGGATGAGAGGGTCAATGTTGAGAAGACAGTATTTTGATGTCATTATGGTCACTTTGAGTTCTTAGTCATGTCATTTGGGTTGACTAATTCTCTAGCCACCTTCCAGTCTTGTATGAGTCGGATATTTCAAAAGTAGTTGAGGAATTTTGTGTTAATTTTCTTTGATGATATCCTCATTTACAACAAGATGTGGGAAGAGCATCTCAAGCACTTGGAGGAAGTGCTTAGCATCTTGGAGTCAGAAATTTTATTTTCCAAAGAATCCAAATGTGAATTTGGAATGACAGAGCTACTCTACCTTGGCCACATCATCAATGTTGAGGGTGTGAAGGTTGATCTAGAAAAGATCAAGGCAATCATGGATTGGCCACCTCTAAGAACTTGATGCATTTGAAGGGGTTTTTGGGTCTTTGTGGCTTCTATAGAATAATTTTAAAAGGCTACTCACAAAGTGTTGCTCCCCTTACTGATCTCACCAAAAGGGGAGCCTTTGTTTGGTCAAAAAAGGCACAAGAGTTTTTTGATAAGTTCAAGAAGATTATGAGTTCATGTCTAATCTTGGCTATACCAGATTTCACCAAGCCATTTTTGTTGCAATGTGACAGCTCAGGAGAAGGTGTTGGTGTTGTTTTGATGCAAGATAAACATCTGATTGTGTTTGAGAGCAAAAAATAAGATTTTTTGAGAGAACTTACTCCATCTATGACAAAGAAATGCTTGCAATCATGCATGCATTATCCAAATTCAGGCAATATTTGGTAGGGAGCAATTTTGTTTTCAAAACTTATCACAATAGCCTCAAGCACTTTATACATCAAAAGGACTTGAATGAAAGGTAGCAGAAGCGGGTGAGTAAGCTTCAAGCTTACGATTTGGACATTGAGCATGTCAAAGGCAAGAACAATATTGTGGTAGATGCTCTATCCAAAAGGCCTCACTTGAATTTATTTTGTGAACTTACTGCTGATTGGAAGGAGTTGTTGCTTGCTGATTATGCCAAAAATCAGTTTGCAACCAGCATTATTGAGGGTATTTTTCATGATGCAAGGTACAAGGTGGTTGATGGATTGATACACTATAAATGGAAGATCTTCTTCATGGCCGATTCTAAGCTCAAAAAGAATATTTTGTAGACTTTCCATGACGTCCCACTTGTTGTTCATCAAGGTTATTTCAAGACCTATAGGCAGATCCATGAAATTTTTTCATGGAAGGGGTTGAAAGAAGAGGTCTTGGGCTACATCAAGGAGTGTCCTACTTGCCAGATGAACAAGAATGAGCATACATATCCAGCTAGTTTTTTGTAGCATCTACCAATTCCCAATCAAAAATGGGAAAGTGTATCGATGGAATTCATCACAAGGTTGCCAAAGGCTCAAGAAAAATATTGTATCTATGTAGTGGTTGACAGATTAACCAATTTTTATCATTTCTTTGCAATAACTAGTTCATTTTCAGTAGCTCAAGTTGTACATTTGTTCTTTCACGAGGTGTTTAGATTGCATGGGTTACCGAAAAACATTGTGAGTGATAGGGACAACAAGTTCCTAAGCACTTTTTGGCAAGAAATTTTCAGATTGAGTGGTACTGTGCTCACTCCAAGCACTAGTTATCACCTACAAACTGATGCAAAAATGAAGATTGTGAACAAGTGGTTTGAAGGCTATCTCAGATACTATGTCTCGGAGCAGCAAAAAACTTGGGTGAGATGGCTTTATTTAGGAGAATATTGTTACAAATTTTCTTCCTCCCACATGTCTATTAGGATGTCTCCATTCATGGCGCTCTATGGAGATAAGGCCCCTAGTTTTTTTGATTTGATGTTTGGTGACAGCAAATCGCCTCAAGCGAGGGATATGTTGCAGCAGAGTCAAGATATCTTGAAGTCCTTGAAGGATAATCTCTAGATTGCACAAAATCAACAGAAGTTGTACATTGATCAGCAACGTGTTGAGTATACTTTTGAGGTTGGTGACATGGTCTACCTTAGACTCTAGCCTTATAGACAGTCTACTCTCAAGAAGAGTGGAGCAGAGAAACTCAAGCTACATTTATATGGGTTGTATAGAGTCACTAGGAGATTTGGTGCAGTGGCTTACAAGTTGGAGCTACTAGCAAGTAGAAAATTTTGCAATGTATTCCACGTGTCTCGCCTCAAAAAGGCGTCAGGACACCATGTTGTTGCTTCTTTTGATTTGCCTCCTTTGGATGAGGAGGGATAGTTGGTTCTAATTCTAGAGGAGATCATTGATTCTAGGGAACACTCTTTGAGGAGAAGGACAATCAAAGAGTATTTGGTGAAGTGGAAGAATTTTCCTATAGAGGATGCCACTTGGGAGAATGAGGAGATTTTGCAGCATCCAGACTTGTGATTGCTTGAGGGAAAGCAATCTTGGGGAGGGTGGACTGTAATGTCCCCTTCTCAGCAATGATTAGTACTATTGACTGTTAGCCTATCCCGGAGGCTTGTAGGCTAGTCAGAAGCTGAAATTAGGGTTTCCACTTCTCAGGAGGTTTTGAGGTCTTGCATGCGTGAGTTTTTGATGCATGTCTGGTGGAGCTTTATAGGTTTTTGGAGAGCTTTGTGATGAGGTAGAATGCATGATAGGATGTTGACTTACATTTTTGGTTGCTTTTGGAGGCTTGCATGTAGAAATTTTGTAGTTTGGACCTTGGATTCCTTTTGGGTTTTCAGAGTGCTTCGCGATGATGTGACATGCATCGAGAATAGTGGACTTTTCTGAACTTGCTATTTTTAGTAAGCTATGATGGTTGCTTTGTTTGTGCTTAAAATGAGTTTGGAACAACTTACTATTTTTAGCAGTATGCTATTTTTGGCAGTGTTAGTTTTAGCAATAGTTCAGCAACCCAGAGCAGTAGCTATTTATGGTAGGTCAGATTGGACAGTTGGTCTTTCCAACATTCTTGGAGCTATTTCTGGCAAATTGGAGTTTTTTTGGGTATCCTTTGGAGGAGGTAAAATATTTTAATATTTTAATTGGCTAAGGCTTGGATTATTGAAGATGGATAAAGTCATATTTTAATGCTTATGTGGGACGCCTAGCTTTGGAGGAGTTAATATTTTATAAAGTATTTCTTTAAATATTTGGGATGCCTTCTTGGAGATTAATTTCAATTTTAATAAAGTTCAAAGGTCTTATGAAAAAGGATGACTTGGAGGAATAAGATGAATTTGCATTTGAATTTGGATTCCATTTTGGGGGGGGAAATGTAATTTGAAATTGGGTGCCCTTCTAGAAGCTTCTAGAGATCCATAGAAAATCTATATAATGAGGCTCTTGCTCCTTCATTTATCATTCATGAGAAAATATATCGTTATGTTGCCAAAATGGTGATTGAATGCTTCAAGGAATGCATACCTCCTAGTGTGTTTACTTGGTTTCTTGCTTGAAAGATAGTAACTAATCAAGTGTGATTGTTGTTCTTACATTGGAGAATAGATGGAGCTAATTGTATTGAAGTTTTATTATTTTTTTGGTGTGTTCTAAGTTGTTGGTTTGGGGTGTGGTTGTAGGTGTTTTCCGATCACAACTCTCTATGTGATTTTTTGATGCTTCTGGGTATTGAGCCCTTGCAGGTGTTTCCCCTAGGTGCCCCTTGCTGTTGAATTTTAGATTTTATCATCGAGAAATGGATTTATTAAGGTTGGTTTCCCTTCCCTAGGAGGTCGTACCTTCCTTGTGGGTGTCTTGGATTACGTGTTAAATTGATATCTCTCTTTTTTTGATATCTTATGTGTTGGGTTGAGTCACCTTCTCCTAAGGCTTCCTTTGCTTTTGGTTTCATGTCATTTGATGAGTATAGAGTGAGTTGTGTTCATTTTTGTGAGTTTATAGTTGTTGGTCTGAGTACTACAGCTTGCTGGTTTTTGTTATCAGACCTAATAAAATTGGGTTTCGGGAGTGTTACTTCATGATTTAAAGTTGTAGGTTGTTGGGGAGTTATTCTCTTTCATTTACAATTTCTTGGTAAGCAAAATAATTCATACTATTTCAGATTTGTGCTCTATTGTAATGTTGAATTAGTAGTATTGATCAACCTATGTGTATCTCTGCTTTCTATTGTAATTCCCACGATTGTGGAAGAGACCTGGCTATGTCATCTTTTACTTTTCTAGCATAAGCAATTTCATTCCCACCATTTGGTGGAAGAGACCTGGCTATGTCATCTTTTACATTCTTGTAATGCATCTTCATTTGTTGATCGGTTGAGCCATCAACCTACTCCTGTTGAATAAGTGATTGAGTTACATCTTTTTTTTTCAGTTGTTCAATTCAAGCTAACGATCCCCAACACCATATGCTCACACCTCGCCCATCATTGGTATCTTGGTGTATATTCTTGGTGTAGGGTTACATTCCAATAGTTGGTTTATGATTTCCCTAATGTTAACGAGTGAAATTGATGTGTTAAATTTGAAAAAATTATAAGGGGTACATTCCAATTTTTCTTATGGGAAATCTATAAATTGGAGGCCTTTTATCCTATTTTTATATCATTTTATGCTATCCTTATACTATACATTTGATCACATACCTTCACACTATCATCATGGCATTTTCCTAATAAATGATCAGAGTCCTATTATCATGTTGTTGGTTTACTAAGCAAACATGTTCCATCAATCAACATATCATAAAGAGAAAATCAAATGAATTATTGGGTGCAATTCACTTCAACTCAATCAAAGGAGTGAGAGAAATAAGGTAAAATGTGTCATGATTATACTTTGTTTCATGCCTTGCATCTTCCCTTTTATTCAATTTCACCTTGCCCTCTTAAGATCTTGGTGATCAAAAAGTGGCTATAGAAGTAACAACACTTAGATTTTACCTAAAAAATTATAATTTTTTCTAGTGGTCATTTTCCTATTTTTAGGGTAGACACCTTATACAAGGAGATTTAAAATATCATATAAGAGTTATTATTCTAGAAAAACATAAATTTCCCATAGAGGTTTCGATGAAGGTCAAAGGGGTTTCCCTCTCCAACCATGTCATCAAACATCCTTTACATATGATCTTGTGCTTTCGCATACCCTTAGATATATCAAAATATCCCATAGGAATTTTCAAAGCCTAGCTCTAGGAAAATATAGAATCTTACTAAAATAACCAAATTGTGTTTACATTCACAACATTAAGTATGTTGAAGAAAATATGTAAAATTGACACATTTTTTGAACTTGTTCATACATCAATGGAGACATAAAATTAACAACAATCATACAATAACCTTTTGGTGATTTAACACTATATTATCTCCTTACAACAACTCTAACATCATTTTTTATATATTTATACCTTTTTTACTATGAACCCCTATTGTTTATACGTCTTAATATTGTCCAGTGAATGCAAAAAGGACAAAACCCTAATTGCTACATTTTAGAACCTAGAAAATCCACAACCTACAAGATACTTCCACCTAAAATGAGAATTCCATATTAAAATCAATATCCACAATAGCTTCTTGCAATTTGGGCATTGATTTTGGGTGGATGGACAATCATTCTCTAATAATGGAGGTGGTTGGAACCAAACTTTGGGTATTTAGTTTTGGTTCCCAAACACATTTTCAAATTTATGCTATTTAAATATTTGGTGGGTAGGAGATGCATTAATGGTGTCCCATATTAGAAGGAGAATAGGTAGGAGGTGCATGTCAAGAATCAACTTGAAATTTTGGATATTCTAGCATCGTCGAAAACCTTCTATATGTCAAGATGAAGCCTTCACAAGATATTGAAATTCAATAAAACCTTTGCGATATTTTTCCACCAAACTATTTTTGCAAAGAAATTCCCTTTTAAATGCACCTATAGGGAAGACCACATAAACTATACTTTTGGCAAAGTCCATCTGAACTGAACTAGCTAACTTCATTATACTTTAGTGTTTGGTTTGGATAAAAATTCCTAATTATCACATCATTAAAGTATAGGATGAAATCATCATGGATTTGGATGGATTTGGTAGGGTGACATCAAGAAAGTATGACTTGTGGGAAAATACAACTAGATCAATTAGGAGTGCAAATTTTAAAAGATCTAGTTCAAATGGTTGGGGAATCTCTAAAAAAGGGTTTGATGACAAAATGATGATGTTATGATGATTTAACCATAATATGACCTATGTAAATTTCCAAGTGAACAAAACATAATTTTAGATGCTAATTATTGGGTTTAAATGGACCCCAAGCTTCTGTAAAGATCAATTTTATCTTATAAATGATCGAGTGCAGGAAAAAAATTATAAGTTCATATGGGTAAAGGGATCCTAAAAAAGGACTTTATATAGGGATTTATATTTGAGATAGACAAGTGGGAAAATCCTAGTGAATTGAACCTTTTAACACTTGATTAGTTCAATTTAGATGGCCATTGGAATCTCACAAAAGACTTTTATGTATGTGAAAATGTTTAACTAGACTAGACCATGTAGAAAAAAATCATCTGAACCATACATATACTTTTTAAAGGGGAATTTCACTAGGAAGTTAGGCTTTTATAAAAGAGAGACTTATGTTATTTTTCTTCATTTTTTCTCCTTTTGTAGGGACCTGCAACTGATTAGGACATTACAGAGAAAAAAAAGTGAACCAAACTTCATCTAGATGGACAAGTAAAATCTACAAGTTAAAATTTGAATATTTTAGCTCATTTTAACAAAATTCATAATCATAAACTTTTCCTTTTAAATAATTTCTCAAAGATGGCCAAGACAACGTGTGAAAATAAAAGAACTTAAGCCAAAAAGGGCACAAAATATTTGAATCCCATTAGATACTAGACTATTATATCCAATGGTTAGGATTGAATTAATAGGCATTGAATAGTATGGAGAGAATATAATAGAAGCTAAACAAGGAAGAAAAATAATTAGGACAACAATGGAAACCTAATAAAATTATAGAAAATAATTGAAGAATATCAAAGGCCACCAATATATGGAGCCTCCAAATGATGAATTCACCTAACCCCGTGAAGAAATATGTAGACTATGCAATTACAATCAAAGCTAAAACTTTTCCCAAAACCCAATCTTCTTGCTAATAAAAAGTAGTAAACCCACCATTGGCCAACCCACCTATTCAAATGATAATCAATTCTCATTAAACAATGCATGCCACCTATGCTACCACAAAGGATAGAAGAAAACCACATAAATAAATGCATTCTCATAAGGTAGCTCAGTCGATGGGGCATCATTTCACATAATAATAATAAACCATAATTCACTAATAAATTTGAAATAAATATTATCCTAACTCTAGAATAAACATACCATTATATTAAGATTCAATCATTTCCATATAACAAAATAATTTTGACAAAATAACCAACTTCTTGAAATTTAATATCGACTAATCTTTTTTATTTGTGTGCAAATGTGGGATACATGAAGGAGAAATGTTGGACTTCAAGGGAAAATAAATTTTGCTTGATAGAGAAGCATGGGGATGCACCAACAAGTGTACCATGCCCATTGTTCTACCTAGTAAATCTACTAATTTTTACCCACATGTAATTGTCTATGCATCTAATGTAAACTCAATAAAAAATTATTTTCTATTCAATAATTAATGCATCTTTTGAAATATAAATTTATCCAAACTTTTCGATTGCATAATCAAAGAATCATTCCAATAATATAATTATGATTTAAATTTACATAAATATATTCAAGATAATATTTTTCATTACAATTTTCCATATAGATGGACACATGATTACATACATTGCTTCAACAAGCTTACAAGAACTAGAAATACAAATGGTCCAGAATGTCCTCCCAAATCTTGACCACCAACTGCATGAGGAGAAGCATCACTCAAGTGCTTTTCCACCAACCATGGACTTATTGCAGTCCCCCGCACATCTACCAAACTTGGTAAGATGGCCAGAGATTGGTTTGGTAACCTCATCCTTCAAATAGCCTTTTATGAGCATAGTGATGTGTCCTACATATCTAGAGCTACCATAATGTCTACTGCCTCATATATGATTACCTCATACTAGAATGTAAATTGGATCACACAATGAACTGACAATTTAGACAGTGGCTATCTACACTACTTTGGCCAAAGATTCATCACCCAGTAACTTTGAGTGAGGTCATCTATTTCACCACATTTAATTGCTCGATTTTTATTGACTATTAGTATTCTATTCTAAGGTTATCCCCTTTCCTGTGGATTATCCTAACCCCAGGAATAACCTTCCCGTTAACTATACCTGAATGACTTTGTTATAAGAATCACAATACAAATCTATCTTATGCTAGACGTACCTAGAGTATTGTCAAGCTCTGTATAGTTTTGAAATTATATGAATAGTAAAAATAGTATACAATCATATAAAACCCCCTTTATAGTATAAATAACTATATACATTTAAACCCCAAAGAAAGGTTTCCCAATACAAAAACTAATTAAAGAAATTTTAAAAGACTTACAAGCATCAAACACACATAAAAGACAATCTTTCCAACATGGCATCATAATAAATAATCTTTTCAATATAATGACAAGGTAGTAGTAATCAGCATGCCTTTTTAAAGCTCCAACTGAAAAATCTTTCCTCCTAGCTTATTGGCTCAAGATCGCTTGCAACTTCCACTGTGAACAACCCACATTCCTCTACTAGCTTCTCTCTAGATCATTCAACAAAACCAATGTAAAACAACAAACCATTTTCTAACTCACAACTCTCAACTCACTTAGCACAAAAAAAATCGTAGAATAACACAAGGAAAATCATATTGATAAGTGTAACAATTGGTAGAATAAGCATTTCTATTTATACTAATTTGTGAGCAATTGAAGGCTACAAAAAAGTTAATATTTATGCCACCTTTATAACCTCATGCAACGACTCACCAAGCTAAATCACAAGTTTGCAACACGTAACAATCCTCACCATGTAAGCGGTTGGGTCAACTTTTTATAAGGGATAGCAAGCTCAAAACAAGTTTCCTAATTCGAATTCCTTCACATAATGTTGCCAAGTTCGCTCTTGACTAAGTCTCAATGCTATTTATAGACTTATGTGCATTTTGTTGACCTCTTATGCATTCCAAACACTTGCAATATGCTACCACATTCATATGTTGGCACCCAAGATTATAGCACGGGTTGACAGTTTCAAATGGCTTTTAAACAACATAAACTTCTTATTCATACACATACACAGCAACACATAAACTCTTACATACCTTATTCATTGGTTTGACTTGGTCTTAAAGTACTTTATGCACTGGTTATCATTATATTATAGCTTGTGCAATATGTGACATATGTTCTTTATTCACTACAACACTTCACTTAAGAATAGAGTTATGTTATGCGCTTGGAGATTATCTCAACAACTTTCATTATTATTATTATATACATATATATATGTGTGTGTATACATATATATATGTGTGTGTGTGTGTGTGTGTGTGTGTGTGTATACATATATTTATGTGTGTGTGTGTGTGTATACATATATATACATATAGATACATATATATATATATATCCATTTCATTAAGTTATCAAATATGTTTAATTAATAAACATATATATATATAATATAAATATATAAAGAATAATATTAGGTATATATATAGATTATACATAAATATATATATATATATATATATATTACATATATACATATACATAATACCATTTCAATATCTTTATAAAAATGTTCATACTCACAAACCCATCGATCGACATATATACACAAAATGTATATATATGTCATCGTAATCGGTATTCCCATGCATATGGGTAATTCGTCCATGAGCATCCATAGATACGTCTACCTATGTATAGTCGTGTGTGTATTCACTCATATGTATGAGTTTACCATTGGCATGCACATATATACATTTATACATTTTATGCATATATCTCATCAACATAACAATAAACACACAACCTAGAAGGATTTCCACTTAACATTAGGACTTCATCATGTACCTCATTTCAAGCATTCATACAACAAGATCGCAAATCAATATTGATGGAGACCAGAAAACAACTCTCAATTCCATAAAATCTCAATTTACTCAGACTCAGTAAAACAAATAAGTATTAAATCAACAACTCCTTGTGTCACTTTGAACCAATTTACAATCGCACAACAACATAACTCAAATTTGAAAATAAAGAAAACTTTATTAATTATTCTAATTTTAAGAAATTCACATTACATTTCAAGAAACTCCTCCTATATTTAAACTTCCCCTCATGCTAGTCTAGTTTCCACCCTCTGAGGATCTTTTTGTATGCAACTGATTTTCCATTCCATCTGGTCACTCAACTCATCCTTTACTCTACAATAACATCTAAACATGGTTACACTCTTTTCTCATTATTCACATTCGAACTGTTATCATGACTCTTATTTCCCAATCTGCATGTCGCCCCTATTTCTTACTCATGTGCCATTTTCTTCCATTGCAATCTGAAAATTAAGTGGTGCCCTTCTCTATCAACAATTCCTATCTACAATTTTGATGGTGCATATCATATAGATGTCTCTAATCTGTCTAAGTATTCTTATTCAATGCATCGACCAAGATTTTTGCCACATCGGTCTATTGATTTGCAAGACTTGGAATTTGGCACCGATTCAACTCCTCTCTAGAACATTCCCCTTAGTTTTTTGTCTCCATCTTCCCACTCCAATAGTATTTGGACATAGCTCAGTCTTTTTTTCTCTTTTCCTGGTGTGGCCTCTATTTAATCTCTTTAAGTTTGGAAACTCAGTGTATCCCTTTATTCAATGTATGGTGCCTTCTCTATTTCCTATGCTCAACTTCATTTGCAACCATCTCAAACATTAACCTGACTTCATTTTTTCCTTTGATAAAAAATATTGTGTGACTTTTATTCAAATTTAGCCCCCCTTCAAATTCTATGTAGCACCTCTAACTTTTGTCTTCAATGCCTCCATTCTTCTTATGAGGTGGGTCTCTCTAAATCAACACATGGCACGGCCTCTTGTACTTCCTACGCTACCTGAGTAGTTTCTTCAACATCTGATATGGAATTTAATAACAAGCATAGCTTAATTTGGTTCTTTTTGCATGGCACCACCTTCAAATTATTTGTATCTACTCCTTTGAGGATGGCACCCCTCTTTCTCCTCAATATCCTATGCAGGCTACTCCTCCCCTTGCTAGTAATTCCTTATTCATGATTAGTGGAAAAATGGATGCTTTATGGTTTAAGACATAGAACATCACTTTTCTCCAACTAACATTCAAAGATGCCCTAGAAACCTCAACCTAATGAAGGATGAAAGAAGAGATCTGACAATAGGGTATCTTAGGATATGTTTAGAGATTAATTAAGGCTAAATGAGGGGTTCACCACTAAGTTTAAACTTGGAAAAGACAATGAAATTTAAGATGAAATGCAAAACCCTAGTTGAATGCAAACTAATTCTAAATGACCTAGAAAGATGAATGAAATGCAACAACAAAAATTGCAAAACAGAAGGTGTGCACCTGGAAACTTGATGATGATTTGAAACAACTCTGAAATTCTGAAAAACCTAAATTTTTTACCTACTCAAACTCATTTTCCATTTTGGGAAAATCAGTCCCAGTTCTAGATTTTTGTACAAGAGCACGTTTCGGGAAAATAGGTATCCAAATATACCAAGACCTCTAAAAAAAACCTACAATGGGACTCATTCGCCACTTGTGGTGAATGAGTCCAATTTGGATTTTCTAGACATTCAAATTTTTTATTTGCACTTCTTGATCTGCTTAATCTACTCTTCTAGGTTCCCATATCTAAAACCTTGATTTTGGGGTTGTAGATGACCTTTTAGTGAATATTATGACCTTGCAAATAGAGAGACAACTCCAAAAATCTTGTAACCTAATCTTTAATGATATTCAAGCTCCAAGGAACCTAGATCTGCAATCACACATGTAAAGAGAAGAAAACTAGTTGATTGTTAGGGAATAAGGGTTTTCCTTGGTCAAACCCCTTTTAGGTAATTAAATTAAATGATAAGATAAAGAATCATGAACATGAAATAATAAAATTAGAACCTTTCCATGATGATGGATCTTGAATTATTGCAATAATTGATGAAGAATGTACCCTTGAATGCCTTAGAAATGATCTTGAAAGCTATCTTGATGACCTTGTGAAGACTTGGAGTGCTTAACTCTTGCTTGCTTCGCTTGATAACATGAATGCATTATGAAATAATGATTTGGAAGCTTTATTATATAGGAAATGCACTCAAATGACCACTAATTTGATCCCCAAGGCCGACATGGAAGAAATTTGAATTAAAAACCCACTTTCCTGCTCAAAACCTTAAAAATAGGCCAAATGGGACTCATTTGCCATATTGGGTGAATGAGTCCCACCTGGATGGGACTCATTCATCCAAGGTAGTGAATGGGTCCCACAAGGGCTATTTTTAGTCCTAAAGTGTTGGGGAGTCAAGAATTTAAGCTTATATGTTGATCTTGTACAGGTTTTTGATTAAAATATGTCTTGGGATGCACAATATGGGGTCATAAGGGGCCTATTAATGATGATATAAAGGTCATAAATGCAATAGGGCCCAAAATCCAATGTGAAAGTGTAAATAAATACACTTTACAACAATAAATTAAGGCAAAATTTGTCTATTTAGCTTAGAAGGGCCCTAAATCCCATGAGAATGTGTAAAACACATTGCAACACTAGATTAGGTCCATTTGATTTACAATCCTCCTAAATTTAATGTGAAAGTGTAAATAAATACACTTTACAACATTAAATTAAGGCAGAGTTTAGTTAATTTAGCATAAAAAATGGCCCAAGACCTAATGTGGATGTGTAAAACACGTTACAACACTAGATCAAGGGGGAATTAAGTCCATTTTATCATTAAACATTCCCAAATTAAGCAAGGGATACTTTTTTCTATACTACATTTAGCCCCCACTTTAGTGAGAGGGTGAACTTGCTTCAAACTCACACTAAAGTAGACAGTCAAGAGGGGTTCAAGTGTACTGATGCGGATGGTCTAGGATAATAAAGATCAAGGAGGTGGTCAAGCCCCCATGATCCAAGATCCTACATCTAACTGACATAAGCACAAAAAGGACGTGCACAAGATGTATAATATGTAGCAAAACAAGATACATAAACACACAATGTATAATCCTATGATAGTGTTGACATTGAATGAAGGATTTTGTTTCAAGGGACAATGACTAAGATAATTAGTCATTTCTTATGTTTTAGGCTCTATAGGGACATGGGTACCTTGCTCTAAAGCATCACATCCTTTCCCAAGTTGCTTCATAATTTCAAGTCCTCTTCCATAAAGCTTTTTCACTTCTTTTAGATTTGGTGGTTGTTCAACTTCCTCAAAGTTTTTCTTGGATGTTGTCTTTTCTTTTAAGGTGGTTGAAGTGGATGCTTTTGAATTTTATGTTTCGGTTACTGATTTCTCTTTTCCCTTTTTAGACTCTTTTGTTATGATCTTGTATTCTCCCATGAATATAAGTATGAACTCAAAGTTTTATGAAGCATCTTCCAATAAATTTGTGGCTTCTTCAATTTGTTTTTATTTTTTTGTCTCTTGTATGGGTTCGACATGTGTGGTTGATGTCAAGGGATGTCTACTGTTCATGATTTCAAAAGCCTTTTCCATAGTTTCATGATCTCTTAGTGAAGAGGAGTCTTATTTCACTTCATCATCTTCATCTAAGGAAGCCATATTACTATTCTTTGAAAGAGGTGTGTCAATGTTGTTGTGTGCTTGCACCATGATACCTTCCCTAGTAGGAGAGTTTTTAGGATAAGAAACTAGATGTTCATGGCATTAAAAGGTGGGCTCTTCTAAAATAACTTCATCACAATTAAGGAGGTTATCAATGGTTAGATTTTTCATGTCAATGATGCTATGTTCTTGTTCAATAATTTTTTCCTCATGATTCTCATCGATTGAATCTTGTAACACCATAATATATTCTTCACCAATAGGAAATATATTAGGAGAGGGGAGAATTTGATTGTTTTCAATAATTTTCTCTAAGGTATTAGTCTCTTGTGCCATAATATCTACCCTAGTAGGAGAGCTTTTAGGAAAGTGACAAATAGTAGGTTCATCACATTTCATGGTTAGATTTTGTGAAGTAGCTTTATCCCACATAGGAGAGGCATCAAGAGAAGGATAACTATGAGTTTCATGGTTACCAATGATTGGAATTTTTTGTTCAAATAGGTCTTCCCAAATGGTAGGATCATTAGGAAAGGGAGGAATAAGATTCTCATGAGTCTCAATAAGGATATCTTCTAACACTAAATTATCTTCTCCATGTCTAGAGAAGATATTAGGAGAAGGAAAGGTTTGATTGTTGTGATTATTTGTATTAGCATCCCCATATCCTATAATATCTTCCCAAGTAAGAGAGGTAGGATTTTCATAGCTCACAATTATTAGATCTCTTAATATCAACATGTCCTCCACACAAATGTGTTTGTCATGATCATTCACGGTTGTATCCTTATTCACTAAAGCATTTTCACAAGTAGGGGAGGTGTTGGGGGATGAATTGAGACTAGGTAAAGTAGTGGCCATGATCTTAGCTTCATGTGTCATAATATTTTTCCAAGGGAGAGGAAGACAAGCAAGACTTTCATGATCTTTAATGATTATATCGTCTTTCACCAAGATACCTTCGTCACCAATGGGAGAGATATCGGGAGAAGAACAATTATGATAATCATGATTTTCGATGCTTGCATCCTCTTGTATCAAATCTTTAGTGGATAATCTAGGAGAGATGAAGTCACCAAGGGCTTCATCTAACATGTCAAAGTCATCACTACTAAAGGGTTTGAATGATATCATTTCACTAAATTTAACCATTTCTTTTTATGTTTTTTGTTTTTTGTTTTCGTTTTCTAATGAATGTTGAATGTAATCTGATCTAAATGCTAAAAATGACAAGTGCGAGAATCTAATTCTATCAAAAATTGCAATGAATGTAAATGATGCTACTTCTAATGATTTTAATGTAACAAAAAGCAGGAAACTGAAACAAACAAGTAATAATAGCAAACAGAAGCTTGAAAACAAGAAATTTAAATCTTTGAAATGTAGTTCAGAGTATGTAAAGGGACTAATTCACCCAAGGTGGTGAATGAGTCCCAATAATGATTTTTTTTTTAAAAAGTAGAAATTTTCAATTGAATTTTATGTTTTTTATGTCTTATGATCTATGTGAGATGCAAATGCATATTTTGAGTGATTTTCAATGAAATTAGATGCAAAAATGCAAGCTATATGAGCTTTCACTAATGCAAAATTTGAAACCCTAGAATGCAAATTAACTAATGCAAATCCTAATGCAATGTTAATGCAAGCCAAATCTAGGATGATGATGGAATCCAAATCAGAAAAGAAGGTTTTCTAAATGCAGGTTCACCAAAATGATTAGTGGAAAATGGATGCTTTATGGTTTAAGACATTGAACAACACTTTTCTCCAACTAACATTCAAAGATGCCCTAGAGACCTCAACTCAATGAAGGATGAAAGAAGAGATCTGACAATAGGGTATCTTAGGATATTTTTAGAGATTAATTAAGGCTAAATGAGGGGTTCACCACCAATTTTAAACCTAGAAAAGATAATGAAATGCGAGATGAAATGAAAAAACTTAGTTGAATGCAAACTAACTCTAAATGACCTAGAAATATGAATGAAACACAACAAACAAAATTGTAAAACAGAAGGTGTGCACCTGGAAAATTGATGATGATTGGAAATAGCTCTAAAATTTTGAAAAACCTAAAATTTTAACCTACTAGGACTCATTTGCCATTCTGGGCGAATCAATCCCAGGTTTGGATTTCTGCACAGGAGCGGGTTTTGAGCAAATGGGTAGCCAAAATCTGCAAAGATCTCTAAAAAACACCTAGTGGTGAATGAGTCCAATTTGGATTTTTTATAAATTCAAATTTTTGATCTGCACTTCTCGGTCTGCTCAATTTGCACCTCCAAGTTCTTGGATCTGAAATCTTGATTTCGGGGCTATAGATGACCTTTTAGTGAAGATTATGACCTTGCAAATAGGGAAACAACTCAAACAAGCTTGTAACCTAATCTTAAATGATCTTCAAGATCCAAGAAACCTAGATCTACAATCACACATGTAAAGAGAATAAAACTTGTTGATTGTTAGGGAATAGGGGTTTGTCTTGGTCAAACCCCTTTTAGGTAATTAAACAAAATGATAAGCTAATGAAGCATGAAGATGAAATAATGCAATTAGAACCTTGCCATGATGATGGATCTTGAATTTCTGCAAAAATTGATGAATAATCTACCCTTGATGCCTTAGAAATGATCTTGAAAGCTATCTTGATGACCTTGTGAAGACTTGGAGTGCTTAACTCTTGCTTGCTTGGCTTGATAGCATGAATGCATGATTAAATAATGATTTGGAAGCTTTCTTATATAGGAAATATACTCAAATGACCGTTAATTTGATCCCCAAGGTCAACATGGAAAAAATTGAATTAAAACCCCACTTTCCTGCTCAAAACCTTAAAAATAGGCCAAATGGGACTTATTCACCCAAGGTGGTGAATGGGTCCCACAGGGGCTATTTTTAGTCCTAAAGTGTTGGGGAGTCAAGAATTTAAGCTTATATGTTGATCTTGCCGGGTTTTTGATTAAAATATGCCTTGGGATGCACAATATGGAGTTATAAGGGCCTATTAATGATGGTATAAAGGTCATAAATGTAATAGGGCCCAAAATCCAATGTGAAAGTGTAAATAAATACACTAAATTAAGGCAAAATTGGGTCTATTTAGCTTAGAAGGGCCCTAAATCCCATGTGAATGTGTAAAAAACATTATAACACTAGATTAGGTCCATTTGATTTACAAGCCTCCTAAATTTAATATGGAGGTGTAAATAAATACACTTTAAAACATTAAATTAAGGAAAAGTTTAGTTAATTTAGCTTTTTAAAGGGCCCAAGACCTAATGTGGATGTGTAAAACACCACACAACACTAGATCAAAGTGACATTAAGTCTATTTTATCATTAAAAATTCCCAAATTAAGCAAGGGATACTTTTTTCTACACTACACTTCAATAATTTCCCTTTGATGGAATTTGAAGATTATTTCCAAATTGAATTGACACCCACAGCCCGTTCACTATTATGATGTCACATGAATCAACCCCTTTCAATTACAATATTTCCCTCTTAACTTTGTGAGATCAAACATCCCCATCAAAATCAAAATGACAAATAAACAAGATTCTTGGAGTTTTGAATTGATGGTAATAGGAAACTATCAACAACACCAAAAATGCAACCAAGAAAAAATAAAAACAAATTAAAATGGAAGAAAATAAAACCAACTATTTTTTTGGTTGATGCAGATCGCTTATATACCTGAATGCTCATTCATCAGACATGTCAGGTAAGAATTTTGTGAGCATGGGATCACAAAGGTGGAGTTAGTTGATAGAACCACCTTTCGAGAGTGCAAACAATCTCTAGCGAACTCCTTCGTTGATAGCCCAACCTCCTCTACCAAAACTTTATCCTTTTCTTCTCTCCATGCCATCCTATAGCATTCCTTCACTGCAACCCTCCCTTACAACCACCATACCACAATTGTACCTCGATCTCATGAATATTCCACTTCATCTATTATAATTTTTCATAATACTTTCCTCTACGCTTCTCGCTCTCAACTGTTCAGGACTCCACACACCTACAATGATGCTCTTGAGCTTCTCTCACACTTACAACTCTATACTTTCCATCCCTCAACCTCTCAGGACTTCACATACCTGCAACAATAATTTTGAGCTCCACAGTCATGCTTCCACTATCCATAGGTTCCGTCACAAGCCACCTCACATTCAAAAATCTACTTGTGCCCCCAAAAAAATTTATCACTTCCCTCTCCACCTATAGGTCCTGGTGTGAACCATCTCTTAGTTGGCACTCTATCTAACCACTCAAAACCTCTAGCTCTGATACTAGTTGATGGAAACGATAAAACAACTCTCAATTCCACAAAATCTCAGATTACTAAAACTCAATCAAACAATAAAGTATGAAATCAACAACTCCTTGTGTCACTTTGAAGTGATTTATAATCACACAACAACATAACTCAAATTTGAAAACAAAGAAAACTTTATTAATTAAATTCCAACTTCAAGAAATTCACATTACATTTCAGGCAACTCCTCCAACATTTCAACTTCCCCCTCATGTTAGTTTGGTTTCCACCCTCCGAGGATCTTTATTGTACACAGCTAATTTTCCATTCCATCTAGCCACTCAACTTAGCCTTTACTCTATAATAACATCTAAACATGGTTACACTCTCTTCTCATTATTCACATTCAAACTGTTATCGTGGCTCCTATTTCCCAATCTACATGTCACCCCTATTTCTTACTCCTATGCCATTTTCTTCTATTGCAATCTGAAAATTAAGTGGTGCCCTCCTCTATCAACAATTCCTATCTAGAATTTTGATGGCGCATATCTTCCATATGTCTCTAATCTATCCAATTATTCTTATTCAATACATTGACCAAGCTTGTTGCCACATGGGTCTAATGATTTACAAGACTTGGAATTTGGCACCGATTCAACTCCTCTCTAGAACATGCCCCTTAGTTTTTGGTCTTCATCTTACTATTCCAATGGTCTTCAAACATAGCTTGGCCTCTTTTTTTCTCTTTTCCTAGTGTGGCCTTCATTTAATCTCTTTAATTTTGGTAACTCGATGCACCCCTTTATTCAATGTATGGTGCCTTCTCCATTTCCTATGCTAAACTTCATTTGCAACCATCTCAAACATTAACCTGCCTTGATTTTCTTCCTTTGATAACAAATATTGTGTGAATTTTGTTCAAATTCACCCCCTTCAAATTATATGTAGCACCTCTAACTTTTATCTTCAACACCTTAATTCTTCTTATGAGGTGAGTCTCTTTAAATCAACACATGGTGCAGCCTCATGTACTTCCTACGTTGCCCGAGTAGTTTCTTCAACATCTGATATGACATTCAATAACAAGCATAGCTTAATTTGGTTCATTTTGCATGATGCCACCTTCAGATGATTCTTATCTTCTTGTCTAAGGATGGCACCCCTCTTTCTCTTCAATATCCTACATAGGCTACTCCTCCCCTCCCTAGTAATTCCTTCTTCAATCATTTCCCTTTGATGGAATTTGAAGAGTCTTCCCAAACTGAATCAACACCCACAACCCATTTACTATTATCATGTCACATGAATCGATCCCTTTCAATTATAATATTTCCCTCTTAACTTTGCAAGATCAAACATCCCCATCAAAATCAAAATTCCAAATAAACATATAGAGGAATAAATAAGAAATATTCTTGGAGGTTTGAATCAATGGAAATATGAAACCATCAACAACACCAAAAATGCCAGCAAGAAAAACTGAAAACAATTCGAAATGGAAGAAAATCAAACCAGCTATTTTTTTGGTTGATGCAGATCACCTATAGACCCAGATGATCTTGGATCAAATATAAACATACACAACTAGACTAAATATCACTTACCATCTACCTGATTAACTTGACTTAACTAAGACCAACTAGGGCGTGAGTGTGTGAATGCTTAGTAAGGCTGAATTAAAGGTTACCAGACCAAGTTCTTCTCCTGATTGGTACTTCCCCTCTCTCTCAGAATCTTGAACATGTTCATTTAGCTTAGTTCACCATATCAGTAGTTAGCCAAATCAATACATTCATATGCATCACATATATCTTATATACAAAATTAATGTAAAACATTAAATTGAATCAAACATTCATTCAACATATTTCCATCAATATTCATAAATAAAATACATTCACATTTATTGAATCAATTTACCAAACTAGGTAATAGTAAATAGATAATAACACACGAGGTGTAACAACAAGGATCAAAACATATAGGACACCAATTTTTTTCCAACAAAATTCATGTAGTTATTCTAGCACATGATACACTACCATAGTACAATGCACACATAATATGAGATCACATGTAGGAAATCATAACATATTTTTGGGTGATGCAAGATTGTCTTGACCCAAGGATGCTCCTACATCACTTCTCTAGATGATCACCTTATATCATTTTGATGGATTTTCCTTTATCATAGTTTAGAGTAAAATTGATCTCCACACTTGTGGAAGTGGATAGACACATAGACATGAACCTATACTCATGGAGATGGATTGATTAAAATTTTATAATTAAAAATTTACTCACTCTATGTTTGTAATTTAAATTTGGGATATGGTGTTTATAAACATTTTTTGGCAACTTACTAATGGTCGCATTCTCCTTAGTCATTCTTATATGTAGATTGATTAATAACCTTAGAAAAATTAATTAAGATAATAAACACACATATAATATATATCTAGAGGCCAAAGATATAAGTGGATTATGCAATTACAATTCTCTATGATATTATTATGATGCTCTCATATGAATGTTCTCTTTATGACTTTAGCTCCATTTTGGATACTCTAAATGAATAATGGTTAGTCCTTAAATACACAACCCTAGCATGCAATTTGAAATAAGTTTCACTTTATCCAATTCATAATAATTAATAACTGAGATAAATAAGGGAATATCTAAACTAGGGTGATAAATATTAGAGATGTAAATTTAGATATTGTTTAGTGGAAAAATGGATGTTTTATGGTTTAAGACATAGAACATCACTTTTCTCCAACATTTAAGGATGCCCTAGAGATATCAATCCATTGAAGAATGAAGGAAGATATCTAACAATAAGGTATCTTTGGATATTATTTCAAATTACAAGAGGGGTTCACTACCAAGTAAGAACTTGGAAAGACTAATGCAATGTAAGATGCAACACTAAACCCTCTTTTGATGCAATAACCTACAAAATGACCTAGAAAAGTATGTAAAACAAAATAGAAAGTTTCAAAATAGAATGTGTGCACCTGGAAAGTTTTAGAGACTTGAATGGAGACTAGAAATGTTGTTGATCCTGAAATTTTGGCCTACTTGGACTCATTCGCCATTCTGGGTGAATCAGTCCCACTTTTGGATTTCTACACAGGAGCTCAGATTTTGGGAAAATGGGTATCCAAATCTGCAAAAATATATAAAAAACACCTATAGTGGGACTCATTCACCACTTGTGATGAATAAGTCTGATTCGGATTTTCTAGAAATTCAAAGTTTGAATCTAGTCTTCTCAATCTGCTCAATTTGTTCCTCTAGCTTCTCGAATTTGAAACTCTAATTTTGGGGCTATAGATGACCATTCAGTGAAGATTATGACCTTGCAAATGGGGAGACAACTCCAACAATCTTGTCACCTAATATTCAATGATATTCAAGTCTTCAAAGCACCTAGATCTATAATTACACAAAGGAGAGAAAAAGTGTTGATTGTTAGGGAATAGGGGTTTGCCTTGGTCAAACCCATTTTAGGTAATTAAACCAAATGATGAAAAAAAGAAACAAGGACATGAAACATGAACATAATATATGAACAATGATACCTTGAATGATGTCTTATAAATGATGTCTATAAATCTGCAACTCAATCACGAAATGACCATGAAGGATGTAGATCTTGATCTTGACAATAGGAGAAGAACAAAGCTTGATCTTGGATCTTCAATGCTACATCACAACAATGGATCAATAACATGCTTGATGCTTGATATGCTTGAAATAATTATGGATCTTGAATTATTGCAACAATTGATGAAGAATTCTACCCTTGAATGCCTTAGAATTGATCTTGAATGCTCTCTTGATGATCTTGTAAAGTCTTGGAATGCTTAACTCTTACTTGCTTGGCTTGATAACATGTGGGCTTGTTGAAATAATGATTTGAAAGCTTTTTTATATAGGCAATACACTCAAATGACCGTTTATTGGATTCCCAAAGCCGACATAGAAGAAATTTGAATTTAAAACCCAGTTTTTCTAGCTCAAACTTTGAAAATAGGCCAAATGGGACTCATTTTCCAAGTTGGGCAAATGAGTCCCACCTGGAAGGGACTCATTCGCCCAAAATGGTGAATGGGTCCCATAGGGGCTATTTTGCAAGCTAAAGTGTTGGGTCAAGAAATTAAGCTTATATGTTGATATTGTCAGGTTTTTGATTGAAATATGCCTTGGGATGCATAATATGGGGTCATAGGGGCCTATTAATGATGATATAAAGGTTATAAATGCAAGGGAGCCCAAAATCCAATGTGAAAGTGTAAATAAATACACTTTACAACACTAAATTAAGGAAAAAATTGTGTCTATTTAGCTTAGAAGGGCCCTAAATCCCATGTGAATGTGTAAAACACATTACAACACTACATTAGGTCCATTTGATTTACAAGCCTCCTAAATTTAATGTGAAGGTGTAAATAAATACACTTTACAACATTAAATTAAGGCAAAGTTTAGTTAATTTAGCTTTAAAAGGGCCCAAGACCTAATGTGGATGTGTAAAACTCATCACAACACTAGATCAAGGTGACATTAAGTCCAATTTATCATTAATTATTCCCAAATCAAGTGTGAAAAATGGATAATTTTTTCTACACTATATTTAGCCCCCACTTTAGTGAGAGGAGGAACTTGCTTCAAACTCACACTAAAGTAAACATTCAAGAGGGGTCCAAGTGTACCAATGTGGATGGTCTAGGATAACAAAGATCGAGGAGGCGATCAAGTCCCAAGATCGAAGATCCTAAGTCAAACCAACATAAGCACAAAAAGGACACGCACAAAGGCACGTATAATATGCAGCATCAACATACACAAACATGCAATGTCAATAACTAAAAGAAAGTAAAAACAAGTAAAAATAAAAAATTGAGGTGGATCAAGCCTCAACTTTTTGTCCAACACAATGTGGATTAGATCTAGGTTGTTTGTCCAAAAATGCACTCACTTTGAGGCAATAGAAATCTTGATTGTCTGTTGGGTGAGAAGTCCTAGAAGGTGAGACACATACACTCATGGTTGGTATGCACACACACACACACACACGAGTGGCTATGGGGAAATTCATGCCTCGGTCGAGCTTCTCGCTCAAACCATAGTGAAGTTATACCTCCTGATAACTTTGATATAAGGCACCACGCAATAATGATCTTCGAGCTTCATGAGACAAGAAATATTGTGTATGCTTGGAGCTCATGAACAAACTGATGTTGTAAATGCAAAGTAGTGTAGGGAATGTTTAAAGGGAATTTTCTTGATTCGAGCAAGGTCTCTTCTTAGGGAAAATTGTGCCTAATGTCTCCAAGAGAGGATAAGTCAAAGAAATATCACACTCTCAGAGGAAATCAAACCCAATGACTCCACCAGGAAATTGACGTGTCGCAATAATAAAAAAATCACACAGTGATTCATGAGTGTCGATGTATGCCCCTACTTTAAAGCAGTTGCTAACACCATCATTGTGAGCAATTGCTTTAAAGTAGAAGAAGACATGAGAGCTTACTCAAAAATCCCTATGCCAAGTCATATGTTTTTGAATCAAACTTCATCATGAATAAGTATGTCACATGCGAGTCAACTTAAGGCATGTCGTCCACATCCTAAGCTTGCTCTTATATGTTCATGAAAGGTGATCAACTAGCCAAAAGAGATGACAAGTGACATACGAAGACAAGGCTACCTAACCCTTGCCCCCACTTAGTGCAGGACAAGGGTGAGCTAAAATGATTGATGAGATGCATGCTAGAGTGAAAATCAATATCAATTAGAGGAATTAGGTGCCCCCACATAAGGAAGAGAACCAAACTCCTTAAGATGTTGGATTTTACTACTCAAAGCCTTGCATTTGTTAGTAGAATGACCATGAACTTTATGATATGCACAAAATGAATGTTCGTAGTAAAAAAAAAATTGTGTTCCTAGAGGAAGAGATATCAAACGATCTTGGAGGAGTCTCAACAAAATACTCTCTTGATCAATAGTAGAAGATTTCTTCATTTTGTGAAAAATATATCTCTTACTTAGTACAAGATGTCATACTTACACAAGACTCTTTAGATTGTGATATTTTGGTCTTTGGGCCTTTACATGAGGGTGTAAAATATAACGAACTCAAATCATTAGTGTTTTGTCTGATGAAATTTACATTAAGAAAAGATTTGTTTGTTTGTTTCATTTCTTGCAAAGGATAACAACCAAGACCACTAGTGTCTATCAATTCAGGATGTACCACTATTAAAGTTGTCTTAGAAGAATATTTTGTTAGAGTGTTGATATTGTGTGAAGGCTTGTTTACTTCTATCAAAGGATAATAACCAAGACCATGAGTCGTTTCTTGTGTGTTAGGCTCTATAGGGACAAGGATAACTTGTTCTCTAGCACCACATCCTTTTCCACTATACCCAAGTTGTTTCATAAATTCATAACCTTTTCCATAAATATTTTTCATTTCTTTAGGATTCGGTGGTTGGTGATAGTGAATTTTGTCAAAGTTTTTTGGGTAATTTGTCGTCTTTTGTTCTAAAGTGGTTGAGATCCAAATGCTTTCGAAGGGTCTTCCCAATTTTGTGTTGACATTACTACTTTTTATTTTCCCTTTTCAAAGTCTTTTTGTATGACCTTGTTTTCTCCCATGAATGTTGGTTCAAAGTCTAAGGAACCCCAATCATCTTCTAATAGCTTTGTGACTTCTTCAATGTGTTTTTATTTATCTTTTTGTTGTGCAAGTTCCACTTGTGTGGTTGGTGATAATGTTGCCAAAGGATTTTCCTTTCCTTTCTCAATGTTTAAACAACTATTTGAGTCAAGGTATACTTCGACTGTGTACACTTTGTTGTTGTAAATATACTTTATTTTTTGATGAAGAGTAGAAGGCGCCCCATTCGTTGCATGAATCCATGGCCTACCTAAAAGGAGATTATATGAAAGATCATGAGGCATAACTTGGACTAGTTTTTCTAATGTGGAATTTCCAGATATAATAGGTAAAGTGATCACACCAAGTGGTTGTTTGCCTGCATTGTCAAATCCTTTAATAGATAGAGAGTCAGGTTGAATTTTTGATTTATCCATCCAAACCTATCCAAACCTATCCAAAAGGGTCACACTACACACATTTAAGGTAGAGCCATTATCGATAAGGGTTCCCTTTATCCCTTTTCTTTTGCATTGAGATATTATTATGAAAGCTTCATTTTGTTTTTGCACTTTCAGAGGAGGGAGCTCACTTTGGTGGAAAATAATGTCAACATTTATTCCTTGAATCATGGATGCTATGTCATTCGATTGTGCATTAGAAGGGATAGGAACTTGTTGTAAAGTACTCTGAATCATG
This sequence comes from Sequoiadendron giganteum, assembly GCA_007115665.2. Classification (NCBI taxonomy): domain Eukaryota; kingdom Viridiplantae; phylum Streptophyta; class Pinopsida; order Cupressales; family Cupressaceae; genus Sequoiadendron; species Sequoiadendron giganteum. The sequence goes on along the minus strand of CM021102.1, from coordinate 796,605,363 downwards.
TTATGGTAGTGAGGGTATGCTTGAATAAGGTATCACAATGATATCTTAGTGGGAGTATTCTTAAGTTGTTGAACAAGATCATACTAAATTCCACTTTGTGTAGGAAAATGAGGAGGACCGGGTAAAATAGGAGTATGCAATGGGAGGGATGTTGAAGTTGTTTGTCTCAATTGTGGATTGTTTCCAGTGTTATATGTATGAGCAATGGTATTATGACTCGATTTCTGCAAAACATTATTCTTAGGTGGGTAAATGATAAGTTCGGGTTTATTTTGAGTTTGAGATTTGTATGAAGGTGGTTAAAGGATGAGTTGAGGTTGAATAATATTAACATCCCTTAGTGAGTAATAATATAATGTTTCCTCATCATCTTCATCTAAGGACACTATATCGTTATTTTCAATGTTATCCTTTTCTTGCACCATGATATCCTCCCTAGGAGGAGAGTTTTGAGGAGAACTACAAACAAAATGTTCTTGACATTCAAGGATTGGTTCTTCTAAAATGACTTCATCACAAATAAGGGAACTTGACATTCAAGGATTGGTTCTTCTAAAATGACTTCATCACAAATAAGGGAATGATCAATTTGGTTGGATTTTCTTGATTATCAATAGTGGGAATATTAGGAGAAGGCTCTATTTGATTGTTTTTTTTCTCTAAAGTCTCATTCTCGTGTGTCATGCTATGTACCCTAGTAGGAGAGTGTGTAAGATGTTCATCACATTCCATGGTTAGAAAAGTAGCTTCATCACCAGTAAGGGAGGCATCAAGAGAAGGACAACTATGATTTTCATGCTTACCAAATAGATCCTTCCAAATGTTAGGAGCATTAAGCAAGGGAGGAACGAGATTCTCATGACACTAAATAGGTGCATCTTCTAATACCAACCTATCCTCTTCGCATCAAGGAGAAGGACAATTTTCATGGCTATCTATGATATCATCCTCTTTTGCTAAAACATTCTAACAAGAAAGGGATGAATGGAGATGAGGTAAGGTGATGTTTAGAAATTTTTCTATGATCTCATCTTCTTGTTTTCTACTATCTTCCAAAGGGGGAGGAGGAGAGGGACAATCAATACTTTCAATGCTTGTATCTTCTTTCACCAAGATACCTTAGTCACTAATAGGAGAGGTATTGGGAGAAGAACAAGTATGACTATTATGATTTTATACACTTGGATCCTCTTGTGTTATGACATTCTTACAAATCATGTAGATACTAGGAGGGTATCCAACATGATTATCAAAGGTTTTACTTTGCTTTCCTAGATTATGCCCATGAGTAGGGAAAATAAAATCATACAAGCCATCTGATATTCTAGAAGTTCACTAAATGCTTGAAAAGAACACATGCTAACATGAGAAAGTAATCAATCTAAATTATGCAATTTTTTTAAAATGTAAACAAATTTCCTACAGATCTGAAACTTTGGATACTGAAATGATTTTTGAAATGCTTTAAAAATGACTTCACTACATGGATGTTTTGACCTAGATACATAAAATAGATGTTCCTAAAACTTTCCAGACTTATACTATATGTTACCAACAAGCTTAGGAAGCACATAAATGAGGTTTTTAATGCTTTAAAAGGTAGTTTAAAATCTGGAATGGGACTGATTCGCCCAGATTGGCGAATGAGTCCTGGTTAGGGTTTTTTTCAAAACAAAATAGAAATTTTCAAAAACAATTATGCTTTTTACATTGTATGACCTGAATACTAAATGCAAATGAATATTTTGAATGATTTTCAATAAAATTAAATGCAAAAATGAAATATATATGAGATATCACTAATGCAAAATTTGAAACCCTAGAATGCAAATTCTAATGCAATGTTAATACAGGCCAAATCTAGGATGATGATGGACTCCAAATCAGCAAAGAGAGTATTTTAAATGTGGGTTCACCAAAATGTTTAGTTGAAAAATGGATGCTTTATGGTTTAAGGCATAGAACATCACTTTTCTCCAACTAACATTCAAGGATTCCCTAGAGATCTCAATCCAATGAAGATGAAGAAAGAGATCTAAAAATAGGGTATCTTTGGATATGATTCCAAATTACAAGAGGGGTTCACCACCAAGTAAGAACTTGGAAAGACTAATGCAATGTAAGATGCAATACTAAACCCTAGTTTGATGCAATGACTTACAAAATGACCTAGAAAATTATGTAAAATAAAACAAAAAGTTGCGAAACAAAATGTGTGCACCTAGAAACTTGTAGAGACTTGAATGGAGATTGGAAATGTTGTTGATCCTAAAATTTTGGCCTACTGGGACTCATTCACCATTCTGGGTGAATCAGTCTTGGTTCTGGATTTCTACATAGGAGCAAGTTTCAGACAAATGGGTATCCAAATCTGCAAAAATCTATGAAAAAAACTTGCAGTGGGACTCATTCACCACTTGTGGAAAATGAGTCCAGTTTGGATTTTCTGGAAATTCAAAGTCTGAATATGCTCTTCTTAGTCTTCTCAATTTGTTCCTTCAGGTTCTTGATCTGAAACTCTAATTTTGAGACCTTGTAGATGAACTTTTAGTGAATATTATGACCTTGCAAATAGGGAGACAACTCCAACAAGCTTGTAACCTAATCTTCAATGATCTTCAAGTCTTCAAAGCACCTAGATCTACAATTACACAAATAAAGAGAGCAAAAGTGTTGATTGTTAGGGAATAGGGGTTTGCCTTGGTCAGACCCCTTTTAGGCAATTAAATCAAATGATGAAACATGAACATAAGATATGAACAACGATACCTTGAATGATGTCTTATAAATGATGTCTATAAATTTGTAACTCAATCATGAAATGACCGTGAAGGATGTAGATCTTGATCTTGATAATAGGAGAATAACAATGCTTGATCTTGGATCTTCAATGCTACATCACAAAAATGGATCAATAACATGTTTGATGTTTGATATGCTTGACATAATGATGGATCTTAAATTTTTGCAACAATTGATGAAGAATTCTTCCCTTGAATGCCTTAGAATTGATCTTGAATGCTCTCTTGATGATCTTGTAAGTCTTGGAATGCTTAACTCTTACTTGCTTGCTTGATAACATGTAGGCTTGATGAAATAATGATTTGAAAGCTTGTTTATATAGGAAATACACCCAAATGACTATTTATTGGATCCCCAAGGCCGACATAGAAGAAATTTGAACTTAAAACCCAATTTTTCTCGCTCAAACTTTAAAAATGGGCCAAATGGGACTCATTCACCCAAAATGGTGAATGGGTCCCATAGGGGCTATTTTTCTAGCTAAAGTGTCGAGGAGTCAAGAAATTAAGCTTATATGTTGATCTTGTCGGGTTTTTTATTGAAATATGCCTTGGGATGTACAATATGGGGTCATAGGGGCTTATTAATGATGATATAAAGGTTATAAATCCAAAAGAGCCCAAAATCCATTGTGAAAGTGTAAACAAATAGACTTTACAATACTAAATTAAGATAAAATTGGATCTATTTAGCTTAGAAGGGCCCTAAATCCCATGTGAATGTGTAAAACACATTACAACACTAGATTAAGTCCATTTGATTTACAAGCCTCCTAAATTTAATGTGAAGGTGTAAATAAATATACTTTACAACATTGAATTAAGGAAAATTTTAGTTAATTTAGTTTTAAAAGGGCCCAAGACCTAATGTGGATGTGTAAAACTCATCACAACACTAGATCAAGATGACATCAAGTCCAATTTATCATTAATTATTCCCAAATCAAGTGTGAAAAGGGATACTTTTTTTCTACACTACAGATATAGATCTTGACGATGAGTGACGATGGGGATATCCTAGGATCATGTTATTTGCCAACTCCCACACAAAATATGATATCTTACACACTATTCAATACATAAAAGACAATCTAATATTCATGAAACCAAAATATAAGAGGAAACAAGTATGCAATTTTTACCATTACAATCTTCAAAATTTAATAATTATTAATTACTTTAAAAAAATTATGAGATCATTAATATCTTTTGGTTTAACACATAGTTTCGGGGGAAGACAAAGTGTTTTTGATGGGGTTAGTTCTCTATTTGTAAAGTAGTGCTTGCTATAACTAGATTGTGCATGAGCTATTTATCTTCTAAGTATAAATTGATAGTTATAAATAGACTTAATTTTTTAAATATTTTTTTCATCTATTATTGTCAAATAAGAGATATTTTCACATCATATTAAATTATGATGTTTTATCAAGATTCAATTGCACAATTTTTGAGTCAAACTCATTGACCCATATTTAGAGTAGTGGTTCACACAAACCTATTTCTCATAACCATGAGTGCTCCACTTAGCACTCGTCATGTATCTAGGCAATGCTTACAAGAGTTAAGAATCAAGACTTCTCAAGAGGTCACCTATCTCAATACTAGTTTGACTCAAGCATGCTTAAGTATGGGGTTTCCCCCAAGTTCAAGCACATTTAGCTTACTACCCCATTTGAAAGTTCTTCAATCAATTTTGTACCTTATGAACCATTCATTATAGAGCCCTTTTAGCTCATCTAACATGACAAATAGGAGATGTTTTTTAGTATATCAAATTATGATGTTTTATTAGAATCAACTACATAGTTTTTGAGTCAAATTCATTATTCTATATTTCATGAGTAGTGGTTCGCACAACTCCATCTCTTATGAACATAAATGTTACATGAGTACATATTGAATCTAGGTGGTGCTTGCATAGATAAAACATTGAGACCTCTTTGAAGATCGCCCATCCTAATACCACTATAATTCAATAAATCTGACTAAAAAACTACATAGTTGAATTTTAATAAAACATTATAATTTTTAGCTTCCTTTATGGACTTGCAAGTCTACAAAGCCTGAGCATATCTATCTTGTGTCATGAAACATCTTAACTAACATTGTATCACATTGTTAAACTATGGATAAACCAATTTTAAATGCTCAAATATTGTTAATCAATGATTTTTTCATTTACCTCTTCACATCACATCTTATAACTGTAAAAAAAATAATAAAAAGCTTGTGTCGAGCTCAAGAATCTATAGGTCTAGAACCTTAATATTTTGAGATCTACTCTTCCATTACTGTAAATAGATTGAAGCAGCAGTTGTCAGGAGACTGGTTTTGGTTCATCCATAAAGTGTTAGCAAACTTTTCTCACGTCATTGAATAACACATAGAAATATCTCACAAATCAATCACTACAACGAAGATGGCACCGTGAAGAGTTCGATGACGACATGGTTGTTGGTGCGTAAATAGATCGATCCACTCAGTTGCTTGCTATTGTTGTTCTCAGGTTCACTATTTGGCCAATGATTCTCTGCCATTGTTAAACCTTAGCATTCTTATCAAATCATTGTAGACCAGTTGTGCTTAACCCACACACTCTAAGCGTTGAATGTTTAGGTTGTCGAGTCATGTGGAGCCCTCTTAACCCAAAAATTTGATGCTTAGAATTTGGTTGGCTTGATATTCTAAATAACTATGTTTAGTAATTTTGTAGAGAATGTGCTAAATTGTGAGGGTTATGTCCTCCTCAATTAGACCCCTAATCAAACTAATTCCATGACTTAGGAATAATTATTAAAGACATGATGATAAATGTTATTATAAAATGCTAAATTACATTCCTCAATGAAAACTCTCTTTTGATAAATCCTAGTTGTCTTAATAATCTTTGATAATTTTATATGCTTGATTGAATGTATTTAAATAAAATATAGCATGCAAATCAACATAAGCATGCAATAGGTAAGCTCACAATGACTAGTGTGAGGGTGTTGTTAAGGTTTAAATCAAATTTAAATTTTAAAACGGTAGGGTTCAAAATTACTAGGTCAAGCTTGCTCTTGTAGATCTTATCCAAGATAGGGTAATTTCATGAGATGAATTCACACAAGAATATGCCACGTGTAGACATGTTAATGCATAAAGGACAACCTAGTCAAATGTGCCCAAAAATTAATGGAAAAGGGCATGGATATATCATTAAAAGTTTATCCCACTTTCATGTACATGTGAACTTCTATGATTGTGCATGTCAAAGTAAACAAGATATCAACAAGCAAATTATGTAAACATATTTAAATACTAAAAGGATGTATATTTACTTAAAATATATATTTTCTCATTGTATTCCACTTCCAATAATAACTCCACCAAAAACATGAAAATTTGAAAAAGCATGTAATGAATAACATCTATCAAATGTTTAAAATAAATATGGGGACCTTTTTGTTTAGTTGTGTATCTGTTTCAATTTTTAACATTTATTTTATATATCTTACTACTAAATTCCAAATAGATTCTTCTTGTCTCATTGTTTGGAGATCTTTCTTTAGTTTCTTGTTTTTTCCTTGATTTTCTTATATAACATTGCACCTCTTTCAATGCAAAAGAGTTTATATCTAGTTGAACTTTCTCAACCTAGGTTACAAAGGATTTTCCAAATGACTAATATTTTTTAAACCTTTCAATTGGACCATTATCAATACCCAATATCTCTAAATCATCACTAACCAAACGCCCATCTAATGCATGTGTTGAAATATTTAAAATATTTTTAATATAAGAAGTTAATATTTGGATCTAGACTATTCAATTTATTCCTAGGTGGTTTTTAGTTTCTTTGTTATGTATAGAAGCTTTTGATTTGCATAAGGTCTTCATATGAACCCCTGAACAAACAATGTCCTTAATATTTTTATCAAAGCATCAAGCCTCATTGAGAACCAAAAAAATTTTGGGAACTAATTGGAGGTTCAAATGGTTTTGAGAACCATTGAAACTCTTAATTATTTCTCTTCTTTCTATAATTCATTCTATTGATATCGAAGCTAGGACAAGAGTAAGAACCTGCTAGAGGCTCCAACGTTCCTTGAACTTATAATCCTTTTGATTTTTCTTTGTTGAAATTTTGTTCCTCTTTCATTAATGGTCTTTACTTTTCCTTTGTTGAGGGTTCAACAGGTACCAAGAAATTATTGGAGGTTCTTTTTATTTCAAGAACCAGGAACCTATCAAAGGTTCTTTTGGTTTTATGAACCAATTACTGCTTTGATTAATTCCTAAGAAATTATAACAATATATTTCCTTCAAACAAATATTTTGATCTAAAATTCACCAAATAAAACTTGTAGGAACCCTTTTATCCCTTCTTTAGGATAAATTTTGAATGATTTATGCATCCATTCCTATTTTTTCTATAATTCAAGTGAAAAATAGAGGGAAGTTGAATGAGATAAGGAAGAGTAATAATTTTTGACTTAGCACTAACCTACTTAAAATTGATGATTGTAATTATGGTATTTCCACATTAAGAGACATTAATCGAGGATCTTTCTTAAAATTTCTCTCCTATTGACAAATGGGATACCAATGTTAACAACTACAGGTCCTTATTCCAAGTTTTAGGGAAAAAGAGAGCCTTTGGTGGAAGAAGATTTGAGAATTGCTTCAATAAGATCTTCTCGAGCTATTGAATCTCAATTGCAAGATAATCATTTTAATGATTCCTTGAATGAGTTGGATAGAGTCAATAATAATTTGAGAAATTTGCAAACTAAGAAGATTCAAGGTTTAAAAGTTAGGGATAAAATGAATTGGCTCAAAAATGGAGATAAAGGTTCTAATTTATTCTATAATTATATAAATGATAAAAAGGCTAGGGAAGGCATTGGATCAATATGGGTGGACAATAAAAATATAAATGATATTTCTTGGGTTATAAATGAATTTCAAGCTTTCTATAAAAATATTTTTGCTGAAGATAGCAATGTGGATTGTAAAAGAGCCCAAGATCATTGTAGACAAGTCATCCCTAGGAAAATCAAAGAGGAAGAAAATGATTGGAATTCTAGAGATATTTCTAAGGATGAGATTGTAAATCATATTAGAACCTTTAAAAATGATAAATCTCTACGCACAAACGAGATTCTTGTTAAAATTTACAAGAAAAAGTTGAGTAGATTAGTGAAAATCGTTCGTAGATTTATTCTAAAGCTATTAGCAAAGGCTCTTGGGGAAGAAATATTAATATAGGAATCATCAATCTTTTCCCAAAGGATATAGATCTCAAATTAGAAACTAGAGGCCCATTACCCTCCTTAATATTTCTTACACAGTTCTAGCTAAAGTTTTGGCTCTAAGACTTATTGATATCATCCCTACTTTTGTTAGTATTACTCAAACTAGCTTTTTCAATGGTATGTATATCTTGAAAAATCTTATTACTAGTTAGGATGCTATGGAGTGGGCTAAAATAAAAAGACTAAGAAAATGGCATGCTCTTCCTTGATTTTGAAAAGGCCTATGATACAGTTGAAAGCTCATTTATCATAACGATTCTTGAAGCTTTTGATTTTCTTAATATTTTTTTTCAAATGTTAAATTTATTATTCAAGGATGTTATTTCTCAAGTCGATATAAATGGTTCTTGCTCTAAACCCTTCCAGCTACAAAGATCAACAAGACAAGGTTGTTTGTTATCCCTTGCTCTGTTTTTAATCACCTTTGACGCTATTTTTTATTTATTAAGAGATATGAGTAATGGAATTGATGTAAAAGGAATTACACTCCCTAATGAACAATTTGTTAAAACCTACTTGGAATTTTAGGAAAGGCATAAAAATTATACCTATGATATGCTCCTTCAAGACATGGGTATAAAAGAAAAGAAAAGAATTACTAAGGGTGATTGCAAGCTAGAGGCGGTTAGAAATAATGGCATCTTAGATATCAATCCGCCCATTGGGTTTTATGTTATGGAAAGTGAAAGCTGGAATATTTAGGTTGTTATGGCTTTGAGCACTAAAAATTATTCATCTATGTAACATTTTTTGTATCTATGTTGGTTTGTGGTATCCTAGGCTTGTTATGCTCTTTTTAAGTGCAATATGTACTATGTAACCTAGTTTTTCTTTGGTAGTATAGAATCAATTCAAAAAAAAATGTAAAGCTTATTATTTTTTATAAAATTTGTTATTTATAAAATTATGATTTGAAATCATAATTATAAATAATAAATTTTATAAAAAAAATAATAAGCTTTACACAAATTTGAGAAAGCTAAACATATTTATATGTGACATAAAGAAATCAAATCTTACATGCTGTAATATTTAAAATCATAATTATATATAACAAATTTTATATAAAAAAATAATAAGCTTTGCACAAATTTGAGAGAGCTAAACATAATAGATGCAAACCAAAACATCCAATAGAAGAAATACAATCATACTACAAAAAATGAAAAAATTACATACAATAAAAAACATGAACTAAAAAAATGATATATTCCAATATACTACACTTCTAATTATAAGAGTTTAAAATTATTCAAACTTATAATTATAAATAAAAATATGGTGCTCCCTACATTAATAAGTCTAATGGATTCAAATGTTTAAGTATTAAATCACCTTTAAACTACTTACACCTAACAATCACCAAGTTTTTTAATTTTTTATAAATTATTTCATTCAATCATTCATAAATATTATTCATATAGCATAAAGGAATCTAATCCTTTGTACCTATTTTTTTATATTATAACTATAAAATAAAAATATTTATTAAAAATGATGTTTTGTATAAACTTGAGAAAAGTTAACTATACTTACATTGAGACCAAAACATTGAATAAAAAAGGTCAATTATAGTACCAAACAAAATAAATGTATATACAATAAAAAGAAATTAAAAAAAATATATGTATTATGATATATTTGTACACAATCTTTTCTAATAAAACAATTGTAAAATTCTAAAAATATAAGTATACATATAAATATATCATTCCCTACATTAATAAAAGCTCATCATTCATTTATGTTTAAGTATTAAATCATCATTCAACAACTTACCCTTAATAATCACCAAGTCTATGAAATTTTTATATTTTTTCCTTTCAATCAGTCATAAATATTCATATGTGACATAAAAGGAACTAGATCTTGTATGTAGAATTATTTGAAATTATAATTCTTATGAGAGAAAATATTCTCTTGCTACCCTTTTGGTCCATCGCCCTTTTCTTTTTCCCTATGCAAACCAATTTTTAATTGGAATCTAGAAAAAAACCTTCAGCTATTTAGTCTCTAATTTAGTTCAAAGTGCCCAATACTTGTCAAGAAAGAATAAACAATTGTAGTCATGGAGTGCTAAGAAATCATTTCATTGAAAATAAAAAATATGGAGAGTTTTTTGTTAAATTGGCTTTATCTTCAAAATATTGGTAATTAGCTTGTAAAAGAACTCAGTAGAGAAATAACATGAGGGATAACTTAGTTCAGAGTGCCCAATACTTTCCAAGAAAGAATAAACAATTGTATTCATGGAATGCTAAGAAATCATTTCATTGAAAACAAAAAATATGGAGAGTTTTTTGTTAAATTGGATTTATCTTCAAAACATTGGTAATTAGCTTGTAAAAGAACTCAATAAAGAAATAGCATGAGGGATAACTTTCCATTTGCAATTGAGAACGAGAAAAAATCCATATTATTTTTTGACTCATCTCAAGGATGGTCCCAATCCCATCTCCTATTTCAATTTTCTTTTGTTAGAAATTAAGTCCCCAATTTTTTTAAAACATTTGATAGATGTTATTCATTACATTCTTTTTCAATTTTGCATGTTTTTGGAGTTATTATTGGAAGGAGAATATAATTGTGAACTATATATTTTAAGTAAATCTATATCTTTTAGTATTTGAAAAATTTCATTGATATCTTGTTTACTTTCACATGCACCATCACAGAAGTCTGTATATACATGAAAGTGGGAGAAAATTTTAATGATATATCCATGCCCTTTTCCATTACTTTTTCGACACACTTTGACTAGATTGTCCTTTGTGCATAACAAGTCTACAAGTGGAATATTCTTGTGTGAATTAATCTCATGACATTACCCTATCTTGGACAAGATCTACTAGAGAAAACTCGACCTAGTAATTTTGAATCCTATAGTTTTAAATTTTAAATCTGAATTAAATCTTGACAACACCCTCCCACTAGTCATTGTGAGCTTATCTAGTGCATGTTTATGTTGATTTGCATGCTATATTCTATTTAAATACATTCACTCAAACAAATGTTTAAATTATCAAATATTATTAGGACAACTAGGATTTATCAAAAGAAAATTTTCATTGAGAGAAACACAGTAACATTTTCTCATAACATATATCATGCATTTAATAATTATTCTTAAGTCATGGAATTGGTTTGATTAGGGATCTAATTGAGAAGAACATAACCCTCGCAATTTAGCACATTCCCTAAAAAAATTACTAAACACTATTTAGAGTATCAAGGCAATCAAATTCTAAGCGTCAATATTTTGCTAGTTGATTCTTATAGGTAGAAGTTTATATTTGCACATTAGTTCAATTTCTTAGAGATGGATATGAACCAAAAAAAAATTGAGACATTTACTGATCATCTAGAGATTTAAATGAAGATAACACAAGCCTCACAATTTAGTAGATTTTGTAATGGTGCTTCTAAAAAAATTTAATCCATATTGAGTTGTCAATGTTAGAAAATAACAGTAAGTCAATTCAAAGAATTAATTGTTTTCTAGTTGATTCTTGCAACAATAGGTTTAAGCTTGTACACTAGTTCTATTTTGTAAACACATATCTAAAGCAAAGAACATTTAATTTGCATATTTAAAGGTATTTATAGAACCAAGTTTGAAACCTCCAACACTTCAAATAATCAACATCTATCTCCAATAACATTTTTATATCATTGAATTTTGAGATAAAGAACGCATTTAATTTATTTAATTTTAATATCAATCTTCTTATTAATTCAACATTTTATAAACTTCACATATATTTTAAATAAAACATAATAAATAATATTTTTTTCAATATAATAATATTATTAAATTTTATAATCATTAAAATATTAACCATATATAATATTCATTAGAAATATAAATATAATTAAATAATTGTTTAATAATCAAAGAATTGTAATTTAAAGATATAAATATTTTCATAAATATATTATTACTTAATACATACGGATAGGAGTAAAGTAAAAAGCATTTCTAGTTTTTACTACATAGAAATTGAACCTAGTCTTCTTAATATAAAAGCTCTGCACACCCCAATCTATGCAATGAAATAAATGTGGGATCAAAAGTAAAACCCCCAATCCAATGACCGAGAAAATTTGTGATGTCAGGCCATTATGAAATATAGGAAATGGGACATAAAAATTAAGGAATGCAAAATATGTGAGTGGGGCTCAAAAATTAGGGAATGTGAAATGTCTAACTTTTGAATACATTACAGGTTTGAGTTTTGTCACTCCATCCTTCCCTGAAGTTGATCATGTCTATTGTTCTCACTATATAGACAAATATAAATGGTGGAAATGGCAAATGCAAAAAGTTACACGAATGGGAATGGGAACGGAATGCTACGGCAACGAAGATTTGAAAAGGTTCAGGTTACCACTAGTTCGGGTTAAGAGGGCCCCACATAGGTTTGTCCACCAAAGCATTCAACACTTATGCTTAAGGTATGGTCCCATGGAGGGGGGCTTCCTAAAAAAATCCAGTCGGTGTTGCTTAGATTTTTTAGGAATATTTTAAGGCTAGTGGTCCCATGAATTCAATTTTGCAATTCAACTTAAAAGTTTGAGTTCCAAAATTTAAGGATCGAATTGGAGTATTTTTGGTAAAAATTCATAAATAAATAAAAATTCTCTCATTTTTAATTTTTTTTAGGAATTTAAAATTTTAATTGATAAACAAGTGGTAGAAAAACTTTCTAAAAAATTCCTAAGTTGTAGGGGCACTTTCTAGCCCCACCTCAATTTCACCGCTGAAAGATTCATTTCTAAAAGGTAGGGGCTCCTATTTTTTTGGAAAAGATTATAATTAATCTCATAGCACAATTTTGTTTTCTTCATGAGACCGCTTGATCCATGAAAATAAAAGACCAAGCCCCCCCATGGGACCATACAGTTAAAGTGTATCAGTTAAGCCATCCCCTATAGACCATAAGAAATATTTCTAATTAGTTGTTAACTTATGGGTTGGTTGTTCTTATATCTGTAGAGCCCTCAAATTTTCTTATCTATGGTTTAAATAAGAATTGGAATTCGATGCATGTATGTAAAGTTAACACGAAGTTATTATGCTTTTTGTGCCTCTAGATTGGACATGATGCATACAAAAGCTCAAAGAACTTATTCAAAGGAAAATGAAGACTAAAAGCAAGAGCCATCTCGAGGCACAATGGCTTGAAGATACCAAATTTGAGGACTAAGTCATTTTGTTAATATGACACCTTTACTTGATGTATACTTTATTTCAAGCATATGTAGGTGAGTATCCTATTATGTCATTCATGAGTTTCCTTTACTAGTTTTGGGTATTTTGTAAGCACCAAAAGTTGTGTCACAGTGAAGGAAATAACTAGGGCCAGTAAAATCTGGGCTCACTAGCCATTGCATATTGAGCGCATCTTGACCACCTTTTTCTATTTTTTAAGGAATGTCATGTAAACTAGTTTTGTTTTTTATTATGTTGAATTTGGACCTTAAAAGTACCACTTAGTCTAGTATTTCATTTAATTTGCATATTGTTATGTGAAAAAAGAGATCCTAGATCTAGTGTATAGATCATTAAGATCAATCTTTATTCGCATCAACATTAAAATTCTAATCAACAAGGGTATGAGATGGGCTAACAATCTAGAAGGAGAGCCAATCTACCATGGGTCTAGTTATTTTTTTGCTTTGAAAAATATTTGAATTCAATGTTGATTAATTAATTTAATGTAACTATGCAACCTAATTTGAAAACACTATCTTTCCGCATAGATGAAATTGAAATTTCAAAAACAGAAGACAAGTCTAAGGAGGGCATAATTTTGTGCACCTATATTGCAAATTTTAAGTTTAAATGAAAGGACAAGGGTGTTGGGCACCTTAGATTGAGAGTGATTTCCAGCTCTGCAACTTTCAGATCTAAAGCTCCTAGGTCTGCACTCTATAATTTTTCTTTGTAATTTTCCATCTTCAGATCTGAACCTACAAAACTCACATCAAAGATGGGAAAGGGTGTGGTTATATGGGATTTTTTCATAGGTCAAACCCCTATTTTGGTATTTCTACCTCCATGAATAGCTAATTGATTGATTGATAAAAGGTGCATGTGCTCTTAACTTTAACTGTATCTAAGGCTTTAGTGAGATAAAATGCTAAAAATCCTACTCAAATGTGTTAGATAAGGATTCCCTAATGACATGAACAAGATCAACCCAAGAGAAAATTCAAACACCCTTACGAAAATCTAAATGCATAAATACCTTGCTTAGAGCAACAAGTAGATCTTGAAGTCTGAAGATGAGAACATTTTGAAAACAAGTCATTAGGTGCTTGAAAGAAGCCAAAGCTATCTTCAACATCTAGATTTCATCATGTCCTTCCATTAGCATCAAACTTCAATCATTTTGATAACTTGAATAATTCTGAAATTTTCCTTGTAAATCTATAAAAATGAATGTATTTTGGCAGAGTCTTGTACTTCTTATTTTAAAATAATAATTCATGTTTATATAGTGGAATTGTAACGTTGAAAAAAGGGTCCTTAGCCTTTTTCACACTTTTTTAGCTCCTTCTTGCGGATTTTGGTTTAGTGCGGCCTTGATTTAGTGTTGTAATGTGGATAACACATTCACATTAGGTCTTGGTCCCTTGTGAACTAATGTATTTTAATGATGCCTTGTAAAGGTGTTGTAAAGTGTTGTAATGCACTTTCACATATATCTAGGATTTCTAAGCATAATTAACTTTATTTCCATCATAATTTCTCTTATCCTTGCCTCATTTGGTGTGTTGTAAAGTGTTGTAACACACTTTCACATTCCTCTAGGCTATTCATCAATAATTGGGCTCTCTTATGCTTTTATTGGTCCCTTTTTGCATCCACAAGCCTTATTTTGGTGTATTTTTTAGGATAATCCTGACAAATCGCATTTAAAACATCAAATCCCTGAAAACCCACCTCAAATTCCTAAGGTAGGTGAATGAGTCCCCTTAGGTGGGACCCATTCATCCAAGGTGGTGAATGAGTCCCCCTTAACTCAAAAATCAAATTTAATCTAAATCTTTAGTGGGATTTTATTCTCCAAGATTCAATGTCATCTTGTCGTGTTGTAATTTGTGAATTCTTACATAATTGGGTATAAATACAAGGTTCTTTCTCTCATTTTACCCCCAAGCATTCAATTACTCATCCTAATAGAAAATTGAGTTCATAAGAGCATTTGAGCAAGAGCATTCAAGGCTTTCAAGGGCAAATTATCAAGTATTCAAGAGCATTCTTCAAGATCAATCATCATGTCAAAGATCACATTCATCATGTTTGTCATTGTGCTTACAATCATGGTGTAGAGTTCATGATCCAAGCAAGCTTTGCATTCAAGATCTATCAATGTCAAGAAAGAAACAAGAACCACGTCCATTATGGCCATTTCAAGCATAATTGCAACACTTTATTGCAAGGGTTTGGTGAGTTGCAGCATCACCTTTTGTTCATTCATCACTCTCCTTTACATTTGATCTCTATTTAAAGGTTTAATTACCAACAAGGGGTTTGACCAAGGAAAACCCCCATTCTCTAACCCCACAACCATTTTTCCCTCTCTTTGCATGTGATTTGTAGGTCTAAGTTACAGATTTATCAAAGAGAAAGATTGGAAAATTCGTCATCAAGTTGTCAAAACAAACCAAAGTTGTCAAGATTGTGAACAAACCTTGAAGGAGCTTGGAGAAGACCTACAGGTTAAATTTAGCAGTTTCAGACCCAGATATGAATTGGGAGCAGCGAAGCAGACCAAGGGCTACATAATCCAACTTTGAATTTTCAAAAATCTGGAAGTGGACTAATTTGCCACTATTGATGAATGAGTCCCACTGCTGTTGTCTGTCAGAGATTTTTGTAGATCTGAGTACCCTTTTGTCTGAAACCTATTCCGGCATAGTTTTCCCAACACTGGACTTATCACCCAGTTTGGTGAATGAGTCCTAATTGACTTCAATAGTGAATTTTCTAGGGTTTCATACCTTCATTTTGTCTTCTCCAGTTTCCTAGGTGCACATCTCCAGTTTCACAATTTTTTGTTGTTACTTGCTTGCATTTTTAGGTTATTCTTTAAAGCATTGCATCAAATTAGGGTTTTTTCATTTCATCATTCATTTCATTGTCTTTACAAGTTTACACTTGGTGGTGAACCCCTCATTTACATTATTCCACCCCCTAGAACACACTCTTTATCATATTTCAATCTCTTTTGCATTGGAATCTCAAGGGTTGTTCTTGAGTGAAACATAGAAAATAGCCTCTCTCCTTTTAGGTCCAAAACCCTAGAAGCGAAAAGATCCCCCACACTATTTTCTAGGTTTCATTTTGGTGAACCTACATTTAGAGTATCATAATTCTGATTTGGATTGCATTTGCATCCTAGATTTAGCTTTCATTAACATTACATTAGGTTTTGCATTGGTTAATTTTCATTCTATGGTTTCAATTTTTGCATTAGTGAAAATATCATTTAGCTTGCATTATTGCACTTAATCTCATTAAAAATTATCAAAATTTTGTATTTGCATCTTATATTTGCATCAAAAAACATAAAAATCATAAAATTCAATTCAAAAATTCTAAAAAAGTTTAAAAAATCTATACCTAGACTCATTCGCCACCTTGGGCGAATCAATCCCTTTGCATATTTTTCATTGCATTTTCTAGCATTTTTAGTTCATTTTCTGAGTTTATGTTTGTTGCTTCTGCATTTCAATTTTACTTTCTAGAATTTTAGTTACAAGCATTTCATTCTCCTTAGTTTACATTGCATTTGCATCCACCTTGCACTTAGTAGCTTTTGCATGAGTGTTTGGTAACCTATTGCTAATACCATAGTGAGAAGAATTTTGAGACTCATTTCATCCCATGATAGCACAATCATTGTGGATCTTGAGTTATCTAGAGCTTCCACTCCTAGTATTGACACTAGTACACTAGGCATGGATAATACCCTAGGTAACTCTTTGCCTTCAAGTAGCATGCAAGTTGAACCAAAGAATGATAGCATTATGCAAGAAAACCTAATCCACATTCATGAGGACCTAGTGAAATTGCAACATAAAACTAGCCTTGAAAACATTTCAAGCACTGCAATTCCTACAATTGAAAACATTCATCGTATGCTTGAAAATGAAGATGGCCTTGACCTTGTGAAAAACATAATGCAAATATTTGGAAAGCATCTCCCCTCAACTACTAGTTGCCCCTTGCCTACAAACAATGCTTCAAGACAAATAGGAACTCAAGTTCCCCCTCCCACAACAATACCCTCAATACCTACCTACACCCCTCCTCAAGTCAAAACAATGCAGCAAGTTAGTAATCTAATTCCTTCCTTGGGTATTCCAGCTAGCATCCCCAGTTCCTATGTGGCATTGCATATTATAGCTCCTACTACCTTACCACCTATAATAATTCCATTCACTTGTTCCACAAACACATACACTCCATCAACACTTTCATTTCCATATCATAACACAAGCAATGACCCTCTCATACATCAACTTTTCCAAACCATGTCATCTCTTCAAAAACAAGTTTCCACCATTAACCAAAATAAAAATGGTCCACCCACACATTATGTCAAGAGTAGTCCATTATACTTGGAGATACTATGCACACCAATGCCACAAGGGATAGAGATGCCTAGATTCGATAAATATGAAGGGAAGGGAGATCCTTCTAACCATGTTAATGCATACACTTCCCTATTTAGTGACTTTGTCCTTGATGATAAACTTTTGGCAAAACTTTTTCCTAGGAGCTTGAAATACATTGCCTTGGAGTGGTTCTCTTCTTTACCAAATAACTCGATTTTTTCATTTGATGAACTTGTTGAGGCATTTATAAATCACTTCCAAGTGTGGATGACCCCTAAGTTGACCTTGGCTGACTTGATGAGATGTAAGCAAAAAGAGGAAGAAAAGATAACTGACTTTATCTCTTGCTATCAATCGCTTTATTCCCAAGTCGATGTCGAGATCCTTGACCCATACCTTCAAAAGATGTTTATAGAAAACTTGCAAAAAAAATCCAAGACAAGTTGACCATGATGAAATTCCCATCCTTCATGCACTTGTGTACTGCTCTCTGTGATTACCAAAATTCAGTTTCTAGTCGTGATACAAATTCCACTTCTAGCTGAGTTGAAATATTTGAGAATGTACGCCAAAACAATTCCTAACCCTTTAGAAAACCAAATAAAGGGTTCCTTCAGTTCAACCCTCCTCAACAACAAACTCAAAATCTCCATAACCAAGTTGTTGTTGTCAAAGCCACAGTACGCTTTAGTTATGGAGATCCAAAGAGACAATTCACTCCCCTACTCAACACCCTTCATAATACCATGTCCCAACTCCTGAACCAACAAATGATTACCTTACTTCCCATTAGACAACTTGACCCCAATAATCCTTTGCCTCCAAACTTTAAATCAAATGCTTATTTCCATTTTCATCAAAAAAATGGACATGACACAAAACATTGTAAGCATCTTAAACATCTTGTGCAAGACCTCATTGATTTCGGCCATCTATCCATTGCAAGTACTAATGAGCAATGAAATAAGTCATTTTCCCCTCCAAACCAAAACTTACAAATCTTTACCAATCCCATGCCAAAACATAATATCTCATTTGTTAAAGCTAGCGACACGCCTAAGAATGATGTGATGAATGTTGATACAGATGACAAACACGCTAATTGTGTTCCAAATAATGCTATTATTGTCAATCCTATTGATGAAATTATAGGGGCCATAGACATCATCCCTCATAAGGGCTAAACTAAGAGTCCTCTTGATATTTATTTCTCCTCTAAAGACATACTTACACATTTGCTCGATGGTCCTCTTTACATAGTCGGTTGTATCTATGATAAGCCCACTAATGGGATATAAATAGATCCCACCTTTGGAGAGAACATGATCATCGAGGAATTCTTACTCTTACATGAGCTCTATCAAGATGATTATGACAAACCTAGAGCGTGGATCAAGGAACATAATGGTTTTGTGTGCCCTACAATTGGATCAATCACCCTACCATTACAAATAGGACCAAAAACATTAGATGTTACATTCTCCATCATCCCACAATTGGACCAATTTCATGAGAAGCTTGGCCACCCATGGCTACGCTCCATGAAATTCGTTCCTTCGGTTGTGCATAAATGCTTGAATTGTTTCTTTGAAAATGAGATATTTATTGTTCACCATAGTGGCTTTAACCCCTTTTCATCTAAAGGAAACTTTTCCCTAGATGCCTTTTGGCCCAAGCCCATGGAACCTATCAATCCAAGAGAAGACTTATTTTTCTTGTCCTACCAAAATTTCAAGGCAAAGAAGATAACAGATTTATCTCTTCAAAACATATCCCCATCCACCTCCAAGCCTACTATCCTTAATGAAACCATGCTTGAACCTAAACAAGACAAAAACAACCAAGACCAACCTAAAACGAAAACCTTACCTACCTCATACAAGCGACCAAGAAACAATGAAACTAAACTTTCCACACCTCTAAGAATAAAACAAGTTTACAAAGTCAAAGAGAAAGAGGTTTAATAACCCCCCTATGGTTCCTTTCGTTCCTCCCCCTAGGGAAGAAAAGAAACCTATGGTTGATCAATCCACTCCTATGCAACTTGAAAACAAAACCAAAAGAAATAGAGGTGCTCAGGAGCATAGACATAGACATCATGCCCTTTCTCGTAAGTTCCATGATGAGTTAAAAGAAAATCAAGATCCAAACTTGATTGAAGCAACGCAAGACGATCTTCCTCCCCAGTTGCAACAAGAAATTTCCATGCATCCTTCATAATAAGAGTTGAAATCTTCTATGGATATTCAAATTGGATAATGATGACGAGGATGCCAAGATTGATGAAGAGGTGCATAATGAACTAAACACATTGTTTTCCTCTTCCATGAGCTTAAATGACAAATCTTCTGAACCTAGTGCTTCTCCTATTTTGGCACTTTCTTTTGTCCCTTTGGCTAGTCGCCCACCTTCGCTATACACAAAACATGATTGGGAGGTGAATGAATCGCTCATAGGTTGACTCACATTTGCCCTTACTAGTTTTTTGCATTATTTATTTTTTAATTTTCTTTTGTGTGATTGCATGTGTGTAATGTGATCCCTCGAAACATTCTATTTTCTCTCTTTGTGACATTCCTCTATTTTTACCTTCATTCTTCTCTATGTCGTGAATCACTTTCACTTTTTCATCCTTATCTTTTTCTTGTGTTTTCCTTCTAGGGATGACACAAGGAATTGAGACACTCATGTCTCCTTCATGTTGACCCAAAAGGATTTCTTTTCTTTTCATATTTATCTTTTTATTGTGTTTTCCTTCTAGGGATGATGCAAGGCATTGAGACATTCATGTCTCCTTCATGTTGACCCAAAAGGCTTTCTTTTCTTTTCATCTTTATCATTTTGTTGTGTTTTCCTTCTATGGATGATGCAAGGCATCAAGACACCCTATGTCTCTTCCATGTTGACCCAAGAGGTTTTTCTTTTCTTTTCGCTCTCTTTGTGTCATTCTTCTAGTTTTGAACTCTCCTTACAAAAAATTTCAACAAAGAAACTACTAACCCCAAATCCATAGATCCCTTATGTGTTTGGTGTTTTCATTTTGGGGGCAACCCCTCTCTATTTTATTTTCCCTTGCATGACATAACCTTACTCGGAAACATATGACTTGACATAGGGCTTTCCAAGTTGTCTCTCATGTCTTTCTTCTTGTTAGGATTCTTTATTTGCTACTTTAAAGTAATTTCTCACAACATGATGTTTAGAAATTTCTTCAAAGTGGGGGCATACATTGGCATTATTTTCTTTTGCATTTTTCCTTTTCATGGTTCTTAGTGCAGCCTTCTTGCTTTATGTGATGTGTTTTTCGGTTTGTGGATGACATTGGGTGTGATGTATTTCATGAGCGTGATCTCTCTTAGCATATTACATTCCTCTTAGTGGCCTGATGTGACACATTGCATCCCCTAAGTTGTGAATTTTTTATTCTTTGATTGGTCCTCTCTTGGAGACATTAGACATAATGTTCCCTAAGTTAAAGACCTCACATGAACTAAGCAAGACTCCTTTGAACATTTCCTATTTCCTATGTTGCATCTATGGCCACCTTACATAACATAGCTTGCATGCCAATGGATTCATCTTGTTTGTTCATGAGCTCCAAGCATACGAAATTTGTCTTGTCTCATGAAGCTCGAAAACCAAATCACTTCTTTTTGTGTGGCGCCTTATTAAAGTTATCAGGAGGTATAACTTTGGTATGGGTTGAGCAGGAAGCCCAACCAGTGGTATGACTTTCCCCATAGCCACTTGTGTGTGTGTGTGAGTACATACCAACCATGAGTGTATGTTTCTCACCCCTTTTGGACTTCTCACCCAACAGACAGCCATGAGTTTCATCGCCTCAGAGTGAGTATGCATTTTTCTCGAACAATCAACTTAAATCTGATCCACATCACGTTGGATAAATGGTCAAAGCTTGTTCCAAATTTTTTCCTTCTTTTCTCTTTCATCTTTAGCATTGTATGATTGACCTTGTCATTGTTCTTCATATCATTTGCATGTGTCTTCCATTTCATTCGTGTTGGTTTGCCATGGGATCTCGATCCTGTGGGCTTGATCATCCCTCTTGATTGTTGTTGTCTCATCTTACTAGCATGAGTACATTGGAACCCTCCCTTGATGCTTTTTTATCTACTTTAGTGTGAGTTTGAAGTAGGTTCATCCTCTCACTAAAGTGGGGGCTACATGTAACATGGAAAAAAGGGTCCTTAGCCTTTTTTACGCTTGTTTAGCTCCTTCTTGCAGATTTTGGCTTAGTGTGGCCTTGATTTAGTGTCGTAATATGGATAACACATTCACATTAGATCTTGGGCCCTTGTGAACTAATGTATTTTAATGATGCCTTGTAAAGGTGTTGTAAAGTGTCGTAACACACTTTCACATCTTTCTAGGTTTTTTAAGCATAATTAACTTTATTTCCATCATAATTTCTCTTAACCTTGCCTTATTTGGTGTGTTGTAAAGTTTTGTAACACACTTTCACATTCCTCTAGGCTGGTCATCAATAATTGGGCTCTCTTATGCTTTAATTGGTTTGTTTTTGCATCTACAAGCCTTGTTTTGGTGTATTTTTTAGGATCATCCTGACAAATGGCATTTAAAACATAAAATTCTTGAAAACCCACCTCAAATTCCTAAGGTCGTACTCATTCGCTATTTTGGGTGAATGAGTCCCCTTAGGTGGGACCCATTCATCCAAGGTGGTGAATGAGTCCCCCTTAACTCAAAAATAAAATTTAATCTAAATCTTTAGCGAGATTTTATTCTCCAAGATTCAATGTCGGCTTGTAGTGTTGTAATTTTGGGAATTCTTACATAATTGGGTATAAATACAAGGCTCTTTCTCTCATTTCACCCCCAAGCATTCAAGTACTCATCCGAATAGAAAATTGAGTTCACAAGAGCATTTGAGCAAGATAATTCAAGGCTTTCAAGGGCAGATTATCAAACATTCAAGAGCATTCTTCAAGATCAATCATCATGTCAAAGATTGCATTCATCATGTTTGTCATTGTGCTTACAATCATGGTGTATATTTCATGATCCAAGCAAGATTTGCGTTCAAGATCTATCAATATCAAGCAATAATCAAGACCATTTCAAGCATAATTGTAGCACTTTATTGGAAGGGTTTGGTGAGTTGCAACATCACCTTTTGTTCATTCAACACTCTCCTTTACATTTTATCTCTATTTCAAGGTTTAATTACCAACAAGGGGTTTGACCAAGGAAAACCCCCATTGTCTAACCCCACAACCATTTTTCCCTCTCTTTGCATGTGATTTGTAGATCTAGGTTGTAAATTTATCAGAGAGAAATATTGGAAAAGTTGTCATCAAGTTGTCAAAGCAAACCAAAGTTGTCAAGATTGTGAACAAACCTTGGAGGAGCTTGGAGAAGACCTACAGATTGAATTTAGCAGTTTTAGACCCAGATCTAAATTGGGAGCAACAGAGCACACCAAGGGCTACAGAATCCAACTTTGAATTTCCAAAAATCCGAAAGTGGACTAATTTTCCACTATTTGTGAATGAGTCCCATTGTTGTTGT
The DNA here is from genome assembly GCA_007115665.2 of Sequoiadendron giganteum. NCBI lineage: Eukaryota > Viridiplantae > Streptophyta > Pinopsida > Cupressales > Cupressaceae > Sequoiadendron > Sequoiadendron giganteum. The sequence goes on along the minus strand of CM021102.1, from coordinate 796,582,082 downwards.
TTGTCAGATATTTTTATAGATTTGAGTACCCTTTTATCCTAAACCTATTTCGGCATAGTTTTCCCGACACTGGACCGATTCGCCCAACTTGGTGAATGAGTCCTAGTTGACTTCAACAGTGAATTTTCTAGGGTTTCAGACCTTCATTTTTCCTTGTCCAGTTTCCCAGGTGCACATTTCTAGTTTCACAGTTTTTTGTTGTTGTTTGCTTGCATTTCGAGGTTATTCTTTGAAGCATTGCATCAAATTAGGGTTTTTGCATTTCATCATTCATTTCATTGTCTTTCCAAGTTTACACTTGGTGGTGAACCCATCGTTTACATCATTCCATCCCCTAGAACACACTCTTTGTCATATTTCAATCTCCTTTGCATTGGAATCTCAAGGGTTGTTCTTGAGTGAAACATAGAAAATAGCCTCTCTCCTTTTAGGTCCAAAACCCTAGAAGCAAAAAGAGCCCGCATGCTATTTTCTAGGTTTCGAGAACATGGGAATAAATTAAACTATAGGCTAACTATTTTAATTTTAATTTTTGGGATATATTTACCTCTAAGGCCCAAATTTGAATTTGCATATCTAAAAATTAGAGACTGACAAAAATGGGAAATTAAATTTGTCAAGAAAAATACCTGGACTAGGGTGTTGTGTGCCCCTATCTAGCTCTTTTGCACTCAACAAAACTTAATTTGGGTGTTTAGCCCATGGTCTACTTAAATCGGGACTTATCCAATATATGTGATCTCTTATATTTGCATTGATCATAATATTTCATTTAATATACTATTAAAATATATTTAAATTTTACCTCTAATTTTCTATTAGTATATCTCTTGGAGTGGTCACATCAAGTGGAAAAACAAGTGGACAAGCGCACACTAATTCCAAACCTTACATTATTATCCACAACATGCCATCCAGATTCTTCTCTCCCAACACACATAATATTGATTTGTATTTCCTTCTCCAAAGTATGAGAGTACAATGGGATGTGGACTTTATGTTTTTCTCTCTCACATAGACAATCTAGTTAAAAAATTACATGTTATATACATTGATGAAAAAAAAATTATTTCAATAAGTTATTTGGCCTTAAGAGTTTTGAAGTTCCAAACTTGCCTAATTTTTTGTTTGTATAGTTTTGTGCCCTGAATATTAGAAAAAGTTGGCTACCCCAATTCTAGTTATTAGGCTTAAATTTGGTCTCACATAGTTTTGGTGGTCGAGTTTCGGAGTGGCTTTTCACTTAGTATTAATTATAGAGGTTGGCATTGGCTAACGATAATATTGTTGGAGAAATCCCCTCATGGTTATGTGAGAACAATCCTATGTTGTATATGTTCAACCTTTTAGGAAATCATTTGGATGACAACCTTATTATCCCATCTAAACTAGCTCATTGGATGATAGTTTTAGTGTGCGCATCTAAAATAGTGTTTCCATTTTGCATTCTTTAAAATCTAAAAAATTCAAAAAATTCATTCATTTTGCAAATCATTTATATAATATTGCATGATCAATAGCTTAAATAAAAAAATTGAATCAAAATTAAATTTCAAATTAGGTCTTTTTTCTTGTCATTTAACATCATTTTACACGTGCATTTAGATTTGATTTTCCAGATTTATCTGAAACAGTAACTACCTGTTTGTAACCAAAATCTGAAAACATAAATATCAACTCAGAAATCTATAATTCATTTTTTTAAAACCCTGAAGCAAGAACCATTCACCCATGGGAGAATGAGTCCTTGATTAGGCTTGTTTCTAAATTTTTGAGCATTAAAAACCCTCAGTCTGCATTTTGTGTTTCTACATTCAAATCTTTGTTTCAGTTTCCAAAACTTTTGTTTTATGAAATTATTTACATTAAGGTTAATTGGTCAAATTCAAGTGAATTTCAAAATCAAAATTAAAATTAGAAGACATCGTTTTTCAGGTTTTTGCATAGTATAATCAGAACATTATCTTATTTAAAATCTAGAAATTACTCTCTTTTTACATACTTGCATTACAAATTCATATTCTAGGGTGTTTGATTGCATTCATCTAGTGCCTACTCTCCATTTTGGGTGCACCTTAGGTTTGTGAAACTTGTATGAGCTTCACAACCTAGTGTCCTATTACCAATAATATCGTGAGACGTATTTTAAGACTTGTGTCATCTCGCGATACATCACTCACCACGGATCTTGGGTTTTCCAACTCTTTCACTCATAGTGTCGACACTAGTTAACCTACTATGGACCATACCCTTGACACTTCATTTCCTATGACCTCCTTACCAACAAATAATGTGATTAATGTTGAATCAATGGTTGCTAATGTCCCTTAAGAAAACCTAAGAAAAATGGATGAATAATTTGACAAATTGAAAAACTTTGTAAGTTTCGAATACATTGTTGGTACTATGATTCATGTCATAGATAACATAGGGAGAATGATTGATAATGAATAGGGAATAGAAGTTATGTGTATCATATCCCACATCATTGATAAACATGTCCCTACAATTACTAGTTGTGCTCAAGCTTTGGGGTATACCAAAAGTCAAGGTGGAAATCCAATTCCTCCTTCCACAACCATGACCTCCATTCTAACATACACTAATTTACTACAACCATACAGCCTACTAGAAATTTCAATACTATCGTGGGTATTTCCACTGAAAATCCCTTTAGCTTTGTGCATTCAAATCTCATATCTCCTAATCCATCTCCCCTCACAAACTTATAATTCACTTGCCCTCCAAACACATATACACCTCCATCATATCACCTCCATCCCACAACACAAATAATGATCCCATCCTTAACCAAATCTTGCAAAGTGTTTCATCCCTCCAACAACAAATTGCTACATTGAACCAAAATCAAAATGGCCAACCTTCACAATATGTCAAAAGAAACCCATTATCCTTGGAGATATTGAGAACACAAATGCCACAAGGTATAGAGATTCCTATATTTGAGAAATATTGTGGTAAAGGAGATCATGTTAGCCATGTTTTTGTATATATAGCCTTATGTAGTGACTTCATTTTTTAAAATAAACTCTTATCTAAACTCTTCTCTAGATCCTTGAAAGACACTACCTTGGAATGGTTTTGCTCCTTACCAAAAAATTCAATACGTTCATTCAATGAAATTTTTGATGCCTTTATTAACCATTTCCTAGTGCACATGGGTCCTAAGATGACCTTAGTAGGTTTAATGAGATGTAAGCAAAAGGATGATGAAAAGGTCACTGAATTTATCTCTCGATGTCAATTTCTTTACTTTCAAATCAGCATTAATATTCTCAATCCTGATCTTCAACAAATTTTCATTCACAATTTTCAAATAAGCTTCAAGATAAGATTGGGATGATAAAATTTCCCTCCTTCACACAATTTTATATATCCCTTCGTGATTACCAAAATTTGGTTAATATTCGTGAAGTGAAAAATCCCTCTAATCATCTTGAAAAATATGAATCCACGCCTCAAACCAACTACCAACCATTCAAGAAACCAAAAAAGAGATTTAGACAACTCAATTCTCAACCAACTCAACATGTTGACACCCAAGTGGCTGCTATAAAAATGAAAAATCCATATACATTTGGGGAGAGGAATAGACAATTTACTCCTCTACCTAATACCCTTCATTCTATCATGTTGCAACTCTTAAACAAGAACTTAATTTCCTTACCTCTTGTTAGAGCTCCTGATCCTACTAATCCTTTACCTCCAAACTACAATGACAAAATAGACATGATACAAAACATTGTAAGCGTCTTAGACATATTGTGCAAGACCTCATTGATTCTAATCACATTCAAATTTGTGGTGTTAATGATCAAGGTAATAATTCTATAGCCCCTCCCAACTAGAATTTGCAAATCTTTATCAATTCTATGTTGAATCATAATATCTCCTTTGTCAAATCTAGTGAAAACAAGAATGATGTGATGAATGTTGACTCAAATGATAAAAACATGAATAATAATGATCAAAATCCTATGGATAGTATGATTGGAATTATTGAAGTTCAACCTCATAAGGACCTAACCAATATGTCCCTTGACATTGCTTTCTCACAAAATGGCATACTTAAACATGCACCTGATGGTCCTCTTTACATAGCTAGAAGAATCAATGACAAGCCTATTAATGGGATACTAATTGATCCCATCTATGTAGATAATGTGATAACTGAAGAGTTATTGTTTGTGTATGAACTTTATCAACGTACTTATGAACAACCAAAATCATGGATCAAAACACATAATGGTTTTGCTAGCCCTACGATAGGTTCAATAAATCTTCCTTTACAAGTTGGACTGAAAAGATTGAATGTCTCATTCTCTATCATCCTAATGTTAGACCAATTTTGTGTGAAGTTAGGCTACCCATGGCTTCACTCCATTAAATTTGTCCTGTCGGTACTGCATAAATGCTTAAAGTTTCCATTTGGCAAAGAGATATTTATTGTGCACCATAGTGGTTGCAATCATGTGTCTTCCCGGGTGGGAATTTATCATTGGATTTCTTTTGGCCTGAACCTATGGAACCTATTAGGCCTTGTGAGGACTTCTTTTTCAAATCTTATCAAAATTTTAAGGCAAAGAACATAGCATAATTATCCCTTAGTAATATGCCTCAACCCACGATTGAGCCTCCCATCCTAGATGAAACCATGATTGAGCCAAAATACCTTCCAAGTAACCAAGACCAAAACATAACAAATCCTCCACCTATTTCCTATAAGAGACCATGAGATAACCAAATAAGTCTTGTTGTGCCTCCTAAAGTCAAACAAGTTTATAAAGTTAAAGAGAAAGTGATTGAACAATCTCCCATGGTTCCTTTTGTTCCTCCCTTATAGGAAGAAAAGAAACCTATGGTTGATAAACCCACTCCTACACAATCGCAACTTTAAAATAGAACAAAAATAAACTAAAATGCTAGAGAGCATAAGTGTAGACGTCGTGCTATTGCTTGTCTAATACAAGAAAAACATGAATCAAAAACTCAAAATAAAACAAAAACTCAAGCAACACATGATGATTCCACACATTCACTGCAACATGAAACCTCTATATCTACAACACAACAAGAACAAGCACCTTCCATGGATATTATCATAAGACCTCCTATTGTGATTAACTTGTATGATGATGATAAGACTACTAAGATTGATGAAGAAGTGCATAATGAGTTGAATTCATTGTTTTCCTCTTCCATGAGCTTAGATGACATCAACCATGATGATCCTCCTAAAAAGAGCAACTCACCACATGTTGAACCTGGTGATGTTCCTAGTACAAAACTTGTTGTCCCTTTGGCTAGTTATCCACCTTTCGCATATGACGAACAAGATTGAGATGCAGATGAATTGCTAATAGGTTGACTCGCATGTCCTTTACTAGTCTTTTATTTGTCTTCTTTTTATGTTCTTTTTGTGTGATTTCATGTGCATAATGTGATCCCTTTTATCATTTTGTTTGCAATGTCTTTATTTCCATTCCTCTATTTGTACCTACATTCATCTATATGTTGTAAACCTATAACTTTTCTTGTGTTTTCCTTTTGAGGATGACACAAAGCGTCAAGAAATTTAGGTCTCTTCCATGTTGACTTAAAATATATTATTTGTTTTCGCTCTCTATGTGTCATTCTTCCAATTCCATGATTTATTTAGGGAATGATGAGGTTTTTGAGCTCTATAATATCATTGTAGAAAAGACATATGCTAACCCCAAATCCATGGATCCCTTATGTGTTTGGGATTTCATTTGGAGGCAACCCCTCTTCATGACACAACTTCATTTGGAAACATATGTTTAACATAGGGCTTTCCAAATAAGCTCTCATGACCTTTTTATTGTTTAGCATTGATCATTTGCTACTTTAAATTAATTTCTCATAACATGGTGTTTAGAAATTTCTTTAAAGTGGGGGCATACATTGGAATTATCATTTTTAACTATAATTCATGTTTCATAGTGCAGTCTTCTTACTTCATGCGATGTGTCTTCTTCTTGGTGGTGTCATTGGGTTTGATGTCCTCCAAGATTGTGACCTTTTTGAGCATATGACATTTCTCTTAGTGGTGATGTTATGGATTGCATTCCCTAAGTTGTGAATCTTTTATCCTTAATTTTTCCTCTCTTGGAGATATTAGGCATGATGTTCCCTAAGAGGAGACCTTACATGAACTAAGAAAAACCCTTTTGGATATCCTATTTGCATTTTGTTCATAATTACCTAGCATAACATAGCTTGCTAGTCATGTGAAGCTCAAAGTTACAACCTTTTTCATGGCCACCAAGCATAACACACCTTTCTTTCCAATAGGGCCATGTTTGTTCATAAGTGCCTAGAATAACGCAACTTTCTAGCCTTGTGAAGCTCGAAGTTACAACCTTTTTCATGGTCACCAAGAATAACACACCTTGCTTGCCAATAGGGCCATGTTTTTTCATGAGTGCTTAGCATAATACAGCTTTCTAATCCTTATAAAGTTTGAATTTAATATTGTGTGGTGCCTTATCAAAGTTATCAGGAGGTATAACTTTGGTATAGTTTTTCAATGGAAGCCTAATAAGACTCTCATTGGCTACCTTCTAGGGGCTCACCTATTGGAAAACGAATTTCACTAGCCCTTGTGAGAACATTGTTGTTTGCATAGTGGACAACAGGTTTCACTTGTAAACATTTTTGGACTAACAAGTAAGGTTTGATCCACATTGAGTTGGAAAAATATTCAAGGCTTGATCCACCCCTTTTTCTTTTTCTTTTTTTAGTCTTTGATATTGAATGTTTGTGTATCTTATCTTGTTGCTACATATTATACATCTTATGTGTGTTCCTTTGTGCTTATGTTGGTTTGCCATGGGATCTTGATCTTGGGGGCTTGGCCACCTCCTTGATCTTTTTCATCCTATACCACTAATATTTGTACACTTAGAGCCCCCTCTTGGTGCATATATGTCTACTTTAGTGTGAGTTTGATGCAAGGTCATCCTCTCACTAAAGTGGGGGCTAAATGTAGTGTAGAAAAATGTACTTTACATTTTCACACTTTGTTTGGGCCCTCTTTTAAATTAAATTGGACTTAATTATGTCTTAATAAGCCCTATTTTACATCTACAAGCCTAATAAATTATATTTTTTGAAGGGGAAACCCAACAATAATTAATGCCAACACATAACACTTTACCTTGAGCAATGTGTGTTCCAGGAATAGGGACCTGGGACCCATTCCTCCCTAGGCCTTTAAACCTGAATTTAAAATATGTTTTTGGTGGTATTTTAATGTACCTAAATTCAAATTTTGATGTTGGTTTGTAATGTTTAATTTTCAAGAAATTAAGGATACATATCTATAAATACAAGGTTATTTTATCATTCAAATCCTAGAGTTTTTAAAGAAGAAAATATAGAAATTCAAGTGAGAAAAAAGTATAGAAAATTTTATGATCAAGGGCATTCAAGATAGATTCATCAGTTATTTATTTTAGCAATCAATATCTCAAGCATCATGTCAAAGTATTAGGAATCGTGTATTTGTTTGGAGCTAACATTGTGATGTAGGTTTCAAAGATCAAGTCAGGCATTCAAAGCATCAATTCAAGAATCAATATTTGCATCCATTGAATCTATTTCATGCAAGATCAAGATCAATATTGTAGAATTCCAAAGGTTTACTCAATGGTTTGGTGAGTGGTAGCATAGCATTGTTCATTCATCATTCCTTTCACATTTCATTATTTCAATTCAAGGTTTAATTACCCAAACGGGGTTTGACCAAGGCAAACCCCCATTCACCAAAAACAAACAATTTTTCCCTCTTGTGTTTGTGTTGCAAATTTTAGGTTGAAGAAGGATTGAAGATATCTTAAAGAGAAATATTGGAAAAGTTGCAAAAGTTACAAAAGTTGTCAAAGTTGTCGTCTATTCATGGAAACTCGCCTACAAATCTGATTTTTTATTTTTTGACACTGCAACCTGGATCAAATAGAAGCTACAAATTAACATCAAATGCTCCCAAAATTTGTTTCAAATACCTGACAAAATACCCATTCACCCATAGGCGAATGAGTCATAGTTTGCCTCTTGAAACTGCCTTTTGGTTACTAGTACACAATGTTCTATCCTTCTCAGATCTGTAGAAAGTTTTTTTTTTTGTTAGTATTGACCTTTAAATTATTGTTTCAAGTTTGAATGAGCATAATTGAGTAGATTTTCTAATTTTTAGTTTTTCCTCCCAAAAGTGTTGTTCAGGTTGAAACCCTTGTCCTCAAGCATAAGGAAATCAGTAGATTCCCCCATTGGGTTGACTCACCTAAGGGTTGTAAGTCAATTCTTTGTGTGGGTCTCATTTCCTAATGAAATGGTGAGAAATAGGTCTACATTTTAAATTGGTGACCCCCCCTTCTAAAATTCACCCTATTTTTCACCCTATTCACAAAAATAGGGACATAAGGGGTATAAAAGAAAGATGAAATAAATGTGCACATAAAATCCATGTTGAGGAAAGAGAAAAATGATGGTGAGGATAAATATGTGAGGGATGGAATGGGATTGGGTTGATTTGGAATGAAATAATTGAATTGAAAAGTAGAGAGCACTTAATTTGATATAGCATGGGATAGTATACACCAGGGTATAATGAACCAAGGTGATGTATCACATGCATAAGACTGACTCAACAAACAAAAAGGTTAATCCAACATCTCATAAAGCCACTATAAACTTAGGTGGGCACGATGCTATAAAACCACAAGAAAAATGAATGCCTTGACATAACACAATCGCAAAGGATCTTGGTGGGAACATCACTTGACAAATAAAAAGGTTAATCCAACATATCATAAAGCCACTACAAACTCAGGTGGGCACAATGCTAGAAAACCACAAGCAAAATGAATGCCTTGACATAACACAAGATCACAAAGGATCTTGGTGGGAACATCACAAGACATCCAGGAAAACAAAGCACATGAAATCCAAGACCATGCCCCTAGTTTTACCATTCAAGACACACCATGATATGAGGGATCGAGGTGACCTTTTAGTAAGTAAAATGGGGAGCTAAAAAAGATAAACAAAGATTCCACAAGGAAACAAAGAAATAATAAATAGCTTGAATATATTTTACCATAAGGGTGATGGATGGGGTGGATGTGACATGATTTGAGGAATGATATATCTTGTGAAGACCAAGGATGGATTGATAATGTAGGATATGGCAGCTCCTTCCCAGGATCCTCAACCTACAAATAAATCACCCTCACACATACAAGAGAAGCAAAACACTATTATACCAAATATAAAAGTGATATATAGAAAATTATATGAGATATTACATAGTGTATAGGCCTTTTAAAGGCATGAAAAATGTGACAGGTGAGAAACTACCTGATACAGGATCAACAGATAATCGGGCCTCTTGAACAGAGATTACTACCGCTTGTGGGTGAAAACACGCCTCTAATGGTGGCTCTACTCAGTGAGATCAGGCAAAAATCGGGCTTCTCCAAATCAAACTGATGGGTCTCTTTTTATCATAGGTTTGACAATCGCTAATTGATGCAAAGTAATAAAATTCACTTATATGCATTGTGATAACAACAATATTCATGCCTTCAAATTCTTATAATCATTTGCTCAAAACTTCAAATATTGTAAAAAATTGTATGTGCCAACATATCCTTGTTAAATTTCAGCCTTAAGATTGTTATTTGTCAAGATTGCTCCTCTTCTTTTAGATGCAAATTAACTTTGATAAATTCTAACTCTTAAGGATTGTCATTTATCCCTTTGATTCCTTTAGTTGCAAAAAAATAAATGCGGTTTAACCTCTTAAACTTGCAGCCCTTAAATGAATATATTTTGTGAATGTTGTAGCAACAATTTCAGATATGAAGTAACATTATATCTTGAGAATTTCATACATACACAGAAAAAAATACTCACAACCCAAATGTTTTATTGTTTCCAATCAAGAAGGTAACACACACACATAACCTCCACAAATCCAATTAGGAAGTATCTCTTACAAACTTTCCAACTATCCACCTTTAAAAACTTACAAAATTCAAAAAAATATCACCTAACAAGTCACCATGAACATCCACTTTCTTTGCCTCAAAAAAATTGATGTAGTTCCCTTGGAGAATTATCTTCAACATCACCTATGGACATCCTCTTGATGACCTACAAAAATCATAAATAGACTTGGGCTCTTCTCTTTTTTTTCAATCTTCTTTGGAGTCAAACTTCCATCTACTTATAATATCTCCTTTGCCAAGTTTCATCTTCCTCTTTTGGGCTTCAATGACTCTTGGTATTCTTCTTCTTACTTGGTGGCATCCAACTTGGAGAAATATGACTCTTAGGCTCCCTTTGTTTCTTTCCTTCATGATTTGGGTGCTTTGAAGACTCTTCATTGTCCAATCTTTGTCTTCTAGCATGTAGGTGACTAGAATTTTGTCCATATGCAATTTGCCTTATCTTTTCCTTGGAGTATAGGAGAATTAAAATATTTATTTTATTTACTCCAAATTTAATTAGGAACCTACAAGACAAACAAATGGATAATAAATAAAAATATATATATGCAAGATTACTTGTGAGCCTAGATGCTCTTGCATCACTAATTGCCTCATCTACTCCTTCTATAGTCGTGACAGTTGGCCAAATCGGCCTTCCCATTCTTCACAATCGGGAAAATTCATAGAATCATGCATAGGAGTCATGCCAAAGCGGGAGAGAATCGTGCCTTGCACAAATTCAACCAATCTTATGACATTAGCACTATCTAAGAGTCTCGATCCTTCAAGAAACATTACTATAATCTTTTGTTGATGATAAGGCTTGATTCCATTTAGAGATGTAGTTGATGAATAAGTGAGAATCTATACTGGTCAAAGATTGGTTGCGGCTCCCATCAAAAAATTTGATATTTTATACAACAAAATCAATCTTTATAGATCAAAATCACAAGGCAAAGAGTTTAATAAAAGACCCCAAAAGAAATCATGACCTCTAGCAGATTGCCTTTAATGAAGAATATCCTCCAAAACGTGATCCTCATGGTCAACTGAGCCCTCCAATAATGCAATTCATCATGCCTCTTCTATTTTGAAAATTAGATTATACATGCCTTTTCAATAGAGAATTAAGATCTGGTAGCACCCCAACCAAATTGTGCCTCTAATAGCCAGTTCATGAATTGGAATCACACCACAGACTAATTGTGCCCTCCAATTACTCCATTTAAACGTTGGGGAAGCAATAATGAAATGCATTGTAATCGTGAATTGGCAATAATGGAAACTTTAAAATTTAATAAATTTGAAATGCCAAAAAAAAAAATTAGCAGGCACAAAAATTGCCCTAATCTCCTCAGCAGAAACTCTCCAGGAAGGTGAGAAGGAGGAGGAGCTCTGATACTATGTCAAAGATGGAAACTCCTTCCTAGGATCCTCAACCTGAAAACATATCACCCTCACACATACGAAAGAAGCAAAACACTATTTTTCCAATATTAAAGTGATATATAGATTTATGAGATGAGATATTACATAGTGTACAAGCCTTTTAAAGGCATGAAAAATGTGATGAGTGAGAAACTACCCGATATGAGAAAAGCTAATTAAGTAATTAACCCAAATTTAAAACTTAACACTAACAAATAAGACCTAGGATTCTTATGACATGAGCTAATCAATACACCCGACACTCTAGGGAGCTAAAAGACTCTATTGAAATAATTGTTTGATAGGGGCATGCACTTGACTCTGAAATAAATGGAAAGACAAGACCTAATGACAAATATATCAGGGAGTTAATGGTGAATCCCCATCACCCTTAGGAATAGTTTCTAGACCAAAATATCTTTCACGAGAGGGAAAATGGCAAGAAAGCTTACTTCAACAATGCGATATTGAATATTGGTTGAATATGCAAATGTACATGAGATGCGTTGCTTATAAAGGCAAGGTAGAGAGATTGGATTATGAAATATTATGAGAAGTGTCTTAATCCTATAACATGAGACAACTAACAAACTAACTACCTAGGAATCAAGTATTACAAGCTAGATAAGATAAGTTCTAGAAAATCCAGCTAAGACTTCTACAAAGAATCTTATATCCTAAGTAAACTTAACATGTGAATATGTCCCCTAATTACCTAGTGAGTGAATTAGCTAGGTACAAGATATTTATTCACACCAACACCCCCCTTAAGTGCAACTTAGGGAGAATATTATTATGCAAATATAAAGATGGGTCTCGGCCCTACTAGGCCATGTTAGGTACCCATTTATAATGTAAATGTAAATGTAATCAATCTCTCACAAATGGAGAAAGGGAGAAAACCCAATGGGACAAAACTCCTCTCCAAAAGAGAGAAAAATAAAATAAAACAAACATGATGTATGGAGGACTCAATGATAACCCACAAGGACTACATCCATCATCTATATACAATCAATGACCCCCCGTAAGAGGGAAAAAGAGAGACAATATATCCCCCCATAATGAAGACTCTTCAATGCCGATGAAGAATTCCTAAAAATAAAATATGATCCAATATCTGCAAGAAACACATCGCCCCTTAGGAAGAAACAAATACAAGCAATTAACCCCTTTGTCCCAAACAAATTTACACTTTTTTTGCAAATTTACAACAATATATCCAAAAGCACCAAATCAGCTTCAAACTAATATTCTAAAATTTTGGAAACAAATTTGCAAAAAGTGCATGAATAGAACTATAGTGCTCCTAAACACCTTCTTGATGCCACAAATTTTGAGAAAAATGGAGATCAAAACAAAAATTTATGAGCCTGGAAGCAAAAAAATGAAGATCTGGCTTCAACATTAAAAAATGGCACAAAACTACAAAATTTTTGCAAAATAATTGCACCACTGAAAAGTTGAGATCGCCAGCTTTCCGACAACATTTTTTTGAAAAAATTCGCCTCTATTTGTGAAAGTTATGAAAATTTTGAAAAAAAGGCCTATTTAGGCATGTGGGGGACAAATTAGACATTGTCAAGGCTAAATTGACGCAAAAATTAAGTACCCAGGGCTAAAAAAATATTTGGCCATGTGACCATAACACAAATGGTAGGTTTAGAAAAATATAATTACACCACCATCAAGGGCGGTGGCACCACCTTGGCGGTAGTGGTGATGAGCGGTGGGCTTAGCTCCACCCGCTAAGCACTGGCTACTTTGTATAACCGGCCGACCAGCTGTAATATAGAAATCATTTGGTCTTAAAAAAAAATTGAACAAGTTTTAATATGTCAAAATATTTACAATAATGTGACCAACAAAATACTAACAAGTCAGCTTTGAATAAGCATTAAAACAAAGTTGTGACCAAAAAAAAATGTGTATCAAGTGATTAACCGATTGGGCAGCCCAACAAAGGGTACTCCGACCTACGTAATGCGATAGTGTACAATGACACCAAGAATTTTTGACTGGGTACAGGCTTGAAAAACCATCAAAAAAGGATGAATTTGCAGCTAAATCAAATCTACGAACGAGATTTAAAAAATAACCACAAATATTTAAATAAAATATCTACCCCAAAACTATTGAAACTTTTTCTCGATATTTTACAAGTTTTGCCCCAAAAATTTTACAAAATATCGCAGAAAATATTTTTTAAATATATTTTTGCAAAAAATAATTATGACGACACAGGGGGTTGTATAGCCTACCCAGGCAAAAAAAATTGCTTCAGAAACAACTTCACCCGAATATAGTCGAATTTTATATCAAAATTCGTCTCTTGAGCCTCCTAATCTCAATAGTGAGGTCAACTTGGGCTCAAAGTGCCCCAGTTTTTTAGCTACCTTCAAATATTACAACTGAAACCCTGAAGTTGAAAACCTCATAGATCAGGCAAAACATAACCAAATTTGATGAAACAAAAGGAAAACTTGACTTTCTTTGATGCCCTAGATTCAATCGTAAGGTCCTTGAAACCCCAAAATTCATCCAACAAAACCTTCAAGCCAATATGAAACCCTCAAATCTAGGAAGGAATCTACAACACTAGAGCTCTGATACCATGTGGGAGTTAATAGTGATTCCCCATCACCCTCAAGAAGAGTTGCTAGATCAAAATATCTTCCACAAGAGAGAACGGTAAGAAAGATTTCTTCAACAATGCAATATTGAATATTGGTTGAATATGCAAATGCACATTAGATTCCTTTCTTATAAAGGCAAGGTAGAGAGATAGGATTAGACAAGATTATGACAAGTGTGTTAATCCTATAACATGAGACAACTAACAAAATAACTACCTAGGAATCAAGAATTACAAGCTAGATAAGATAAGATCTAGAAAATCCAACTAAGACTTCCAGAAAGAATCTTATATCCTAAGTAGATGTAACATGTGAATATGTCCCCTAATTACCTAGTGAGTGAATTAGACAGGTACGAGACATTTATTCACACCAACAGTATATACAAAGATGACCTCAGACTGAGACACAAGACCAACCTTATATACAAGACACAAGATATGTACAAGAGGGACAATATATATATGTGATGGAATCCAACAGAAGCCTAGTGATAGGAGATGCTTATTATAGGATTTGTAAGACATGTCCAAAACAAGTGGATGAAGCTTAGGTTTTGGGATAGTTAAATTGAATCGTCTAATGCTCAGTTATAAGGTGATGGATGAAAGGCTATATATAATGAGGAATGGGATAGCAAAAAGTGGGTGGATGGATCATAAAAAGTTAGACGAGGACAAGTAGGATAAAAAAACCATCTCTTATGCATAACGCATATTGCCAGGTTTTTACCATACATACTTACCCAAGGCACCACTAAAGGTGGTTTTTACCATAGGATGACTTATTTTTATTTACTATTTTTTGTGTTGATTTTTTTCAATTTTTTTATATTTTTTGTATTTTTGAAAGGTGGGGTAACTTAGTTGATTTAGGAATAGAACCTTTTGATATGGATGAAATTGATGGTTTCATCCAAAGGTTCACCTTCTAGAGTTGCCAACTGATATTCTCTTGAACCATATTTTATAGTAATAACATAAGGACCCAACCAATTACGTTCAAACTTTCCCTTTTTCTCTCAATCATGTTGATTTCACTAGTTCTCCTTGAGTATAAGATCACCAAGTTAAAATTTGTGAGGCTTAATCTTCTTATTGTAGCTTCTTCTTAGCCTATTTTGGTAGCCTTGGAAATGGTCGTACGCATTGAGGTGTCATTCATCAAGAAGCTCTTGTTTATTGAGACATGCAACCCAATACTCCTCATCATTGATGATATTTGTTAATGAAATGTGCAAGGATGGGAGCTCTACTTCTATCAAAAATATATCTTCAACACCATAAAATAATGAGTATGGAGTGGTATCAATATGGGTATGGATACTAGTGCGATAAGCCCAAAGGGCGGGATTGAGATGGAGATGCCAATCACAACCAATTTTATTGACAACTTTCTTGAGTATTTTGATTAAGGTTTTATTAGTTGCCTCTGATTGGCCATTACCTATGGGAATAATGGATGCAAAGTGTCCCTGATGAAGTTGTAGTCTTCAATGGAGGACCTTTTCCAAGAAGAAATAATCAACCACACATAAAGTATGCAATAATGGCATTCAAATAGGAGATTGCATTATGATGATAAGATATATTACAAATAAACATATGCCTGATTATATAGGCAAGAGAAAAACCTAGAATGCACAAGATGTTGCCAAGTGTTCAAATCACACTACATGTGACAGCATGAAACCCTAACTAACTACCTAGGCAATGATAACAAGATAGAGATAAGTTCTAGAAAAGACAACTCATCTTCTAGAAGGGAATATTATCTCCAACAACATTATTTATAATTTATTTAATAATTCAACCTAGGACTAAAATATTAAATGCAAACCTAAGTTAACTTATGCTAGTGTAATAAATAATTAAATACACTAACACCCACCACCATAAGTGCAACTTAGGGAGGAAATGAAAATGCAATTATTATACAAAGATAATGGGTCTCGGCTACATTATGGACATTTTAGGTATCCATGTACAAATGAAGATGCAACTAATCTCCCACAAACGAAGAAAAGGGGAAAACCTAGTGAGAAGAAAACCCCTCTCCAAAAAGGATATGAAATGTAGAAAGGTGATGATTGGAGGACTCAACATCATCCTCCCAAGGACAACAATCATCACATAAATACAAAAAATATCAAAATTAGGAGACTAGATATCCCCCCATAAAGGAGAGTTGTCCCCTCAAGGATGTCTTCAAATCCTGTGGAGAAATGAGAAGCCAAGTCTGCAAGACCTGTCGTGAACCCATCTAGATGCCACAATTCTAAAGAGATGGATGAAACCTGGTCTGCTGAAACAAATCTCAACTAAGAGGAGGATGAGGAAGAAGATGGTGCCAAAAGAAGAGCCAATTCAATCCAACCACCACAACCCTGGCGAGGAGAAGGAGAATTGCTTCCTACCTTGGAATCTGGAGAGTTTGGAACTGATGGAGTACGATCCAAAAATTTGGAGAACTTGTACACCCGTGAGTGATGATCAACCACACCATAGGCAATGAGTGTATTGAACTGATCCCTGATGATAGCTAAATCAGATGTGAACTCAATCTTAATACCCTCCTGAGCAAGATGATAAACAAAAAGAAGATTATGAGCCATCTGGGGAATATAAACAACATCAAGTAGATGCCTCCTGTCCAAAGTAACATCACAAATAGCAGCAACATGAACAATGTTTTCATTTGCACTGAACATCTTGTCAAACTCTAGAGACATATAGTCTCCCAATGGATATGATCCCTAGAATAGGTGATGTGCCTAGAAGCACCTGAGTCAATGACCCATCCTTCCCATCTATCAACTAGGGTAGTGATCAAAGCTTGTCCCTTGCCATGAATCTTAGTTGTGGCAATCCCTGCAATATCTAAAGATGACTCTTCATATGAAGAAGAGTGGGGTTAGTGGATAGAAGAAGGAAGAGTGATGTTATGATCCTTGAGAATTTGTCTCAGTTCATGAATCTCCTTCTTAAAACAAGTCTCCTCATGATGTCCAAGCCCATTACAAAACTACATTTGGGCCTCTCCTTCTTTGGCCTTTCTTCTTTTTGTTGTGATGATTCAAAAGATCCTGTCTTAGACTTTCCCTTAGTCTTTCCTTTCCCTTTGGATGGTGCAGCAATAAGTGCATGAGACTTTGAAGATGAATCAACTTGGTTGAGTTTAGATTGCTCCTTGGTCAACTACTCACAAAAAGTCTCAAATGAAGGCATCACAAAACTATCTCCAAGGCCATCCATAGTAGAATAGAAGGAAAAACCAAAGTAATAAAAATAACCTTTCAATTTGGACAAGATCATGAAGATGTATTCCTTGTCAGTTTTGTCTTTACCACATCCTAATAGCTGAGTCCTCAAAGACTTGAATTTCACCAAATAGTCATTTATAGAGGGAAAATAATCAATTGAGAGTGAAGCAATTTTTTATTCTAACTGAAGTGCCCAAATATCACTTACTGATCCAAACAATGTCTTAAGCTTGTCCCAAACCGCCTTAGGAGTAGTGCACCCCTCAATGTGGAAAAATAGTGAATTGGACACATGAAGAGCAATCAGTCTCATAGCATCTTCACACTTGATTCGATGCTAGAACTTCTCATATTCCCTAGTAAGATGAGTTTTATTCTCATCCAATGTACACCATAGTCCTTTAGACCAGAGGAGACGTTGCATGCTAATTTTCCATGTGTGGTAGTTGTGGGGTGTAAGAAGCTCAAAACCTGATTTGGCCATTAGAGAGAAAAAAAAACACAAGACCAAAGATCTCTTAAAGGAAATGTTGGAAATCTGATGATATTGTTGAAATATTGGAAAATATACTATAATACCTTACTGATGGCAGAATTTTGACAAACTAAAAAAAAGATATCACCTTCAAAACCCAAATTAGAGTTTTCGCTTCAACTAATTAGTATTTCTGAAAGAATCATATTCTAGAAAAATAGAGTACGCCAATAAAAATTAGACTCCAAGACCTTTCCAACAATATATTGTTTGCGAAATTTCGATATCGTATGTGAAAGTTACGACCTCTGGAAGATTTTTGCTTTGATGGGTGATCACAGGCTAACTAGGCGCAAAAATAAAGCCTCGGGGGCTAAAAACAATCCAAACCTGGTCGTTGATAGGACCACGGGCTTGTTGGTTGGTTTAAAAAAACATCATCAGGTGGAGCGACAACAAAGCGACAGCCTGGCGAAGAGGAGCAATGCAAGGGCGGCAATGCTAGGAGCAAGCAGACCCCTTGATCACCCAACAAACCATGGTGAGGGTTGATGGTTACTCGATGGAGGCAATAGAAAGGAGGAAGTCAGCGGTGTGGAAGACCCAACGATGAGAACAATCGGTGGGGCCAGAGAACAACACGGTGACCGGATGTCGGCGGGGAGCTACCAGCGATGGGAAGGTCAGTGGAGGTAGACTGATGTGACAGACTGGGACAGGTGCTGACAAAAAGGTACCCAGTACAAACTGAAATCAATGCAGCCGACGCACTTTTTCTATAGATAAATGACAATCGACCAAAACAACAAATTTTGAATATTTCCTAATAGGCAATTCAAAAATAATGTCGATAAAATATATAAAATCAACAAAAGAAACCAATGCCGGTCGATGGAGAGATATAAAGCCAAAACTATAGCTGTTGTAAAAAATATTTAAGCCCTTAGATGTCGACTGTCAATATAATGCCAGGTCATCCACAAATTATATTTTTTTGCCAACTATATAAAAAATAGCCCAGATTGTGAAATAAAAATTAAGGTCGGTGATCTAAAAAAATTTGCCATGATGGAGAACTGAAAGGGAGGAATTTTTTTTCTGCAAACTTGTATGGATAGTAAAAAAAAGTAAAAACCCTATATATACCTCAAATGGCTCCTGGTGAGAATATCTCTGATTGTGATGAATGGGGAGGAAATCTATAGGTTTTGAGGCCTTCTAAGAGCAATGGAGAGGTCAGATAAAACCTGATCTACACCAAAAAACAGCTTGGTCTCTGGGTAGTACCAACTAGCTTGCAAAGAATCTTGCAAGCCAACTTTCTTGATCCTAGGATGAATCTTCACTGGAAAAGCTCTGATACCATGTGGGAATAATGGATGCATAGTGTCCTTAATGAAGCTGTAGTCTTTAATGGAGGACCTTTTCCAAAAAGAAATAATCAACCACACAGAAAGTATGCAATAATGGAATTCAAATAGGAGATTTTATTATGATGATAAGATATATTACAAATGAACATATGCTTGATTATATAGGCAAGAGAAAAACCTATAATGCACAAGATGTTGCCAAGTGTTCAAATCACACTACATGTGACAACATGAAACCCTAACTAACTACCTAGGGAATGATAACAAGATAGAGATAAGTTCTAGAAAAGACAACTCCTCTTCTAGAAGGGAATCTTATCTCCAACAACATTATTTATGATTTATTTAATAATGCAACCTAGGACTAAAATATTAAATGCAGACCTAAGTTAACTTATGCTAGTATAATAAACAATTAATTACACTAACATTACCTTGGGGATAATATAGGGTGGACCAATGATGTTGGATGTGAAATTATTCTCAAATGTTCTAAATATCTTGATTCTTAAAAGGTCTACCATTGTCAGTGATGATGGTGGAGGGAATACCATATTTACATATAATATGGTATAAGATAAACTTTAAGATTTGGAGGCCAGTGATAAGAGTGATGGGGGTGGCTTCCACCCACTTGGTGAAATATTTGATTGTAATTATAATGAACTTTCACCCATTAGAGGATGAGGGATGTATCTTGTTGACTAGATCAAGACCCCATTGTGAGAAGGGTCATGGTGAAGTAATGGGTTGCAACTCCTAAGAAGGAACATGTATAAAATCTCCATATTGTTGATAAGGAACACATTTCTTAACATACTCACATGCATCATGCTCCATCAAGGCCAATAATATCTTGTTTGAATAGGTTTATTTGCAAGGACCATGCCATTGGTATGAGCCCCACAAATACCATTGTATACTTCTTATAACGTGAGACTAGCTTTTGTTGTGTTTAAACATCATAATAGAGACCCATCATAGCCTCAACAATAAAGGGTGTCACCTAGGATGATGCAACGATACGAACCTTGAATGAATGATTGGCATTGATTATGGGTAAGGTTAGGTGGTAAATTTTTATCATGGAGGTAGGTGTATATGTCATGGTACTAAGGATAATCAAGACCAACAATTTCATACATCATCTCTATATCAAGGATATCATACATGAGAATGAGAAGTTGTTCAACTAAGAATTCACATTTGTAGCTATCACGGAGCATGTCCAACAAAGATCCATTGGTATCCATCATATAGACAACCTTATTTTGTAGAAGAGGGACCTATTCAAAGTGTATGTGTTTAAATTAATTCTAGAAATCATCAACCATATGCTTGTACAAAGCAATTTATCATTTTTAGTCTGTAATTCATTATTGACATCTTTGATGATAAGTTGTGAGTCACCATAGACCTATAAGTGATTGATATTCTACTAGACTACCATTCTCAACCTGGCGATTAAGGCTTCATACTCTATGATATTGTTGGTGAATGTAAAATCTAATGTGAATGTTATGGGTATGAAATCACCTTGAGGGGTGATGAAGAGAATACCTACATTAGATCCATGTTGTGTGAAAGAACCATCAAAATATTATTTCCATGATGTTTGTTTTGTGATGGTGAAGATAGACTCGTTAGGTAAAGCTATGTTGCAATGGCTTTGTCATTGCACCAAAAGATCAACATGTTAACACCCGATACAAATGCTAAATTTATACAAGATCCATGGGAGGCGATTAAGCCATGTCACAAATCTACGACGGGCTAGACAAGCACCAACCTATCCAAGGGGCTAAAGGCACCAACCTTCCAACAATCTATAACCAATGGGTAAGCATCCATGAGAGAATACTCAACCAACTGATCAATAATGACTTGGGATTTTATAGCTTTTATGTCCTTGTACTCGATATCAAACTCACTTAGAAGCATGGCCCACTTAGTCATTTGACTTGTTAAGGAGGTTCTGGATAGAAGATTATTTGAGGGGATCAACCTTAGAGATGAGTTTGATAGAATGGATAAGAATGCAATGTCAAAGATTTTGACAACTAAAAACCACTATGAGGCATGCCTTTTCCATAAGAGTATAATTGAGCTCATAGTCAACAAGATTATGATTGATATAATACATCAGTCTTTATTTTTTGTTCTATTATGTTGAGCAAGAAATTCCCCTAGTGCAACTGAAGTAGCTAAGATGTATATCAATAATGGTTTGACTGATATAGGAGGCATGGGGATAGGTATATTATCAAAATATTCTTTGATCTTTTTGAAGCATTGTTAACAAGAAGCATCCCATTTAAATGTGGTATCTTTACGAAGTAGATGACTGAAAGGTTGACATTTATTCGCAAGTTGATCTATGAATTAATGAATGGATTATAATTTACCTTGGAGACTCCTTGACTATTTTATCATTTTGGGAGGAGGTATATCCATTATAGCTTTAACCTTTTCAAGATCAACCTCTATTGATCTCATAGACACAATGAAACCCAAGAGTTTACCTGATGTTACCAAAGATGCACTTTTTTGATTGAGCTACAACTTGTACTATTCCAAATGGTTAAAGTTATGCTTAAGAATAGATAAATGTTCTTCTATGTTCATTGATTTTCCCAAAAAATCATCCGCATAGTCTTTCATAGGGATAGGTATCACCAATGTTCTTCAAGCCAAAAGGCATGACTTTGTAACAAAAGGTACCCCATGGGGTTATAAAGGTTTTTTTGTGTTGACCTTATAATATAATGTGGATTTGATTGTACCCTAAGAAACTTTACATAAGTGACAACATAGCATGACCCACTGTTAGTTCCACAAGCATGCCAATATTGGGAAGTGAGAAGTTATCCTTGGGACATGCCTTGTTTAAGTCTTTGAAATCAGTGCAGATGTTGATGCTCCCAGTATGTTTGGCGATAAAAAAAATATTTGAAATCTAGTTAGAGTAGTTGATGAGGTGAATAAATCTTGCTTCCATTAGCTTCTCTAACTCAACTTTTTCCAACAATGCAACTTGGGGATGCACTTTACGAAGTTTCTATTTAACTAGTTTAGTATTAGGATGAGCATCTAGATGATGTACAACAAGAGCAGTATCCAATCCCGACATATAATTATAATACCATGTAAAATTAATGGAGGCATTATGGAGGATCTTAGAAAATATATTATATTCACCATTAACAAAGAGGTTTCCACATATGTGAGCCTAGGTTCATTGACCATTCATAAATTAATTTCCTTGGCTTCGATCAAAATAGTGGACCTTTCTTACTGTTGTGTACCTATGTGAGGAAGATGAACATCCTCATCCTCTAATGCCTCAAGGAGTTTTTCATCAGATGATACACCCTTTGTTCTAACTTTTGATATATCTAGAAGTGCCTTGGGAAGGTTTTCACTAAAAAATAATTGATTGTTCTTTTTATTTTCACTTTTACAATTAAGGAGTTCATCTTCTCCAAAATAGGCTTATTGATCTAATACATAGATAAAACTGGATTGATGGTATCTAAGAGGCATGCCCTCACGTAAGCCCATGAATTTTAGGAATGCCTCATCATTCTAAAATGTATTGATGTGTGTGGATCCTTGTTGGTCCCAAGCAATGAGTTCAGGGTGGCGAAGTGGGAGATCGATGGTAAGGACAATGGTGGTGAAAAGGGAAGATACATATAGATCGTCATAGGACACTTTGATGATCTCTTTTATGATGTCTTCCATAATAACAAAATTTATCTCACCATCATTAGAAGTATTTAGTGGTAGGGATGGCCCCTCTTGTTTAGTACTATAGACACTCAAAATTGTCCTCAACCTGTGACAACATTTTCTAACTAATTTGCCTAACCCTAATTTCTTCTAATCCTAAGTTTCATTTAAACCTAATTCTACTCTCCTTCACATCTTAATAATCAAATAATTTTAATTATTTAATTATTTTCTCATCATTTCTTTGATTAAATAATTATTTTTTATTTAATCCCTAACTTAATATTCTTCTACGATTAAATAATTTTTTTATTTATTTAATCATCCTAACCTAATTTCCTCTATAATTAATTAAATTAATCATTCACATGAGGTATTAATAGGTGGTTGTGCAAAGTTTCAAACGATTGTCCAAAGCATGAAAAGCTAGCGAGTTGGTCCCTCTGTTTAAATCTTATGGCCAATATCTATTGTGCAACTAAGGAGATCTGAAGGGGATTTGGCCAAACCTCAATGATCATAAAAAAGAACTTACTAATTGCTACTCCTATCTATTTAAGAAAGGAAAATTGGCAAAGTGGGTGCAAATTCTTATGGCTATCTTCAATGGCTTAAGGCAAGCTTGTGTTGCGATGGAAGTTCTTGCAATTTGCAGGTGTGCTCGAGTTGTAGCCAGATGTGGGCAGTAGATTATGGAAGAACTTGAGTCATATGATGCCCAAATTACTCATCTCTTCAAAGTTGACTCATAGGAAGTTACCAATGTAGTCAAATAGATAGTTGGGGAACATGGGTTGAGGGGAAAACACATTCATGATGGCACGTTGATGGGAATTTTCCTCTCCAATATAGCACACACTGTCAAAAGGCAGTAGTCGATCAAAGAAATAGCTCTAATCCTGAAGGATATTTTTGTAGACATTGCCAACAAGGTCATATCAACCATGATTTATGGCCCAAGCAAGGAATGGTCTGTGATGCATTCGACATAGAACAAGAAAGAAACAACAAGGATGTGGGTGCAGTTGTCAAAAAATTCAAGGAAGCCATCTTTGCCAAGGATCTGCAAGTTTTTATCGATCATGTAATAGCTAATAAGGATGTTTTGTCTGAGGCTTAGGTCAACAGGCTGACTAAGCTAGGTGCAGGCTTGATAACTCTACTCTAAACCTCATCTTGAGGCTATGTAATGTGTGTTATCATGTAATTTACTTTTGTGGTAATGAAAGAGTGTTACCCTCTCTAGTAGCGATTTGCCAAAAAAATAAAAAAATATTCACATGAGGTGGAAATTAAATAAATTTTATTTATTTATTTTTGAAAACTTTCCACAATTTCCTCTTTACTTAACTCTTCCATTTTCTATTTTATTTTTCAGTTAGCTCTTCCATTTTCTATTTTCTTTTTCAATTAACTCTTCCATTTTCTTTTTCTTTTTAGATAACTCTTCCAGTCCTTTTCCACTAGGCTAGCCCTTTCTTCCACTTGACTACCTCTTTCTTTTAGTTAACTCTTCTACTTTCCACAATTCTCTCCTCTCATCTCTTATATTTTCTATTTCCTCATTCACTTTTCTCTTCCATATTTCTTACATTTGTCATTTTTTGAATGAGAAACTCTTCTATTTTCCAATTTGAAAATGAGAAACTTTTCCTTGCACATTCTCTCATTTGATCTTAGCAATCGATTTTCCATTCAATCTTGTCCATCGATTTCCCTGAATCCTTTATAAATTTGATCTTCAATTTTCATTCAACAACCACAGTCTTTGAACTTCCACTATTATTATTGTCTACAATGTAGAAAAATGTATCCCTTTACATTTTCATACTTGTTTGGGTCCTCGTTAAAATTTGGTTTATCTATGCCCTAATTGGTCCTATTTTGCATCCACAAGCCTAATTAAATGCATTTTTCTAAGGATAATCCTGAGATTTAACAAATGACAAATAATAATTTAATGTTTTTGGTTATGTTCCAAATATAGGGATTTGGGCCTCATACACCACCTTGGGCGTATGGGTCCCACCTAGGTCTCGGGGCCTAGTTTTAGATGTTGCATTGAACAAGACACTTCTTGAAATCTGTGTCCCAAGTTTAAGCCATTGGGACTCATACGCCCAACCTGGTGTATGAGTCTCACTTTAACTTGGAACTATTTTAATTCAAATTCTTGGTGGGATTTTATTATCCTAGATTTGATGTCGGCTTGTAGTTTTGTAATTTCAAGAAATTGGGCATAAACAAGTATAAATACAAGGTTATTTCACATAATTTCTCCTAGCAAAATTTTTACAAGTTATCTAGCAAATTCAAGAGATATTATGAGTATTAAAGTGAGCATTTACAAGAGAATTCAAGGGTAAATCATCAAGCATTTGGAGCTATATTCAAGGTTCAAGCATCATGTCAAAGTCCTCATGCATCATGTGTGTTTGTGAGCTAACATTTATGATGTAGGGTTTCATGATTCAAGCAAGAATTCAAGTCAAGCATTCAAGCATTCAATCAAGATCCAAGATCCACATTCATGCTAGCCATTTCACATAATTTTGTAGCCTTTATTTCAAGGGTTTGGTGAGTTGCAACATTGTATTTTCTCATTCATCATTCCTTCATACTATTCCATTCCATTTCAAGGTTTGATTACCAAAATGGGGTTTGACCAAGGAAAACCCCTATTCCCTATAAAACAACATTTTCCCCTCTTGATGTGTGTTTGTAGATCTAGGTGTATTGAATCTTGAAGATCCTTTGAACATAAATTTGCAAAGTTTGTCAAGAAGTTGTCATCTTCACAGAAACTCACCTATAGACCAAAATTTAGACTTTTGGACTTAAAGATCAGATAACATGGAAGTTACAAAAGATCACTAGAGGATACAAAAATATCATTAAAACCCTAGTAATCAGACTAAATCACCCAACTGGGTACATGAGTCCTAGTATAGCCCTTTTTTCAATTTTATATAGATCTTGAACATTCACCAAAAGATTCCAGATTCTGCCCAGATTCCTATAGTAGGACTGAATCACCCAACTTGGAGTATTAGTCATAGTGCACCTTAAAACAACAATTTCTAGGGTTTTCAAACCTTGTTTTGACCTCTCCACTCCTTTAGGTACTTTTTTGTTTCATGTTGTTTCTCAATTTGATGTAATGATTTCAAGTTTCTAAGGTTTTGTGCATAAGAGTTTACATTTCTCCTTTGAAGATTCATTTAATGGTGAACCCCCATCTACTTGCACAAGTAAACCCCTAGTCCTTCCCTCCACTAAGTCACTTGGTTGAGGGATCTTAGTTTCCTAATGAAATAAAGTGTGAAATAGGTTTAGTTCCATCTCCTAAAAGGTGGACACCTTATTTTCCTTTGGTTCATTTTGGTGAACCTGACCTTTAGACCCTTGATTTTTTTATTTGGAGAACATTTTAAGTCCTAGATCTAGTGTCCATTAATTTTGCATTACATTTGCATTATTTGAATTACATTTAGGGCTTCTAAATCTTACATTAGTGAAAAGTGCATATAGGTTGCATTTTTGCATCTTGCATCATTCAATTTCATTGGAAAACTGTACTTGCAAATAGTCATTTGAGAATACAACCTAGAAACCTTAACATCAACTCAAAATTTGTTGAATTTAGTTTAAAAACCCTAATCTGAGACTCATTCGCCCACCTAGCTGATTTAGTCCCTATACAGGTTATTTTTCTAGATTTTTGGGTATTTTGTGTTATTTATTTTTCACCATCTGAACCTTCCAGAAACACTAATTGGGACTCATTCGGCCATCTGGTAAATTTAGTCTCAAATCAGGTTTGAATCTGCATTTTATAGCATTAAAAACTTCATTTATGTGCTTTTTTTTGCTAATGTTAGATCCCAGTTTCAGTTTGTTGTTTTTTTGTTTCATTCATTTCATTAGATCTAGCTTAATTTGGTTCATTTCAAGTGCATGATTTAATTGTGGTTAGAATTATATTATTGCACTTTTGTTTCATTCCTAACATTACTTCATAGTTTCATAAGATTAGATCACATTTGGCATTCATTAGAATATTTTTTTTAAAATCAAAAACATCAAACAAAACAAAACAAAAACTAAATGGTGAATCTTGGACCCTTTAATTGCAATGAATTGGAAATGTTAGATGAATCCCTTGAGGAATTCATCTCACCTAGATCATCCATTAAAACTTGCATGTAAGAGGATGCACACATAGACAATCATGATAATCCTAATTGTTCTTCCCCCGATACCTCTCCTATTTGTGACGAAGGAATTTTGGTGTTAGAAGACCCAATCATTGAGCATCATGAAAATATTATTTGTCCCTCTTCTAACGCTACATATTTCTTAACAAACACTAAGGTGGATGGCATAGATGAAGATGTTAAGTTCACATTAGATCCCCCCTCATTGTAAGGTTATTTAGGTAACTCAGTTGCAGTTATAACTACACAAATTGGGCCTCCTTTAATTAGTGAGCCTCCTAAGTCACCTCCCATTATAGAACAACCTAAACCATTACCTCCAGAAGTTATCTCAAACGTTATAAGAAAAATGTGTAGTAATAATGTTTCACAACAACCAAATTACAATACCATTTCTCACACATATAATATACAACAACAAACCATACCTACCTCATTACCATTGCCTCAACCTATCTTGCCTATTGCTCCTAGTTTTCCTTCACATAGTGGAAAAGATAATGATCTTGATAATAAAATTCATCATATAAACACCTACCTTTTGTCTTTAGCAAAAGTATCACTTGCACACCATAGGATGCTCCAAGAAATTTTGAAAAAGAATAACATGCAATTTTATATGGAATTGAATGATGAAGCAACCTCCTCTGATTGTATGCAAGTGACAAAGTCAGAAATCACATTCCCTAAACATGAATTACCCTCACTTGAGACACAACATAAGAATTAAGCTTTGATGATAAAGGTGATTATTAATGAAAATGTAGTGAGGTGCACGCACCCTTATAGACAACAGAGCAAGTCTTAATGTTTGTAGCATTGATCTCCTAGATTAAATTGGTATGGAAAAGAAGCTTATTCAACTCAATGATGTTAATATTTATGGCTTTGACAATGTTAATAGGCAACCATTAGGAATGATCACATTTCCTATTGAGTTTGGACCTATAGTTTTTCCTACCCCTATCCATATCATGCCAAGATCTCTTTCATACAACCTTCTCCTAGGGATACCATGGATTCATGCTATGAAAGGAGTCCCATCCACTCTTCACTGTGCAATGAAATTTGAATAAAGCAGCAAGATGTACATGGTTGAAGTAGATGAACAAAGTTATAAATAACAAGTTAAACATGATCATAACACTTCCAACTCCCCTATACTTTCATTCCAACCTTAAAAGTTGAACCTATAAAATTTGATTTTAATCCTAATTGTCTTCCACCTACAACAAAACTCTTTAGCGATGATTGGGGCTCTTTAGATTTTATGCCTCGTTTCAACGAAGAATCCAAAATCTCACCCTCAAAGTCCAAAGAGTCATATACAAATGATTCATTTTTAGACACGTGCTTTAGGGGTGATTGGAGTTCATTAGATTTTATGCCCTTCTATATGGGAGAGTACAAAATCTCACTATCTACACCTAAACAGCCTTGTGTTTCATGTGCTCAACCTGGTTCTACATCAACACCATCACCCCATGGTGGTGATGGGGCCTCTTCAATCCCCATCCCTCATGAGAGGAAGATGCAAAACTTTAAGAAACCTAAAAAGGATTTGTGTTCTTGTGAATAATTAAATCCTTCTCCAAAGCGTAAACCCCTTTCTAAGCATGGATACAATGAAAAGATGGAGCAAAACAATAGTAAACAAGTGAATTATATACCATACCTTTGCAAGAAATACCTAGGTTTACCACCTCTATCTCCATATTCATCTAATGCCTTATCATCTATTGTGCGTATGACAACTTGTGCTAAGAAAGAAATATCCCCTACTGTTGATCAAGAGAGTATCTTGTCGAGACTCCTCCAAGATCACTTGATATCTCTCCCTCCAAAAACATGAAAGAAATGGTACAAAAATAGTTCATTTTGTGCAAATCATAGAGTTCATGGTCATTCTACTAATGAATGTAAGGCTTTGGGTAATAAAATTCAACATCTTAAGGATTGCGATGCTCTTCCTTGTGTTAAAGCACTTAGTTCCTCTAATCAATACTGATTTTAATTCTATCATGTTTCTCATCAATCATCTCAACTCATCCTTGTTGAGCACTAAGTGGGGGCAAGGGTTTATGTAGCCTTTTCCTCGTATGGTGCTTGTCATTGTCTCTTTTGGCTAGTTAACCGCCCTCCATGTATATATAAGAGGAAGCTTGGAATGTGGACGACATGCCTTAAGTTGGCTCACATGTGATGTACTTTTATTTCTATTTTTAGCATTACATTTTGGGGGCAACCCCTTATTCATGATGTAGTTTAATTCGGGAACATATGAATTGGCATAGGGATTTCCAAGTAAGCTCTCATGTCTCCTAATTTAAAGCAGATTACTCGCCATAAAGGTGTTTGCAATCGCTTTAAAGTGGGGGCATACATCAACACTCATATCTCTTTGTGTGATTTTCCTTATTCTTGTGATGTGTCATTTTCTTGATGGTGTCATTGGGTTTGATTTCGTTCAAGAGCATGATATTTCTTTGATTTTTCCTCTCTTCGAGACATTAGGCATGATGTTACCTAAGAACAGACCTTACATGAACTAAGAAAAATCCCTTTGAACAAATCTTTACTTGCATGTTGTTCACAAGCTTAGAGTTTCATTTTGTGGTGCCTTATTGAAGTTATCAGAGGGATAGCTTTGGTATGGTTAGTACATATGGGACCTGACCATAGGCGTGACTTTTCTATAGCCACTTTCTTGTCTATGTGGGCACATACCGACCACATGCGTATGTGTCTCTAGGGGCTCACCTAGTGGATACCAGATTCCATTAGCTCTTGTGAGCATGTGTTTGGTTTGTATAGTGGACATCATGTTCCAGTTGTAAATTTTTTTTGGAAAAACAACTAAATATTGATCCACATTGAGTTGGACAAATAGTCGAGGCTTGATCCACCTCTTTTTATTTTTATTTTTGCTTGTTTTTGTTTTTCTTTCTTTTAGTCTTTGACATTGTATGTTTGTGTATCTTGCCTTGTTGCTACATATCATACACCTTATGTGCATCCCTTTGTTATTATGTTGGTTTGATGTAGGATCTTGGATCCTGGGGGCTTGGCCACCTCCTTTGACCTTTGTTATCCTATACCATCTGCATTGGTACACTTGGACCCCTCTTGATGCGAATTTGTCTACTTTAGTGTGATTTTGACGCAAGGTCATCCTCTCACTAAAGTGGGGGCTAAATGTAGTGTAGAAAAATGTATCCCTTTACATTTTCACACTTTTTTGGGTCATCCTTGTTAAAATTTGGTTTATCTATGCCCCAATTGATCTTATTTTGCATCCACAAGCCTAATTAAATGCATTTTTCTAAGGATAATTGTGACATTTAACAAATGACAAATCATAATTTAATGTTTTTGGTTATGTGTTCCAGATCTAGGGATCTAGGACTCATACGCCACCTTGGTCATATGGGTCCCACCTAGGTCTCAGGGCCTAGTTTCAGATGTTGCATTAAACAAAACACTTCTTGAAATTTGTGTCCCAAATTTAAGCCACTGGGACTCATATGCCCAACCTAGCGTATGAGTCTCGCTTTAACTTGGACCTATTTTAATTCAAATTCTTGGTGGAATTTTATTATCCTAGAATTGATTTTGACTTGTAGTGTTGTAATTTTGGGAAATTAGGCATAAACAAGTATAAATACAAGGTTATTTCACATAATTTCTCCTAGAAAAAAGTTTACAAGTCATCTAGCAAATTCAAGAGATCTTATGAGCATTCAAGTGAACATTTACAAGAGTATTCAAGGGAAAATAATCAAGCATTTGGAGCTATATTCAAGATTCAAGCATAATGTCAAAGTCTTCATGCATCATGTGTGTTTGTGAGCTAACATTTGTGATGTAGGGTTTCATGATTCAAGCAAGCATTCAATTCAAGCATTCAAGCATTCAATTCAAGAATTCAAGCATTCAATCAAGAGTCAAGATCCACATTCATGCTAACCATTTCACACAGGTTTGCAACCTTTATTTCAAGGGTCTAGATAGTTGCAAAATTGCATTTTTTCATTCATCATTCCTTCATGCTATTCCATTTCATTTCAAGGTTTGATTACAAAAACGGGGGTTGACCAAGGAAAACCCCTATTCTCTAATGAAACAAAATTTCTCCCTCTTGATGTGTGTTTTCATATCTAGGTGAATTGAAGCTTGAAGATCCTTTGAAGACAAAGTTGAAAAAGTTGTCAAGAAATTGTCATCTTCACAAAATCTCACCTACAAACCAGAATTCAAACTTTTGGACTTAAAGATCAGATAAGATAGAAGCTACAAAAGATCACTAAAGGCTACAGAAATATCAGTCAAAACCTAGTAATGGGACCAAATCACCCAATTGGGTGTATGAGTCCCAATATAGCCCTTTAGTTAAAATTTTGTAGATCTTGAACATTCACCAAAAGATTCCAGATTCTACCCAGATTCTTATAGTAGGACTAAATCATCCAACTTGGTGTATCATTCCTAGTGCACCTTAGAACAACAATTTCCATGGTTTTCAGACCTTTTTTTTTACCTCTCCACTCCTTCAGGTACTTTTTTGTTTCATGCTATTTCTCAATTTGGTTTAATTCTTTCAATTTTATATGGTTTTATGCATAAGAGTTTGTATTTCTCTTTAAAGCTTCATTTAATGGTGAACCCCCATCTAATCACACAAGGAAACCCTGAGTCCTTCCCTCAATTGAGTCACCTGGTTGAGGGATCTTGGTTTCCTAATGAACTAAAGTGTGAAATAGTTTTAGTTCCATCTCCTAAAAGGTGGAAACCTTATTTTTCTTTGGTTCATTGTCACAAGCCTATCAATTGTGCATTCCAAATTTGAGAGCAACACATCACAAAATTTTAAATGCGAAAGAAGATAAGATAAATAGAGGTCAAGAAATGATGGCATAAAAGGTATAAATTGTTTTCATTATTTTCATTTCAATTTTGTTTATGATACATTGTGTTCTATTGTTTGATTGGGATTTTATAGCTTATTTATAATAGTTTGTGGTTGTTGTGTGTGTGTTTTAAGCTTCCAAACTTGATTTCCTGATCCACAAGAAGAATATCCAAGCTCTTGATGACTTTTATTGGTCGATAGATTCAAGGGTTGTGACATGCCTTGCTCATTAATGCATGAACCTTTGCCTTGGATATTAATGTTTTGTGTTATCTGATGTAGAATAGGGTATGTTTCTTGGAAATACTCAAGGAGAGTGTCAGTGGTTTTGGGCTTGTCTTTATATGTCCATTCACTTATATATTCCTTGATCTATTGTTGATCCAATGTACTTAGAGAACAAAAAATTGTGGACCCAAAACTCTCAATAAGTGGTGGTTGTTCTACCTTCTGAGAGGGGGGTTTTCTAAAAGCATGTGGAGTAAGGGGCATGAATCCCAAATTGAGAGCATGATTCATTTCATATTCTCCACAAACCTTATCATTGATCTTGACCTTAGAGAATGTGGATTCGAGGGAAGTGTAGGGATTTGATGGAGAGGATAATTTGTTGGGATCGATGTAAGATGAAGAGGAAGTTGCATTGGAAGGCACAACTTCTACTCTAGGGTAACAATGATAATAGGGGAATGAGGCCTTAAGAGCATGACAATATTCAAAAGTATGTAGATCAACATGAATTGTGACTTCAATGTTGTTGTGGGGAAACTTGAGGCTTTGATGATATGCGGATAGAATAGCCTACATGGCATGAATCCATGGGCAACCGAGGAGAAGGTTATATGGAAGGTCAAGAGCAATGACATGGCATGTTGTATTTTTAATGTTGGGCCAACTTGAATGGGGAGACAAATAGTGCCCTCTGAATCTTTCTCTACATCACTGCATGCTTTAATGGTGATCACTTGATGGTCTAAATCAGCTTGAGTGTACCCCACTTGCTCTATAAATTTTAATATACACATTGAGGGAAAAACCATTATCCAATAGGACTTCCTTCATTTTATGTTTGGCAATAATTAATTTAATATGTAATTGAAAATTATGGGATGGGTCGATTGGTGGCATGCCATTTTGACTAAAGCCCAACTGATAAGTGGAGAAAAAGTGTCCTACTAGTGCTTGGAATTGTGTGGGATCAATATCAGTAGGAACACAAGTATCTTGTAAAGCCTTGGTAAGGATTTATTGATGGATAGTAGAGGAATTTAGAAGATCCAAAATTAAAAAAATTGTAGAGGTCTTGCCTAAGTGATCCAAAATATTATTGTGAGAATATGGGGGAGATGGATTGGATGTATTGGACAGACCTGGGATACTAATTCAACCATGCCTAGTGGTCACAACACATTTAGGCTCTTTACCTTTCAACCTAATCATGACCACATATGGATGCACTTGTGTAATGGAACAAACCATGTTATTATAATTAAAAGGAACCTTGGTATAATTGGAAGTATTGGTGCAATTGTTTTGATTACTGCCTTGAGGGTTTGTTGATCCAATATTAGTATTGGAGGTACTGGGTCCCTGAGAATTTTTTTGGAAAGCATTTTGATATATTTGAAGTTGAGCATTAGATGAAGAGGGTTGAGCCCCCTCCAAGGTGATGTCACCTCTGTCAATGAGGTCATGTATAGTTCTTGAGCATCATACACTTATTTGTAGAATGTCCCTTAATTCTATGATAGTTGAAATACCTATTATCTTTAAACCAATTAGGCATCAGTTTGGTATCATTGAAGGGTTGGGTGATCATATAAGTGACTACATTGGCTTATAGTAACTTAAAAAATACCACATCAAGGGGTTCTCATAAAGGAGTGAAATTATATTTAACATTGCTTTGATTTGAGGACCTAGGTACACCTTGAGGAACAAATATCACCGTGGCATTAGACATATTGACCACTTGAACATGTTTAGTATTTGTAACCCCATCATTAATGGTATTCTTGTTCTTGTTCCAAAAATAGGGTTTATCATTAGATGTTTGTCAGTGTTTTCTTGATAAATCTTAACTAGACCCTTATCTATGAGAGTTTTTAAAATGGTAACAACTTTCTCTATGATCTCATCGAATGCGGATGCACAATAGATTCTCAAATGAAAAGTGGTCTCTATGTGTAACTTTTTGACAAAGATTCTTACCAATTGTTTCTCAGGTAGAGGCCATGAAAGATGACTAGCATGAGCTCTCCACCTTTGTAAATAGATCATGAAACTTTCTCCATTATGTTGTTTGTTGGTGCATAGGTCAAGCGTGGCTCCTTCATGCTACAGGTTATAAGAGAAATGGGTCACAAA
This sequence comes from Sequoiadendron giganteum, assembly GCA_007115665.2. Taxonomy (NCBI): domain Eukaryota; kingdom Viridiplantae; phylum Streptophyta; class Pinopsida; order Cupressales; family Cupressaceae; genus Sequoiadendron; species Sequoiadendron giganteum. Next base: position 796,547,646 of record CM021102.1, on the reverse strand, counting down.
CTATTCAGATAATTTGCAAAAGTAGTAATGGATCCATGGGGGAGGTGTAAGAACCATTATAATGCTTTCCCCCCAAACTATGAAGGAAAAGAAGAAGAATATAGTTATCATTATAGCCCACCTCTTCACAAGTCATAAATAATTCTTTGACGTGGTCCCAAGGATCCCCTTTCCCTTTATAATTTTTAAATTTAGGAATTTCAAAGTGTTTGGGGAAAGGTTTTGTTGCAATGGTATGATCAAAAGGATATGAGCACCATTGATGGGTGTTTTTGCAACTTCTCAACACAGACAAAGCACAAGTGCAATGTATCTCTTGAAAGGTAATTTTTGCAACCAAGTTTCAAAAATCACCCCAAGGTCTCTCAAGTGTTAGGTCATGACAATGTTTGAAATAGTTCAATTGGTTGATGTGATTTGTTGGTAATCACAAAGAGGAATTTATGGTTTACACAACATGGAGATTTTGGTCTACAAATGGAGTTTCAAGGTGCTGGAAATGAATGAATAGTGGCTGCCCACTCAAAACAATAGGTTCAAACTCACTTCAATCACCAAGTTTATCATTGTTATAGTGTTGGGAATCCTAAACTAACAAAGAACTAAAAAAAATAGCAAAAGGGTAAACGGCTAAGAGATTTGTTCTAAATGCAAGCTATGAATTAACATTAACAATGGTGGTTTCTATAGTAGATAGACTCTCATAAACTGAGTTTTGTTTGACCAAGAGAAACCTACAGCTACACAAAACTAGTACAATATTCTAAGGCCTGCAGATTTTTAGATTGTGCATTCACCTCATGAACATATAATTGAACTAAAGTGCATTCAACTTCCAGTTTTGTAGCCTTGTGCTAAGCCATGCCCTCCTTCTAGCGCCAGTATTGTTGATGGGTGTCTTTGCACCTTCTCAACACAGACAAAGCACAAGTGCAATGTCTCTCTTGAAAGGTAATTTCTACAACCAATTCTCAGAAATCACCCTAAGGTCTCTCGGGTGTCAGGTCATGACAATGTTTGGAGTAGTTCAATTAGTTGATGTGATTTGCTGGTAATCACAAAGAGGCTTTTATGGTTTACAAAGCATGATAAGTTTGGTCTACAAATGGAGTTTCAAGGTGCGGGAAATGAATGAATAGTGGTTGTTCACTCAAAAGACCAAGCTGAAACTCACTTCAATCACCAAGTTTATCATTATGGTGTTGGGAATCCTAAACTAAAAAATACCTAAAAGAAACAACAAAAGGGTCAAGGGTTGGGAGAGCTATTCTAAATCTAAGCTATGAATGAACAGTAACAATGGTGGTTTCTACAGTAGACAAAATCCCATAAACTGAGTTTTGTTTGACCAAGAGAAACCTACAACTACACAAAACTAGTGCAATCTTCTAAGGCGTGCAAATTTTCAGATTGTGCATTCACCTTATAAACATACAATTAAACTAAAGTGCAGCAAATAAACAAGCCCATGATAAATTTACACATCATTTTCTCATTGACAAATGCCAAAAGTATGGGCTAGAAGTCCATCAAATACTATAACAACAACCATTATTAAAGTCATCCAAGAAACTAACAAATAAAAATAACATGGAGGATGAATCATGCATGCATAATGAACAAGTTAAAAAAAAACACCCACTTCAATGCAATGCTTCCTTCTATTTTTGCAAAATTCTCTTTACAACAATTCACCACCACCTACAAATGAGGAGAAAGCCCCTATTTATAGTTTTCCAAAAGTGAAATGAATAGTCAGGATTTAATTACAATGAATGGCCCAAATTTGTTACAGCTTAGGGTTTCACCTACCCCCAATATTTCACAATTTAAAATAGACTATTTTTTCCTCTTCTCTATTTTATCTTGTAGCCTATTTCATCTTCTAGTTGCTATAGTTGTTTTTTCTTTTAGTTTCTCATTTCATGTAGTTGGAAACTATTGAACTTGTTGCCCTTTTTCTGGTATGTTTGTATCATCCCTTCAACCAATCAAGTGGGCCTTGTTACATATTTGTGTTACTGAGAAGCAGATATGCTGCTCCTGATCCTAGTGGACAACTCCTGGCAATCATGATCGTTTGGTGAAAATTAAAATTTCTTCCTCTATCGTCCTTCTTGAAGGCACCATTTGCAGTTTTATCATTGACTTCCTTGGAATAGTCCCCCTTTTAATGCTAGTTCTATTGATGAATGCTAGGAGGAGAGGCGAGCATAACATGAATGGTGACTAGAGCAATGTGCTCTTTCCTTGTTCAACTTTCTCAATGGGCCTTCTTGATGGACCCGCAGTAGGCTCCATAAATCTTGCATGCAAAAGATGTAATAAGTGCATTTACATATAAATTCAACTGAATGCTAATCAAATCCCACAAATCCAAGGTTAGATCCATTCATTCATCATCAAAAGATCATAAAATTCATCATGATTTAGTATTTGGAGTTCGTTCGAATCATTTGCACAAATGTGAGCCCAAGGGTGTGGGTTTCCCTGGGGTGGAAGCCGTTAGGATAAAAGTAATGAGAAAACAGCCTCGGGGCCACAGAGACCTGCAGGTGGCCACCCGTAAACAACAACCTACAAACAACAACCCCCAAACAACAACCCACAAACAACAACCCATAAACAACAACCCACAGACAACAACTCGTAGATAGCAGCCCACAGTTAGTAGCCCACAGACAACAACCTACAGATAGCAACCCACAAATAGCAGCTCGCAATGAAATTTCTGCAAAGTCACAAAACTTAGTAAATTTGAGATTTTCTAATTTTAGCACATGGGAAAAGAGGTAGAAAGAGTGTCTAGACATATTTCCTTAAGATTTGACTCATTTTTTAAAATGTGGAAATTTGGGACGTGGAAGCTTGAAGTTCCAACATCGTTAGCAACAAAATTTTATAAACAGACTTTCACGGATGAAAATCCACAAACAAACTTTTGCAGTGAAATTTCCACAATGTCTAAACACTTGGCCAATTTGACTCAAACCTCTTTGGGCATGTGGAAACATTCATTTTATGGGCCCTAGATGTTGAAAACTTGAAGTTTGCACCCTAATTTAGAGATTTGGAATGCGGAAGTTAGAGGAGCCGATGCCATTAGCAACTACATTCCACACATGGTGACCCACACATGGAAACTCACAAATGACGACCCTCACACGGAAACCCATGGACAATGACCTGCAATGAAATTTCTACAACTTTTTAAAACTTAATGAAACCTTGGTAGTTCACTTAGGCATCACAAAAACATCCCAAATCCATAGGCAACTTATCCCCAAAGTCAAGAAATGAAGGATAAAATGAAGCAAGCGAAAAGGGACCAAGCCAGTAGGAGTAAAGAAAAAACAAAACAAAAAAGGGGGGTCCCTTCTTTCGGTGGGGCGTGTGTGCAAAACATACACAACAAATGGTGACTTGATTGGGGAAATGATCTAAAGCATTTTAATAACAAATTGGAATCATGAACCCAGAATCTTTGGTTCTAACCTTCATGTCAGGACAAACAAACCGAACACTCGACCAAAGGATCAAAGCCACTAGCCAATCCAACCTTCTATACGCTAAAAATACAAGTGTGTGCAAATGCATTCATTCCTATCCTTAAGTTGCTACAAGAACCTAAGCCCCATCAAGTTAAGCTACGTAATTTATTCTAACTCCAAAAGCATCTTGGACATTGCCTTGCTGCCAGTCAGGCATCCATAGCCCCGACGAGGTTGTCACTATGATTCTCCCAAACATTGCTCTACTACCAGTTGGGCATCCATAGCCATGGTAGAGTTTTTCATATCCTCTTGAAAGTTGAATTTTATTTCTTTTGATTTTCATTATTTTTCTTTTCTTCTTTTGTTTCTTTTTATTTTTTTCTTTTCAATTCTTTTCATTTCAACTTGAAAGCAGTGAAGCTTGCACTCAGGGCTGAGAATCACAGTGGCATTGAAGCAAAATTTTGGATTTTTCACTTAACTAGACTTCACAAAGGAGCCTACAACGACCTCAAGATTCTTAAAGTATGTGAGGGATATAAGATTTCAGAAGACTTTAGAGTCAAATCAACCAATGACCCATCCCCTTCGAATCAAACATCCAGGTCACTTGACACTAACATAAGACCTTCACCATCCACTCTGAGGACTTGATTAAATTTTCTCGAAGAAATACTTAGAACAACCCCAGGTAATGAAATGGTTGTTGCACTTGTAGACATACCCAGTAGAAAACAAAGGGACCCCGAGCAAAGAAGCAAGGAAGAAGCAAAGAAAAGAAAAATAAAACTAACCTAAAGCCAACACCTAAAATAACCAAAGCAGGAAAGAAAAAACAAATAGCAAGGAAACTACTCTAAAGCAATCTAATCTATGACAAACCAACTAAACTGACAAAAGTAGAAAAGCAGAGTATGTACACGAAACCTATACTACCCAAAATGAACTATATACAAAGAGATTCATAATGAACCATGTTCAGACAAGGTGAATTAATACCCATCCCCATTAGATTGTGTAATGCATGCACAAGCAAACAAATGATCGTTATAGTTCTAAACAATGCGAATTCATCCTTATATTCAGAAAAATAAAAAATTATATTGCAACATTCAAATCCAATAACACATTCAGGAAGAATCAACATTTGAGATGACTCGTGAAACCCATGGTCAATCCACAAACAAGTTTTCCTTCCCTCATTCCCATAATTAAAATAATAAGCATGACCATTCAGAAGAGAAGGGAAAGATAAAACCTGGAAGTCATCGTGCAATGGGAGTAATATTTGACAATTTGAAGTGGGTGTGGCATGATTAAACCGTGCATCGACAACTTTCAAAGGATGCAAATAGTGGGGCAGCACCCCACTAGCATTACAAATCTACAAAACACAATCAAATTGATCAGGCAGTAGACACTGTGAAGAAAAAAATTCAAATGAAAGGAACCTTATACTTGATCTCGGGTTTGTATAAGGCTGGGAAAATGAATCAGCCAACACCACTTCCAAGCCCCAAGGGGGCCCCACAACCTCTCTCAGTTGTTCTTCGATGAGATAGACATTGTCATATTGGTCATTTGTGATCCTGGTGTCTACTTGATCACTATCTTCAAAAGGCAACATGTTGTCCCATTTCAATTCCCTCATGCTAAATTTGATTTGATGGTGCTTCATGTCATAAAAATATGATATGAACAAATTTGTTTCATTACAATCCTTGGAATGTGCGAGAGGACTAGCGATGAAAAAGGAGGAAAGACTCCCATTTGTAACCTATAGTTGATAGGGTATATCATCTTTGCAAGCAACCTCCAAAACATCCTTGCTTTGGTCTTCTTCTCTTTGTAGTTCATGCGGCTCATCGGGATGCTCACCCATTTCCTCTTGTTCACTGCTACTGTAAATGGAAATGGTATCCTTTTCCTAATCTGGGAACTTGAATGCTTCACCATCGAGAGGTTCAGGTGATATGTCCTCATCACTACCATCTTTTGAAATATACTCCTCCTCAATGTCGCTATACCTCTATGGCACAATGCTAAGTGGGAAGAAATCAACAAGTGACATTGGCTCATCAAGGGGATTGGGGTATGTCAAGTGATTTCCCTATGAGAATTACCCATGCAATTTATCATCCACCGTGTATAAATTATCTACAAGAGGATGATTGATGGACAACCTTCCCATTTGATCTGCTTCATCATTTGGAAGTTTGGGACTATATTGTTCTTCTTTCGTTATTTTCCCAACACCTTCTTGGGAGTTGCCCTCAGCTAAGTTGTCACTTGGATCCAATTCATGGACTTTTGGCTCAATCCTTGAAGCAACTGCAGAAGGTGGTGCACTTGGTTGCTCGACTTGTTCCTTAACTTTCCTAATGGCTTCCCGACACAACTCGTATGTTAACTCCGAGTGTGTTGAATCATGGAGCCTACACCAACCTAGTAGCAAAAACACTTTCAAATCGACTTGGTATCTTAGCCCTGACCAATCCCTCACGAGCCTTGAAACAAGTCCATTATATCTTTCCACCACTAGATCTTCATCATCAACTAGGAAGGAAGTTTGATGGTGGACTACCTCCGCGTGTAGTTGTTCCCACTCCTCTAGATATTCTTTTTTGAAGGCCTAACTACCTTGATCCATTGAGGAGGGGTATTCTACTCTCACTTCTCTTAAAATTTCATCACTGTTCTTTGCTATCCCCAAGCTTTCAACCTCTTCTTTGTTCTAATTTTCAATATCTACGTTGGTTGTCCCAACACTTACTTCTATAGAACTTCTTGATTTAGCCTCAGTGTGTTGTCCTTCAAATGTTGACTGCTCTCCTGCCTCAGTGGATGACTCCTCTTCATTAAGAGTTGGTTGGTCTATCTTGTTTAAACAACCCCTAGCTTAGGAAATGATGTCTGCATATGAAGGGAAAGTGAATTCTAAATGGGGTGCATTATGGACCTTGCACCATCTAGACATCAACACCTCTTCTTGTCTTAGTTCATCCTTGCTGCCCAAGTGTTCTTGGATCAACTCCTTGAAGGCTTTGGCTGCCATGTTAGCAAATTATTCTTATAGATCTACAAGAGCTAAGGGTTGGTATATTTCCCAAAAGGGGATATCTCCTTGCAAAACCATTTCAATTTTTCCCAAGAATGTTAAACATTCTATTTCATTATGTCTGCAAGTGTCATGAATTTTGTATTTGTCTGCCAATGCAAAGTGCTGCAATGGATTCTTCAATCTCCTACTTAAATCTTCTTGCAGTTGAGTGATGTTGACTTGAAGTTGTTGCTCCATGTCAACTTAGATCTTGTTTGTCTTCAAATTTTTTGATTTTAAATTTCTAGCATGTGATGAGATCTATCTATCTCATATTTTACTTGAAAGTGCATTTAACTTCCAGATTCGTAGCCTTGTGCTAAGCCATGCCCTCCTTCTAGTGCCAATTCTTTTGATGGGTTTTTTTGCACCTTCTCAACACAGAGAAAGCATAAGTGCAATGTATCTCTTGAAAGGTAATTTTTGCAACCAAGTTTCAAAAATCACTCCAAGGTCTCTTGAGTGCTAGGTCATGACAATGCTTGGAATAGTTCAATTAGTTGATGTGATTTTCTGGTAATCACAAAGAGACATTTATGGTTTACAAAGCATGGGAAGTTTGGTCTACAAATGAATTTTCAAGGTGCTGGAAATGAATGAATAGTGGCTTCCCACTCAAAACAACAAGCTAAAACTCACTTCAATCACCAAGTTTATCATTGTTATGGTGTTGGGAATCCTAAACTAACAAAGAACTAAAAGAAACAACAAAATGTTAAAGGGATGAGAGTGTTGTTCTAAATATAACCTATGAATGAGCAGTAACAATGGTGGTTATAAATAGTAGATAAACTCCCATAAACTGAGTTTTGTTTGACCAAGAGAAACCTACAACTACACAAAACTAGTGCAATTTTCTAAGGGCTGCAAATTTTCAGATTATGCATTCACCTCATGAACATACAATTGAACTAAGTGCAATAAATAAACAAGCCCAGACTGACTTTACACAAGAGTTTGTCATCAACAAATGCCCAAAGTATGGGCTGTAAGTCAATCAAATACTATAACAACAACCACCATTAAATCCATCCAAGAAACTAACAAACAAAAATAACATGGAGGATGAATCATGCATACATAATGAACAAGTTCAAAGAAAACATCCACTTCAATGCAATGCTTCCTTCTATTGCTGCAAAATTCTCTTTACAACAATTCACCACCACCTACAAATAAGGAGCAAGCCCCTATTTATAGTTTTCCAAAAGTGAAATGAATGGCTAGGATTTAATTACAATGAGTGACTTAGATTTGTTATAGCTTAGGGTTTCACCTACCCCCAATATTTTACAATTTAAAATATACTATTTTGTCCACTTCTCTATTTTTTCTTGTAGTCTATTTCATCTTCTAACTATTGTAGTTGTTTTGTCTTTTAGTTGCTCCTTTCATGTAGCTGGAAACTATTGAAGGCTTCCCTTTTTCTGGTATGTTTGCAGCATACCTTCAACCAATCAAGTGGGCCTTGTTATAGATTTGTGTTACTGAGAAGCAGATATGCTGCTCCTGATCCTGGTGGACAACTCCTGGCAATCATGATCATTTTGTGAAAAGTAAAACTTCTTCCTCTATCATCCTTCTTGAAAGCACCATTTGTAGTTTTGCCACTAACTTCCTTGGAATAGACCCCCTTCTAATGTCAGTTCTTTTGATGGATGTTAGGAGGAGAGGCGAGCATAAAATGAATGGTGACTGGAGCAATGTGCTCTTTCCTTGTTCAAATTTCTCAATGGGCCTTCCTAATGGACTCGCAACAGGTTCCATAAATCCTACATGCAAAAGATGCAACAAGTGCGTTTACATGTAAATTCAGGTGAATTTAAATCAAATCCTACAAATCCAAGGTTAGATCCATTCATTCATCATCAAAAGATCATAAAATTCATCATCATTTAGCATTTGGAGTTCATTTGGATCATTTGCACAAATGCAAGCCTAAGGGTGCGGGTTTCCCTGAGGTAAAAGTCGTCAAGATAAAAGAAGTGAGAAAATGGCCCCGGGGCCATGAAGACCCACAGGTGGCCACCCGTAAATAGAAACCTTCAAATAGTAGCCCGCAAAAAACAACCTGTTGACAATAGCTTGCAAACAACAACCCGTAGACAACAACCTATAGATAGTAGCCCACAGTCAACAACCTACAGATAGCAGCCCACAAACAACAACCCGCAAACAAAATCTCACATAAAACAAGTCACAAACATTAGCTTGCAGTCAGTAGCCCACAGTGAAATTTCCGTGAAGTCACAAAACTTAGTAAATTTGAGATTTTTCAATTTTAGCATGTGGAAAAAGAGGTAGAAAGAGTGTCTAGACATATTTCCTTAAGATTTGACTCATTTTGAAAACTGTGAAAATTTGGGATGTGAAAGCTAGAAGGTCCAACATCATTAGCAACAACATTTCACAAATGGACTTCTACGGATGGAAACCCGCAGACGGACTTTGACAATGAAATTTCAACAATGTCTAAACACTTGGCTAATTTGACTCAAACCTCTTTGGGCATGTGGAAACATTCATTTTATGGGCCCTAGATGTTGAAAGCTTGAAGTTTGCACCCTTTTTGGAAATGTAGAGATTTGGAATATGGAAGCCAAAGGGTTTGACACCATTACCAACGATATTCCACACATGACGACCCCCACACGGAAACCCGCAGACAACGACCCACACATCGAAACCCACAAATGATGACCTGCACACGGAAACATGCAGACAATGACCTGTAGTGAAATTTTTGCAACTTCTTAAAACTTAACGAAACCTTGGCAATTCACTTAGGCATCACAAAAACATCCAAAATCCATAGGCAACTTGTCCTAAAAGTCAAAAAATGAAGGACAAAGCAAAGCAAGCAAGAAGGGACCAAGCTAGCAGGAGCAAGGCAAAAGTGAAAAAAAGGGGGTCCCTACCTTTGGCGGGGTGTGTGCAAAACATGCACAACAAACACAACTCTTTGAATTTGAATGACTTATTAGCACTTTTGGCTTGAAATTCCCTAAGTGTGGTTTTAATATCTTCCCATTCTTGATTTGGAGCTGCTAAATTGGGACTTGGTTGGTTGATGTATTGATTTGGATTTTGAGGTGGATTTGGATATGACTATAAAGGTGGTTGAGGTGGATATGATTGATGTTGTGGAGAATTAAAGTATGATGATGTTTGAGATCATGGCTAAGATTGTTGTTGTGGTGGATGGGTATATGATTGTTGAGGAGGTTGGAATGAATGAGATGGATTTTTGTTAAAATCCGTAAACAAATTATAACCCAGAATCAATTGAAAGAGTTAGAAACATATATTGTAAATGCAAAAGCAATTGAAATAGCATAACGACGATACCAAGAGATTGATGTGAAATGCTCGAATGGCAAAATAGCATCAGATAACTATCTCCAATATCGAATGAAAATACAAGCTAGGTAGCATGCTTATATAGACTAGAGAGAGGGAAGAGGTGGCAACACCAACCAATGAGGAGAAACCATCTATCAAACTAAAGATAACAAAGTATCTTCCCAAGATAGATAATGGATGCTAATATGTAGGAAGGTGACACCTCATAATCCTCTCACCTAATTAAACATGCTTTATTAACCTATGCAAGCTTAAATAAATGTGTAGGAAAAACCTTATAATAAGGAATAAAAAACCTACACTAACACCCCCCCTTAAGCATAGCTTAGGCCCAGAATAGAGAGAGAGAAAGAAAGGAGCTAAGAAGCCCCCTAAAAGGAGGACACCTGCCACACCCCAAGCAAAGCTCGCAAATGAATGAACTTTTTCTCAGTGAAGGGTTTGGTGAAGATGTCAGCTATCTGATCTAATGTTGAACAATACTGAAGATCAAGAACCTGCTCATGAATCAACTCCCGAATGTAGTGCATGTGAATCTCAATGTGTTTGGTCTGCTGATGATGGACTGGATTGCGAGAGATTTGAATAGCACTCTGGTTGTCATAAAAGATGATTGTAGGCTTCCGAAAGGAAATGCCAAACTCAGTGAGAATGTGTTGAAGCCAAATGGCCTCAATAGCAGCATTAACTGCTCCTCGATACTCAACCTCTGTAGATGAAAGAGCAATAGTAGACTGCTTCTTGCTCGACCAAGAAATCAGACCAGAACCAAGAGAGAAGCAATACCCTGAAGTAGACTTGTGATCCTGAGAATCACCTGCCCAATCTGAATCTGTATATCCCACTAAGTCAATATCCATGCCTGCTGCAAAATGAATCCCATAACTGTGAGTGCCCTGTACATAGTGAAGAATCCGCTTAGCTGCTTTCCAATGCAGCTCATGTGGCTCTTGCATGAACGTCGAGACCAGGCCCATTGCATAAGAAATATCAGGCCTCGTGTGAGTCAAGTATATGAGACTCCCAACCAATTGGCGATACAAGGTAGCATCTATCAACTTAGGTGAAGCACAAGAAGCCTCAAGTTTGACCCCTGATAGAAATGGAGTTGGTGCATGCTTACAATCAGCCATGCGAAATCGAGAGAGCATATCAAGAGCATACTTGGGCTGAGAAAGAAAGATACCAGCCGAAGACTGTGTAATCTCAATGCCCAAGAAATAGTGAAGAAGACCCAAGTCAGACATCAGAAAACGATCATGAAGGGCAGTTTTCACTGCCTTGATGGTGGATGAGGAACTCCCTATAATCAGCAAGTCATCAACATAGAGAACAAGGAAAGTGAGAGTATCATCCTGCTGCAAAATGTAGACATTCGGATCAGAATGGCACCGAGTGAACCTAACTGATAGAAGAAAGGAGTCCATCTTGGCATACTAGGCTTGTGGGGCCTGTTTAAGACCATAGAGAGACTTCCGAAGTCGGCAAACAAGTGAAGGATCCTGGATGAACCCCTGTGGCTGCTCCATATATATCTCCTCCTGAAGGTCACCGTGAAGAAAGGCACTCTTCACATCCATCTGATGAATGTCCCAGCGATGGGCTGCAACAATGGCAAGGACAAGTCAGATTGAAGTCATCTTGGCAACCGACGCAAAAGTCTCAGAGTAGTCAATCCCAGGAACTTGGGAGAATCCTTTTGCGACCAAGCGAGCCTTATGTTTTTCAACTGACCCATCTGCAACAAATTTTGTTCGATAGACTCACTTGCATCGAACAAGTTTTCTTCCCTTAGGAAGTGGGACTAAATCCCAAGTATGGTTCCTTTCCAAAGAACTGAACTCTTCCTGCATAGCAGCATCCCACTCGGGGACACCAAAAGCTTCCCTAAAGAATTATGGATCAGAAGCTGAAGCAAAGAAGAGATGAGGAGCCTGCTCGAACTGTGACCTTGTTCGTCTCGCATCTGAAGGATCACCAACCCAATCACCTGCTGACTCCAAAGTCTGATGAGCCCAAAGAGGCCCAGTGGTAGGATAATTTGGAGGAGAATCATCATCCTCTGAATGATGACTAAGAGAGGAGGAATATGAACCCTCATCATCACCATCTAAAGTGGAGGAAGAAGACTCCTCAGGAGGATTTTGATCCTCAGAAGAACTATCATCATGAAGTCGCAGTGTCTCCATGGGAATGAAGGATGGAGAAGTGGTAGAAGAAGTATCTTCCTCAAATTGAACACTCCTCTCAATGAAGAGCTCATGTGTGGTAGGGTGGAGTAGCCTGTAGCCTTTGACACCATCTGGATAGCCAACAAATATGCAAGGCCTACTCTGCAGATCCATTGCCTTGTGTTTCTCTGCTGGAATATGGGCCCATGCAAGAGACCCAAACACTTGGAAGTGCTTGACTGTGGGTTTCTGACCGGTCCAAGCTTGAAAAGGAGTTACCCCCTTCACAGCTCAGTGAGGAACCCGGTTCTGGATATAACATGCACAGTTGATGGCCTCTGCCCAATACTGAGGTGCCAATGATTTGGAGTGGATCATGCAATTGGCCATTTCCTTCAATGACCGATTCTTTCGTTCTGCAACTCCATTTTGTTGTGGACTGTAGGGAACTGTGTGCTGAAGATTAATACCCTCTGAGGCACAAAACTACTCAAACCTTGGTTGACATATTCCCCGCCATTATCGGTGCGCAGAACCTTGACAACCTTCCCAGATTGTTTCTTTGCAAAAGCTTTAAATTCTTGAAAGGACTCAAAGACTTCAGACTTTTGTTTGAGAAAATATACAAAGGTGTATCAGGAAAGATCATCAATGAAGGTCAATACATATCTAGCTCTACTGAATGAAGGATGCTGAAATGGACCAGCCAAATCACTGTGTACTAACTCCAAGAGTTGTGTGGCTCTCCATGCTTTGCCTTTGTCAAATTTTTCTTCAGGATGCTTGCCAAGAATGCAACCTTGACAAACTCCATCAGAGAATTGAATAGAAGGCAACCCTGTAACCATGTCATACTGACTAAGCTGCTACAAGTAGCGGTAATTCAAGTGCCCAAACCGCTGATGCCACAAATGACTCACCTCACCTGAGTGAGTGAGCAATGCCAGTGAAGGAGAATCAAGAACAAAATGAGAAAATTGATAGAGCCGAGAATGGTTATCAACTTTTCCTATAGCAACTGTAGACCCATTGTGCAGATCACTAATAACCACAGAATCAGGTGTAAATTCAACTCTCTTGCTAGAACCTGTATGGGTAATCTGGTAGACAGACAGGAGATTAGTTGACAAAGAAGGCATACAAAGAACATCATGGAATGTCCCATCACCAACGTCAACAAACCCTCTCCCAAGAACTTCTTCTGGTGTATCATTACCCATAAGAATATCAAGCACAGAACATGACTCCAAGGATGAGAAGCTTTCCTTTCTATTGGCCATGTGGTGAGAAGCACCTGAGTCAATTACCCAAGAATTTGGTTGAGAAGCTCTTGCAACTAAGGCCTTGCCCTTTCCTTTCCCCTTACTCTTTTCTGTGTTCTTTGAAGACCCTTCTGATGAGACTTGTTTGACAGAATCAGGCACCTGGATATTGTTCTTCTCAAGAAGATGTGACAGGTGATCAATCTGTTTCTTCAAGCACTTATGTTCATCATGACCAAGTTTCTTGCAATAAGAACACTGAATTTTCTCCTTCTTAGGCTTGTCGCCTTTTGAAGAAGAGGCATTATTCATTGCTTTAGAAGCAATTGATGTTTGTTCTTGGTTCTTTTCTTCTTGGTTCTTTTGTTTCTTCTCTTTCTTAGCAACCCCCTTCTGATCTTTAGTGCCCTGATTTGCAGTCAAGGCATGAGATTTAGAGGGCTTAATTGTACCCATTTGAACCAATTTGTCTTGCTCCTTAGTGAGTTCATTAGCAAAATCATCTAAAGAAGGCATCTTATATGTGGTTCCCAAGGCACTTTTTGTGGTATAGAATGTAGAAACAAACACAAAGTAGTTAGGACCAAGTTTGGAAAGAATGCTAAGAATCAACTGACTATCTTTCTTTTCTATCCCACACTGTTTCAACTGCAATCTTAAAGCCTTTAGTTTTGTGAAGAAATCCTAAATTGTATCAAAATTACATGGATTTAACCCTATCAACTCATTCTCCAATAAATGTCCTCTTAGTTCATCTTGTGCACCAAAGAGTTTTTCTAAAGTAGTCCATACATCATTTGGTGTTGTAGAAGACTCAATATGAAAAAGTAAATCTGGAGATACATACATACATAGAGTTCCAAAAGCTTCATCAAGTTTGTTAAGCCATTTAGGCTTTTATGCAATTAGAGATGGTTTAGTTTCAATACCCATAGTTACTCGAAACAATCCTAACTTCTTAAGTTGTATAGTCATCTTGGACTTCCACCATAGTAGTTGTAGGGTGTGAGTATAGGTACTATTAATTGATCCATTTTAATGCAGAATTAGATTGTTGTTGTTTGTGAGGAAAGAAAAGATGCACGAACACACAAGACACCCCCCCTTTTTCACTCAATCAAAGAACCCCCCCAAGAAAATTTGATTTGGCACTTTATATTTAGTGCGTTTACAATTACCATCAATAAGAAATACTGAGTGGACTTGATCTCAATGCTATTACAGATCCTCAAAAGGAGCATATGCTGAAAATACAACTTGGGCATAATACCCAATAAAATAAACAACACCACTGCAAGCTACACGAAAAAAAATTCACTTTCAAAAAAAGAATCACCTCGATCTGAGGTTTTATGCAAAAGTTATGCCTTTTCGAAGTTTCCAAAATGAGGACTGTGCAGTGTCACGACTGAGAATCTGTAATTTCTGGAAAATCTCTGCATCCAAATCAAAAAACGACTGCACTATTGCATAGAGCACGAAAAAATAGTCAAGATCAAAAAAAATTTCGTGAGAAAAGGAGTCCGTATGAGCAAGAATGGAGCTTTTGAAAACTGTCTTCAAATCTGAAACTGCCAACGGAGAGGGGTACGGCTGAAGCTTTCTGAGTTCTATTCTGCAAAATATATAAGCTTCATGCAAAAAATAAAAGATACCCAGATGGTTTTTTGATGCGGTGAACAAAACCCAGAAGGCGTTTTTCCTGATTAGGTACAAAAGATGTAGATCTAATGTAAATCAGTCGCCTTTAGCAACAAAAAACGACTCCAGCAACCAAAAAAAGGCATGCAAAGGATGTATCAGCTACCTAAGATAAGCAAAGGTATGCTGCAACCTGCAATACTAATTGAAACACAAAATATGCAAGCCGATTGATAGAAACAAGATTTTTGAATCTTCATAAATCCTTTATGATTCTCCAGATCTTCAAAAATAATGCAAGAGAAGAGAATACAGGATTTTACAAGATCTCTACAAAGAATCTAACCTTACAAAACTTGCTCTGATACCATGTTAAAATCCGTAAACAGATTATAACCCAGAATCAATTGAAAGAGTTAGAAACATATATTGTAAATGCAAAAGCAATTGAAACAGCATAACAACGATACCAAGAGATTGATGTGAAATGCTCGAATAGCAAAATAGCATCAGATAACTATCTCCAATATCAAATGAAAATACAAGCTAGGTAGCATGCTTATATAGACTAGAGAGAGGGAAGAGGTGGCAACACTGACCAATGAGGAGCAACCATCTATCGGACTAAAGATAACAAAGTATCTTCCCAAGATAGATAATGGATGCTAATATGTAGGAAGGTGACACCTCATAATCCTCTCACCTAATTAAACATGCTTTATTAACCTAAGCAAGCTTAAATAAATGTGTAGGAAAAACCTTATAATAAGGAATAAAAAACCTACACTAACAATTTTGAGGTGGGTGGATGTATGATGGTGGAGGAAGTAGCGATGGGTGGGGTTGATGTTGTGGTAGAGTGAAGTATGATGGTGGTTGAGATGGTTTTGATGAATGAGGTTTCTATTGAGGGGGATTAGTATAATTTTGTAATGTGTATTTAAGGGAGTTAGTGTATGATGGTGTAGGGTTGGTGTATTGTTGCAGAGGTGGATGTGATTGTGGAATGTAATTATGTTGGGTGATATGTGAAGATATGGGAGGTTGATTGGGATGTTGACCTTGTAACATGATTATATTGAATGGGGGTACTGTAGTGGGAGATTTATTGTGAGGATGTGATGGTCAAGGAGGTTTTGAATATTATTGTGGAACATGATAGAAGGTGGTATGTGAGAAGAATATAGTAAATGTGTGTGAGAAGTATGGTAGACTAGTTGGATTAAATGTTATTGAAATAGAACAAGGGGAACATGATAATATGTGGATGATGATATATTTGGCATAAGAGCCCCCACATTACCTTGAGAGGTAGTACAAACTAATGTGTGCAGTGTTAAAGGTTAGATGTTTTGTGGGATGGGACTTAGAAGTTGAGAAGAGGATAGAGGGTCGTAACCCTGAATAGGACTAGACCTTGACCCTAATCCTAATGTGGTAATTCAAATGGGGGAAGGTGGTACTTGAATCACTACATAATTCCCAAATTTTGGTATAGAACCCCATGGATTATCAGTATGAGTCTGAGGGGTAGATGGTTGAGTGTGATCTAAGTATTGTGTGACATCAAATTCAGGTGGAAGTTTAGCACCGTGCATGTGAAGGTTGGCCAGGATTGTCTCCTTGCGAGTGTCTATGAGGTAGTTAATTATTTCCATGTTAGTGGGATTGTCCAAAAATTCTTGGATACCATCTCTTCCTCGATGAAGACTAGATTGTTGGGTTGAGTAGGATTTGATGATCCCATTTGGATGTTAGGATGTTGAGAGTCTTCACTATCTTACAAAGCAGAAGTGTATTAGAAGGGTTGTTATTGTTTCATGAGTTTTCTAATTTGTATTTGCATGGTGATGAGCATGAAAGATTGGATGATTACATTAATACTTGATATCTAGGCAAATTTCTCAAGATAAATTATATTGATGCAAATTATACCTCTAGACATAGTTCCTAAGAAAATGTGATGATGATGGTTTGATTAGTGATTTAGGTTCTCAAACAAGTGATAAAGGCTAGGTTTTTTATTAGAACGGTGTGAGTGATGATGGGTCATGTTTAAGAATGTCCTTATGTTGGGAGGATTAATGTTTGATTAAGTTTGAATGAAGCAGTGTGACAAAAATAATTGATACAAGTTGAATACAAGTTTGAAAAAATATTTGATCACAGTGTTTGAATTATAAAAGTGATGTCTATCTTGTGCTATATGAGTTTGATTTTTGGAATTTGTATTTGAAATGAGGCTACCCCTGCTACAGGACAAGGTTGCCCAAACAAAGATAGACCAAAATTTGACCCTAAACTAGGTGAAAATGAGGTTGCCCCAATATAGGACGAGGCCACCCAAATAGAGATAAACCAAAATTTGACCCTAAACCAGGTATAAACAAGGCTGCCCCAATACAAGACTAGACCACCCAAACAAAGAGACCAAATTTTGATCCTAAACTAGGTGAAAACAAGGTCGCCCTAGTATAGGATGAGGCCATCAAAATAGAGATAGATCAAATTTTGACCCTAGATTAGGTGAAAATGAGGCTACCCCAGTACAAGATGATATTTCCCAAACAAAGATATACCAAATTATAGCCCTAAAATAGGTGAAAATGAGGCTTCCATAGTATAGGAAATGGCTGCCCAAACAAATATAGATTAAATTATGACCCTAAACTAGGTGAAAATGAGGCTATCCCAACATAGAACCAGGCTACCCAAATAAGTTTTAACAATTTTTTTGAGCTATCTGGGCAAGACGAGACCACCCAAACATAGTAAGAGGCCACCTAAACTTGTTGGGATAACTTAGGACATATTATGTTCAACCTTGGAAAAGATTACTCAAGACTTTGCAAGCAAAAAATCACATAATTAAGACATTTTTGACTGAATAAGGGAGGTTTGAAAAGCATTGGTATGAATAATAAGACACACCAAACACACTCGCATTGCTATGACTAATCAAGTAGGTGGGTTAACTTAGTGTAGATGGACTAGCCAAAGGCTAATATCTACAAATGAGTGGATAACCAAGGTATGCAAAGGTCATGTACCACCTTTACACCCCTTTGATTAGAAAGAAAAGGTCTTACTAAGGGATTATGTCACATCAACAAGAGAAAATACATGGTGAGTAACTTCAAACATGATTTTGCACCCTTTACCACACTAAGCAACAACCGAAAGGTCTTATCTAGGCTTTACACGCTTCTAGGGGAGTCCTCTAAATACTAGGAGGGTACATGAGGCATAACTATGAACACTAACTCGTCAATAGAGTGGGTCAAGAATGTCAGTGAAGCTACTCAAACCAATCCTACACTCTTAGTTTGAAATCATCTAAATATTAGAGCTTTGCTAGACACGACATGACTAGATTGGGGTATAACTTTTGTTCTCCCCCCATTTTATACCCCATTAGTAACACGTGGTTGAGGTCATCCCTTGGGGTGATGAAATACCCAAGAAAGCCTCCTAAAGGGAAAGGCTATACCAGGTGTTTTTGGTCACCTAAGATCACACAAAGTGCAAGGGTAGAGCATACACTCAAATTAGTATGCCTTAGGAATAACAAAAACAAGACTTGGGCCAAATCATAGTTTTTAATCTCCAAGATCAACAAATGGTGAAAGGAGAGATCATACACCAATGATTAGACCCCAAACACAACAAGAAAATTAATTGGCCCTCTAATCTACTTTAGTTCCTAATTTAGTGAAAAACAAGCATCTTTGACCATGAGGCTGCAAGATAAATGTTAGTAGTTTCACTTTGTTCTTTGGCTAGTGTATGTCATACAATATATGGTTAATAAAAACATACACCACAACCAAATAACCATTAGTAGATTAGTTCAATATATCATAAAAAAATTCTTGCTAGAAAATGAATAGAAATAGGGTCACCTCAGCATAGAATGAGGCCACCCTTGATAGAGTGACAATTTTTTAGTACCTATCAAGATGAGGTCGCCCAAACAAATAATGAAGCCACCAAATTGTGAATTCCTACACAAAAAATTGATTTTAGGTTCTTTGACAATAGATTAGGTGTCATATATACTTGCAAAACTAACTTTTGTTAGCAAACCAAGAGATTAGTTGTCAAAGAGTGTGAAAACACATAAATTGAAATGGTGAAGTTTAAGTTTCAACACTATGATGATGAGGCCGCCCCAACACAGAATGAGGTTGCTAACCGTGACATGCACATGTCAAAACTTAAAAAACAACCAATTCAAGTTAGTGATAAATGAGAAGCAGGTCCCACCGGGCATGCCATAAATGTGTGCATGAAATATTGCATTAATATAAATATTTTAAGTACCTAAATTGAACAAACACACCAAACAACCAAACACTCAATATTAGGCATTATGCAATCAAATTAACATAAACAAATTAAATAATCCATGTTTGATCACCTAATTGCATTAAAAATGGTCTTGCCCTTTGATTGGTTGGATGCATGCTCTTCAATCTTGCAACATAAACTTGCATTCCAAATTGTGATGATTTTGCATGGGTTGAGGATGGATTTATAAGTTCTTTGTGAGAAAGATCAATGGTGACGATTAAATAGAGAGATCAAGGGCTAGGATGAAATGAGATCTCTCAAGCCATGAGATTGTGCCAATGTGGTGGCTTGAGAAGAACTTGGTACTTGTTGAGGTACCTTGGAGTATAAGAAGATTTTGCCATAAAGGAAATATTTGTCCTACACTCCAAAGAGGACGGAGATGAGAGGAATAAAAGAATTTTTAATTTCTTAAGTGTGGAAGGGGTGTACTTTTGGGACAAGGACCCATGTGGGGTTTTCTTCTCAAAAGAGGAAAGCCTTTAAGGTTAGAGTACAAAGGGGGTGAATAATAAATGGAAATGATTTGACCTCTTTCCTAATCATAGATTATGAATGCACACATGTTTAGAGGTGGGATTAGCGGTTGATTAAGATTAAAATTAGAGGGCAAGTGGGAGAGTTGAAGGACATGACATGTGAGGATAAAACTAATAAATTAAATTTACTTATTTAATTTATGAGAAGGGGGTAGGGTAGGATAGGTAAATAATTAATTATGAATATTAATTAATTTACCTTAGATAGATGAAATAGATAAAGAATATTAACTAAATAAAAATATTATTTAATTAATATAAAAACGAGGTCTAAATAGAAAATATTAATTAAATAAATATGACTTTATTTAATTAATAGATGTGATCAAGAACACACAAACTAGGATTAAATTGACCAAATGTAATGATCAATTTTAGGTGTCTATAGTTAGATGTAACTAGGAATACATTGACTAAACACATTGCATCTACATGGCCTCAAGATCTACAACTCTTGATGGTTAATGCCAATCCTCTTGTTGGCAATATTCCTTCAAGCTTGTGTGATTTAATTAACCTTGAAAAGTTTGATCTATTAAATAATAGTTTGAAGGGAAATATTCCTCCATTCTTTGCCAACTATAAGGTAATTCAAGTGTTAAATTTGGGGGGTAATAGTTTGAAGGGGAATATACCCCATGACTACGCTCCTCTTTAATTGTAAGAAATAATAAGTTAAGTGGAGCTTCCCTCCATCACTTGCCAATTGTAAGAGAATACAAATACTAGATTCTGGGCACAACATATTTGCTATGGATATTCCCTGGTTAGTTGAAAATCTATCAACCCTTCAAGTGTTGATGATGAATGAGAATCATTTTAAAGTCAACTCATTTTGGTGTGACTTGATTCAAACAATATTACCTACTTGGACACTCACTAAAGGACCATTGACATCTATTGCATACAAGATCACCTTTTTAAAGAATATTATTGGTTAATTAGGTTAATTTTTCCTTGGTGTATTAATAAATAAAGCATTTAAAACAATGAATTGAGTTAGTCTAGATGGAATTGATGACCTTATGGGACTACCTTATTATCCTAATTGTATGCCCTAAGTCTTACATAGTAACTCATCCATGTTTCAACATGCTTTTCTTTGAGTTCTAGTAAGTACTTTCTTTGGTACATTTTGAAAGTAAGTGTGAATTCAAACATTGTCTTCCACTCGGAGGGCCTTTTTTCTTGTTCAATGCTTTGGGTTTTTTCAAGTTTGATAATTTTAACATGTCTTCCACTCGTCCATGTTTCAATATGTTTTTCTTTGAGTTTTGGTAGGTACTTTCTTTGGTACATTTCAAAAATAAGTGCGAATTCAAACATTGTCCTCCACTTAGAGGACTCCTTTGGAGCTTTTGTGTTGAATTTCTCCTTTGAATTTAGCATGTCTTATGCTTGATGCACACTTAGTAACTACTTTGGTTGGGAGAATTTAAATAATCTATACCTTTCTTTTAGGTTTTAAATGTCCCAAATAAGGAAAAAATGAACCTATTGTTTACTTTCAACCACTCTAGCAATTTCACTATAAGGTCACATTCACTAGCGAATCTAAGTCTAATCCCTCTATCTTGTGAAAAACTCACATAAGTGCCTTAATTATAGGTAATTACTATACAATTTCTCATTTTTGTTATTTTCTAATATTTTTCGTGGGTCTTTTTCTAATTTATACTTTGCATCAATTTCTATAATCAAGAGAGGGGCATCCATGCTTTTAATTTTTAGATTGCAAAAATTTCTTATCAAACAACATGATAAGTTATCATTTCTTTAATTATGCAATACAATATAAAAATATATTCAAAATTATCTATATATTTACAAATTATTGAATAATATATATATCTAATTATTTAATACAATGATTATTTATACAAATAAAAATTCATGTGTAATCATAACATGTATATATTTATATTATATAATTATGTCAAAAGGCATTTCCTATAGTTACAACAATTAGATGAGCATTTCCATGTACATAACAAGCTTACATTAAATCTCGACCTAATAACAAATTGCCACTGTCAAAACTATACGTGCCCACTAAATAAATGAAATGTTTACATGAAACACGATTATAAGCAAATAAATGACAGGTTAACATGCATACAATGAATAGGTATTAGAGGGCTTGTGTCACAACTAATGATGTGGAAGGGCGTTTTAAAAACCATGGAATTTAATTAACTATCTTTCATACTTCCTTGTAATCTTCTGTATAGTCAAATCATCGACAACATTATAGTTATCATCACACACTCTTTGAGTCATTTCCCACATGTCTGTTCTAAACTTAGCTTCTTAAACTCTCAACATTTGTAATAGTTGAAGAAAGGTGTTTTGCAGTCTAACCCATGCTAAGGTAGATCTTACTTTTTTGGTCATTTATTGTTCATTTCAAATTTTGTTGCACTTTTAAGAAGAGTATGTAAGCTAAGTAGGATTTAAGCTGGACTTGGAAAAGCTATATGCCTGTAAATTTAGTGTTAAGGCCTTTTAGATCCTCCTGAGGAAGTTGTGTGTGCGCACATCATATGTGGTTTTTTTTAGAGCTACAAATGCATACATTTTATTTTTTAACTTAAGCAATTTTTTTGGGACTTCATTTAGAGTTGGAAATCTATACATTATCTTCCTTAAATGTCGTATTTTTGTTTCTTCCATGATCTATCTGATTGTCGCATCACATCACTGGCTCAATTTTTCTCTAATTTCATACCCTAGACACTCTTTGGTGCCATTGATGGGGTGCAATTTCATCCTTTGGACACTCTCGATGATAGAGCCATACCTGACAATCTCGCTTTCCCCTAGAAATTTTGGCCCTAGACATCCTTGTTGATCTCACTTCCTTGTGCCATCCGTATCTCTCAAAACCTTTTAGAAAATGTGAGAAAAGAACAAAAGACCATTTAGTGCATGTAGACTGTTTTCCATTTCTTAAAAGTGAAGAATTATGATTTACAATGTAATGTACATTGAAGGAGGTTAAGGTCTATAATATTCTTCTCTTTAATCATCTATCTTGAAGTTTTATTCACTAAAAAATGTAATCAATAATGTCCTTTGTAGCCTCTTTGTTCAAAGACCATCCTTCCTTACTTTGCATGGAAAGGGGGAAATATAGGGATGAGCTAAGATGATAGCAGGAGTCTTTGTAGTAGCAAAGAATTTTCTAAGCAAGTATGACAACACTAAAATCTCATGGAACAATGATGATTTTAGATTCTATTCAACAATTTCGCCTCGACCAAATTACTAAAAACACTTTACTTAAACTTGGTGAAACTGATTTGCTCAAAATCATAATAACAAAAAATGGGCTTTCAAGTGGGGGCTAAAATTCACCCTATTAACAAACCTTTACATAATCCATGGACTACAAAATCGTTCCTTTTGACAAAGAATGAGAAATGTGTTTCGCTTACTGGTTAAGTAGGACATAATGTAGGAACCCCATGAGACTTGGAATTCGATACTCATGTCTTTCTTGTCACTGTTAGCCATTGATGTTTTCCACTTTTACATAAATTAAATTTTATTATATTAATTAATCATTAATTAATATAAAACTACATTATATTCCAAGAATTGTTATAGTAAAATATATAATAGTAAAATAATATAAAATTTAATTTCATCAAATAATTAATAATAATATAAAACATGAATAAAGTATAATTAATTATAAAATAAGATAATAATGTAGTTTTATAATATATTCAAAGAAATTCTATAATTTTTAAAAATGTTTTTACATTATTTTTTAAAATTAAATATTAGGTTTAAATATTACAAATATATTCACATGTTTTCTTAATTTAAATATTTTACTATGTGAAAAATAAAAAAAAATTATATTTTATTCATACACACATATAAATATATATACACATTACTTTTACTTTAAATTGTATATATATTAATTAATATTGTAATAATTCGTCATTAAATTTAATAAAAATCTATTGTTTTTAATAATTATATAAATATTATATTACTAATATTTATATATATTTATTAATATTACTAATAGAATAATTATTATATATATAATTTTATATAAATATATTACTAATATTAATATATAATAATTCACTACTATATTAATATTATTTTATGAGTAATATAAATAACCTAGTATTAAAATATATATAATAAATTTTATGTGTGTCTATCATGGTCCAATGGGGGCTTGGGTTTCTATTTTCTTGGATCAAGCAATCCCATGAAGCACAAAAATTTATGCTACAAAATTAATTGGAATCTTTTCTTCAAAAATAGCAGCCCCTACCTTTTAGGACTCCAAATTTTAAAGGGTGAAATTGAGGTGGGGCTAAAAATTGCCTCTATATTTTAAGATTTTTTTCTATCACTTAAAATTTTAAATTCCTAAAAAAATATAAAAAATGAGAGAATTTTTATTTATTTTTATCAAAGTACTTTCCTTAAATTTTGGAGCTCAAACTCTTAAGTTGAATTGTAAAATTGAATTCAAGAGACCACCAACTAAAAAATATTCCTAAAAAATCTCAACAGGACACACTGAATTTTGTAGGAAACCCCCCTCCATAAAACCTTACCCTTAAACCTCCTATAGAATCAACCCTGTTTGCGTTTTGCTTTCTTATTAGCCGATGGTATTAGAAACAACTTCCAGGCAGATGAAACATTCCTCGCTCCACGCCTGAAAACAAAATTTAACCCCCAACCAATATTTTCGTTTAAGAGGTTGCAAAAACTTTGCTCTAAAAACTCCGATATTTTTACATCTACTTTTCGATTACTGTGACTGGATTGAAGCAGGAGGGGAGTGGTTTTGGTTCGTTTCATTTAAAAAATATTTCTGCTTTGGTACGGTTTCGCAATATTTTTCCTGCAGAGCATCGTTAACAGCACAACGCAATTTGTGCAGAACCTTGAGGTAAGTCACTTGCCAAGGTTTCAGTGATTTTTTTTTGGAATCTGTACGCGGCCGGATCATTTTTGTTGTGTTTTATTTCATTCAAAAAGGTTCTGTGGTTTTATCGATGGCTGTTTTCATGTATGATATTATTGCAATACCTACTTTAGATCTCTATTTGTTTCTTGACGCTATATGAAATGAATTTGAGGTTTATTTGGTGGTTTGAAATTTTTGTTTATTTTGTTTTTCTTGTTCTTGAGTTTTTTTTTTTACAACTTTCCTGACAGAATTATTTAGTACTGAATGGATACCAGCTACTGCTGATGCTGTAAATGCAATGGTTACCAGAGCTATTTTCACATAGAGTGAATACTAGAGATCAGACCATTTTCATATATTAAACTTATCACATTATTCTTCACAGTTTTGTGCCATTATAATGGCTCTTGTAGTTCAAAGACCAAATGTCACAAGGCAAGGAATTGGTGTGACACAAAACGACAATTTTTTTAAAAGATTGTGTTGAATAAGTGACAAACAGCTTGGTTTTCCAGATGGGTACATCCTCTCACATGGTTCATTATATGGTTAGGACTCAATGGTACAATTAGATATCAATATTCTTGTTAAAGCCATGTGTCTATGTTACTTCAACAAAAATAGGGGTGTTACATTTGAGAGATTATCTTCCCATAGACAAATAGAGGTAGCATCTCTACTTTCGCATCAATTTGGAATGATTCAACATCCTTTTAGAAGAAATTCTAGGCATGATTGTGTTTGGCAGGTCTATGCTTAAAGTATCAAGTTTTTGTAATTGGAAAGAAGAATTCTCTCTCCAAAAATTTGATTCAAGTCTTTTGTATGCAAAAAAAATTGCATAGTTTGACATTTGTCTCTTTTGGTCTCTGACCATCTAGATTTCTTCTCCTAGTGTTGTTTTCTATTGCAAGGCACACAAAGAGTCCCTTATAACCTGCTTTTTATGCACCCCTAAAGGTTTTAGCTTCATTTCACTATAGAAAGGTGCACGACATTGTTTCTTCTTGATGTCATTTAACATAGTTAATGTCTATGAGCCTTAGCTTCTTTAGTCTTATCTTGACTGATGAGCTCTAGTGGAGAAGTAATCAACTCAATACTGTCCGTTTAAAGCATTTTTACTTTCTAGTCTTCTATACTTTGACACCTATGCAACCATTAATTGTTAGGTCTTGGGCCTCCACTCATTTGTCAGTTGATAAAAAATATGAAACTCGTGTCCATATTTGTCATACAAAACATTGTGTCATGTCCCTATTAAAATAGATCAGCCTCGGCTGACTTGAAAATGTGTTTATAAACACCCTTATTTAATAATATATATAGTATTAAAAAAAGAAAAAATGTTAAAATTATTATATGAATAAATAAATAAATAAATAAATAAATATGAATTTCAATTATTGGCCCCTACTTTTGGGGCCACACGACTCATGTGGAGGCCTATTAATATAGCATTGTGGGCATTGGAGGAGGGCATGGATTTTGGTAATGATTTGGATTAATTTCCAAGTTTGCCGTTGGGACGCCCATCCTAGTAGAAAAATCAAGGTTTGGACGAAAACCCCGACCTTGTCTTATCAAACTCCATTCAATTTGAATTCATTTTGCCCTTGAGATTCCATTGTAACTTAGTGTTGAATTGTGATCAGGAGTTGTGCCATCATGTGGAGGTGTTTGGATAGGTAATCTATAGGAGTTGCTGGTAGCAGGCCAACCCTACCCCCCTGTTGGCTGTATTCGAAGGTCTAAGCAAAATTGGTGCACAATTAGGGGAACTCAGCGAACTAGGGCACTTCAACACAACAAGTATTAGACCTGCTTGCACATTGCCGACCTGGGAACACATAAACATTGTTTCCTTGCAGACATTAAGGCTACGGTTCTGAGATTTGGATTGGATTACAAGGAGTGTTTTAGGCCTCAAGCAACCTCTGTAGTTTGGGACAGTAATCTGAGCAGTGATAGTTGAGGGTTTCACACCTTAATTATCCGGTATTAGAGCCTATTGGGAAGGCAGACCCATTGCTATTCGGGGAACAACATCATGTGTATCCAGAACCTGTAATTTTCAGATCAGGTCAATTGTATGTCCCCAATTATTGTGCTTGCATCATCAACAATAATTGTATGTGTCCATTACTATTGAAAAGTCAAGTTTAAATCTGTTATTTGTGATTTGGCACTATCTTGTGTGTGTATCTCTGATTTGTACTTTCCAGGTTCTAAAAGTGTGTGATTATAGCTAACAAGAGATTACTATTATAATTCTGTGAATTCATTTTGGAAAACCCTAGGACATTACATCCATTATATTTCTGTGATTTGCATTCTGGAAAACCCTAGGATATTGTAGTGGTATCAGAGCCTTTGTATCTTGCTAGCTTGTGTGTGTAATGTAGATTCATTAGCTTGAGTAACAGAGGACTAAGATATCAACAAAGGGAGAAGAATAAGGGGGCAGCCATGGGTGACAGGGATGAAGACATTTCTCAGGGATTTATCAAGAAGAGCAAAGAGTTTCAGATTGATATGAGCGATACTATGGTGGAGATGGTCCAACTTCTAAAAGGTCTGAATCAACAATTGAGTGCTAGTAGGCCTAGTCAAAATGGTATTGTAGGGAGCAGTTTCAGGGGTGACAGGGTTTCAGATAACCTGATCCCAAGAACTTTTAGAGCCAGATTCCTGGAAAAGGAAGGAGCAACACCAAGGGAAGAAGAGCAACCCATTCAAGGAGATGAAATGACAAGATTTCATGATGAATACCATGCCTTAAGCGCTGCCATATGACGAGACATGTCTTTCATGGAATACTATGATATGAAGATAAGGAATGGGCATAGGAGGAGAAGGTATGAAGAGCAATCACGAAAGGATATACAACACCGTTTGGGGAAGATCACCATCCCCAGTTTTGATGGGTCTAGAAGTTGTTTAGCAAGAGCTTGGTTGCAAAAATTGGACACGTACTTCTCCTTGAATCCAATGTTTGAAGATGAGGCCATCAAGTTCGCTACCTTGCATCTAGAGGGACTAGCCCACGAATGGTGGTATCATGACATGGTGACCCAAGGACATGGTTCGATTAGTGGTTAGCGTGGATGAAGAGAAGATCAAGGTGATAGAGGATAAAGGATTTTGTCATATTTGAGGGGATTTGTAGCTTCATTGATAGATTTGACGAAGAAGGTGGCCTTCTCTTGGAGCATTTCAGCATAGAGAGCTTTTGACAAGCTCAAGGAGTTAATGTGTTAATGTCTTGTTTTGGCTATTCTAGATTTCTCACTTTCTTTTGTTTTGGAATGTGATGCTTTAGGGGAGGGGATTGGAGTAGTTTTGATGCATAATAGACACCCTATAGTATTTGAGAGTAGGAAGCTCAAGGAGACAAAGAGGAACTTCTCTATTTATGACAAAGAGATGTTGGCCATCATGCATGCACTAGCCAAATTCAGGTAATGCTTGGTTTGTGAGAAGTTTGTGGTGAAAATGGATCATAACAGCCTGAAGTTATTCCTTAATTAGAAGGATTTGAATGATGGACAACAAAAATGGATAAACAAGTTACAATTCTATGATTTTGACATTGAATATGTTATGGGAAAAAATAATGTGGCAAATGATGCACTCTCTAGGAAACCTTATTTTTGCTCTATGATTGATATATATGCTGATTGGAAGGTTTCTATAATAGTTGAATATGCAAAGATCATATTTGTTGTTGACATTTTGGATGGGAAGTTACAAGGTGACAAGTACAAAGTGGTTGATGAACTCATTCTTTATAAGGATTGGGTGTATCTTGTACCAAAATCAAAGGTGAAAGAGAAAATTTTGAGGGCACCTAGGGTACTATAAGACATACAAACATATAAGGGTACAATTCTCATGGAAGGGGCTCAAAGGTGATGTCTTGAGGCATGTTAGGGAGTGTTTGGTTTGCCAACAAAACAAAACAGAGCATGTATTTCCAGCTAGATCGTCGTCGTCCCTACACATCCCAAATCAGAAATGGGAGATTATTTCCATGGATTTCATCACAAGATTCCCAAAGGTGCAAGGTAAGGATTGTATGCATGTGGCTGTTGATAGGCTACCTAAATATGCTCATTTTCATGCTATATCTTTAGAGTATAAGGCTCCACAAGTGGCTAATTTGTTTTTTAGAGAGATTTTTAGACTAGATGGGTTGCCAAGGAACATTGTTAGTGACAGGGACAACATATTTATCAGCTTGTTTTGGAAAGAACTCCTTCAATTGATAGGTGCGAAGTTGACCTCGAGCACTAGCTATCATCCTCAAACCAATGGGCAAATAAAAATGTGAATAAATGGATATAAGGTTACTTGAGGAACTATGTTACAAGGCAGCAAACAACATGGGTCAAGTGGCTGCACCTAGGGGAGTATTGCTACAATTCTACCCATCATATGTCTACAGGTATGACTACTTTCAAGGCACTCTATGGTTATGATGCTATTTGAGACATGGATTTGATTCTTTCAAATAGTAGAGTTCCAGGGGCTAGAGATTTGATTTAAAGATGTTTAGACATTGTGAATGCACTAAAGAAAACCTACAACAGTCCCAAAACTAGCAAAAGTTGTATGCTATTTGCCATCGAAAAAGGGGTTTTTGAGGTGTGAGATATGGTATTCTTGATGTTACGACCCTATAGACAATCTTCCCTCAAGGGAAGTGGTGCTGAGAAGTTGAAGCCACAATTTTATGGACCTTATAAGATCATAAGGAGGATTGGTGAGGTAGCATATGAATTGGAACTCCTAGAGAATAGGAGGATTCATAACATTTATCATGTGTCATGCCTTAAAAAGGTCATTGGATAACAGGTCACTCCTTCATTAGAGCTGTCCCCATTTGATGATGAAGGAAAATTTATTTTGGAGCTCAAGGCAATTGTGGATGTAAGAGAAAAGAAGCCGAGAAACAAGGTTATTCTTGAATATTTGGTGAAATGGAAGGATCTTCCGCTCGAGGAAGTTACATGGGAAGGAGTGGATATTTTTGAGTACTTGAGTCTGAAATTGCTTGAGTGCAAGCAATTTGGGGAAGGGAGGACTGTCATGCCCCTTCTTAGTTCGATTGGCCAGCCTTTGTGTAAAGGTGTTTTTTAACAAAAACCATTTAATATATATTTAAATATAAAATAATAATAATAATAAATAAACATTTAAATAAAATAAAATTTAAATTTAAGGCAATTGTGGATGTAAGAGAAAAGAAGCCGAGAAACAAGGTTATTCTTGAATATTTGGTGAAATGGAAGGATCTTCCGCTCGAGGAAGTTACATGGGAAGGAGTGGATATTTTTGAGTACCTGAGTCTGAAATTGCTTGAGTGCAAGCAATTTGGGGAAGGGAGGACTGTCATGCCCCTCCTTAGCTCGATTGGCCAGCCTTTGTTTAAAGGTGTTTTTTAACAAAAACTATTTAATATATATTTAAATATAAAATAATAATAATAATAAATAAACATTTAAATAAAATCAAATTTAAATTTTAAAATATGGTGCCTAGTTTTGGGCCAACCAATATTGTAATAAATAAAAATAAAATAAAATAAATTGCTGGTCGGCTTGTGGATCCTAGTGCCCCCTCAAAGAGCTATTTATTTCACTTCATTTGTTGGGCACGAGAATCATGGAGAATTGATTTTTGCTGATTTTATTCCTACCTGCAATTTGGGATGAAAACCTTAGATTGCAACCTTTTGAGGTGGGACAGAAACCCTTCCTCGGCCTCCTTCCATTTAACCTCACTTCCTAGATAGATCGCAGGTCTAACTGTGTAATTTATTCACTTCCAGGACAACAAACCAGTTCAGGGACAACACATGGCATTATCAATCATTGAACACTCGCGTTTGGAGAGTCTCCTTGTGGATTGGTGGCTAGGAAAACTAGATCACAACACTTGCACATCAGATCTTCATTGGACACCCTACGTTAGGCAAATCAGCTACTATTCCTCATTGAACAGAAAACTGCTGTCTCACATTGCCCTTGCGCTTGGGCAGCCATATCTGAAGGGAATTGCTTAAGTCACCTTCATCTTCTAGCAACACCCCTACCAGGTCAGATTTGCTTCACTCTCAGACATCTACAACAAGGGATCTGAACACAGACTGGCACACAAAACACATAAAGGGAAGAAGTCAAGTCTGAGCAAGATTTAATTAAGATTGGAGATTGTGGCAATCAAGTCAACTAGTCTTCTCTCATTTGATCACACCATAATAGGACAAGAGTACTTGGATAATCATCCAAAAACTCTCCATTAATGTAACATGCATTGATCCCACCAGTGATCAGTGAGTGACTGTTTGAACTACATTTAATTCATGTTTGATTCTTTATTGTAACAAACTCAGTCTCAATGTGCATAACTGCTCCAAATTGCAATCATAACCAATTGTTCAAATTTATTAGTGCCTTTTTCTTTTAATGGTAGTTGTTTGTAGAATTAATTTGACCTGAGTTTGGGGTTGATCCCTCCAAGGGGAAAGTTAGCATTGTTTGTGAAACATATGAACTGCATAAATGTTTTGCATGTGTTAAAGTGAAGTTATTAAAACCTAGGACATTACAACAAGGCCTAACTCACTTTTTTCAATAGACCTTGATATGTAGGTTGGATAGAATATTATCCTATAATTTAATTACTTTATTCTATTTTTTTGCAAGTCTCGTGCTTCATACATTTGTAACTTAATTCAGAGGTTGATCTTATCCTTGAAAGTCAGTAATTGAGGGCATGCATAAGAAAAATAACGTGTTATTGTACAAGGTTCATTTTTGAGAAGGAAAAAAGAGGAACCATAATAGATTACTCTTGGAATTTAGAACATAATTGAAGTTGTTAATCTTGATTTGAAGCGGCTGTAAGTTTTATTGATTATTTTAAAGCTCTTATTGCTTCCACCACTTACCAAAAATTAAGATAATTTCAATGGCATACTTGAAGTTGATTTATCTATAGTACATCAGTGAGTTCTAAGTTGTTGAAATGTTTATGTTTATTCTTGTGATGTTGGAACTTTTAGTATGGATTTTAGTTCAACAAAGATTAAGGATGTACGAACAACTTTATGATAGTGTATTCATATCTAAAGTAGAGGAACTTTCTAAAAAACCAATTGTGAGGATTCAATTTTGAGGGATGTTTTCATTTGGAAATTGTGGCTGCCCAAGTACAAATTGGGTTGGGTTCTTAGGTTTCTCAAATGGGAAAGGAAGATGAGATGAAGCATATTAAATCATTGATAGACCCATTAATTACATTTTATAGTGTAAAATGATATTAGCTTTGAAATAGTCATGAATTATCTACAATTTAAATCAATCTTCCTCACTTTCTATAGCAACATTTCCAACAACATGAAGTTTCACTATTTGTAAAAATATGAAAAGATAATTGACATTCATAATTAAGCGTTGACAATAGGAGACAAAAGCTCCTTATATAGAAAAGTACAAGACAATGTTTCTACGTTACATTGGCGTCGGGGATGGGGGGACGTCGGAACGGGGGGACAGGTTTTCGGGATGGGGGGACAAAGGGGCCTCAATTTGGGGACGGCGGCGGGGGGGCGGGGGTTGTATATACTATATACTATACATATGGTACTTAAAATGCTAGTTATGAAAAGATGTATAACAATATACTTGAACATTGAACATTGAACATTAACAATGAAGTGAATGAACCATTGAACATTGAAATTTTCAAATTAGAAATTAGAATACTCAATACTACAATGTAACAATTGTCGAATCAGCAAATGGAAGATTTCTATTATATCATATATGATATCAAAAATTTAAATATTTGATCATAAAGATGATTACAGTGAGTAGCATGATATGAATATCAAAACAAGTACAAACTACAAAGTCAAAATGCCAAAATGTAGTGAAGGAGGCGGAGGCCTCTAATCATCCCTCGGGAGGTCGAGAAACTCCTCATCGCTGGAACCACTGGACTCCCCAAGGTCAAGATCTGCCAAAGGAACACCAACTGGCCCTAAATCTGAAGCATCCTCATCCTCATCAATCTGTGATGGCTCCTCTGGCTCTACATCCCATCATGTTGCTGGGCTCTCCTTGTACACATGTGTCCTGCGGTCAGTGATACGCAAGGCACTATGTACAACCACTGGCTTCTCTGCTCTCCTAGAGTTAAGTCTGTTCCTCTTAAGAGAGTGGATGAATCTATAAGTAGACCAGTTCCTCTCAGAAGCTGAAGAACTAGAAACCTGAGACAACAAACGAATGGCTAGTGTGGTAGTCAGTGATTTCGGTCCATGACAAGTTCACCACAAAAGTGGATCCTCTTGTGCCATAGTTCTTATATCCGGCTTTGCCGCAACCTTGTAACCCCTAAGAGTAGCAAATTTTGTCCACTCAGTGCGAATGTTGCCAGCAGCTTCAACATCATACATCCTATCAATGCACTTGAAGAACCCTTCCTTCACCTCATCATCCTGAATTGGTGTAACTCTACCAAGCCTTGGCATTTACCACTTCGGATTCAATGCATAAGCAACCATGTGCAAGGGAGTGTTTAGGCTGTCCCATCTGCGCTAAATAATAGGCTGAATGTAAACATTGTAGAATGCTAGAGTGGGGTCCTTCTTTCGCACAACTGCCCTCATCTGGCCAAGCATCGAATCAATGCACTCATACACCTCTCCAAGGTTAGGTGCATCCCCATCCCCATATCTGATGACTTGGACAACTGGTTTAATGATGGCAACAATATATTTTGCATCATTCTAGAATCCATCACTCTTCACTATCTCCTTCACCCTCTTCCCCTGCTCTGTCCTGGCCCCATCCCACCGATTCCATTCTTGCGTCATAACCATGAGTTGCAATAGCTCTTGCAACTCAATCATTCTCTCCAAAAGAATGAAATAGGATGCATATCGGGTCTTAACTGGTTTCAAAAATCCCTTCTTCGCGAAGCTCTTGAAGATGGCATGTGAAGTGTGGTGGTTGCAAATATACATCTGCACATCTCTAGCATTGCTGACCACTCCTCTAACCCACTCAATCTTCCCCATGTCCTTGAGTGCATTGTTCATGGCATGCACACAACATGGAGTCCACCAAATATGTCTGTATGCTGTCTCGATAAGCCTCCCTGCAACTCTGCACACATGTGCTGCATCTGTCACTACTTGGACCACATTTTGTGGCCCAATCTCCTCAATAGCTGCTCGAAGGATCTCAAACTTAAAATCAACATCTTTTCGATGCCCTGAACAATCAACTGCCCTGAGAAAGAATGGGCTCTCTGAGCATGTAACTATGACATTGATGAGTGGACGATGCCTAATGTCCGTCCACCCATCCATAACATTGCTGCATCCAGAATCCTCCCAACATTCCCTCATCGTCTCCATCAATGAATTGATCTTGGCATAGTTGATATCCAAGATCGTTGTCCTCAATTTGTGCTCACCTGGTGGCACATATGATGGTCCTCCCTTCGCCACCATCGACATCATCTCCTTATAATAAGGAGATCGAGCTACATGAAATGGGATTCCATTGGCAAAAAAGAACCTGCCAATGGAATCATCTATCTGATCCTTTTGGTGCACATTAAATAAATCAGCTATGGGGTTAGGCTGATTTTGCATCTTGCGTTTCCCCTTGCCCTGTTGCGATTCAGGCATAGTACTATAGGTGGATGAAGGTCCTGAGGCTGCCCCTGACAATGTTCCCGCTCTCTGATGCGATGTGTGAGTAGAAATATGTGGCTGCCACTGCATATGCTGCTCCTAAATCTGCTGTATAGTCTGAATATGTTGCCTACAAGACAAGGTAGTAGGCATAGGAATTCCCACGTCATCTGGAACTTGCCAATGGAATCATCTATTTGATCCTTCTGGTGCACATTAAATAAATCAGCTATGGGGTTAGGCTGATTTTGCATCTCGTGTTTCCCCTTGCCCTGTTGCGATTCAGGCATAGCACTATAGGTGGATGAAGGTCCTGAGGCTGCCCCTGATAATGTTCCTGCTCTCTGATGCGATGTGTGAGTAGAAATATGTGGCTTCCTCTGCATATGCTGCTCGTGAATCTGCTGTATAGTCTGAATATGTTGCCTACAAGACAAGGTAGTAGGCATAGGAATTCCCACATCATCTGGAACACCCCAAAGCTTGTTGAACTCAATTTTGTATTTCATGTTTTTAGGGTCCTTAAAAAAATCACATGCTCCCACACCTTTTCCTGGCCAAAAGAGGAAGTAAGCATTAACTCTGGTGATGCTCCCAAACCAACCATCACCACAAATGTTGCATTTCCATTTTCTCGTACCACCACCTGATGATGTTGGGGCTGTTATTCTTGTTGCAAATTGTTTGAGAGGAGATTTGGGATCATAAAGACCCCTAGCCCTCTTTGCCAAAAGCTGAGAGGGGCAATCAGTAGCAACTGGTGCACTAGCTATGGAACTAGTTTGCCCTTCTGGATTTGACCCATGTTCACCCCCCTTATTGTGCTCATCCTCATGCTCAGGTTCATATTCTGAATGGTTTGCATTATGAGAATGAGTTTCCAATTCCATCTCATCCTCACTCATTTTATGACTATAGGAGTTCATTTTGACACTGCATTTCACAAAATGAAAAAAAAAATCAATAAACACATAGTTTCAGCCTATGCCCTACTTTAAAATTAAAAAAATAAAACTCTATATTTTAAATTTTAAATTACAAAACAAAATCTAAACTAATTTAGAAAATGAAACAAAAAGAATTAGAAATGAAACAAAAAAATGAAACAACAAGAACTAAGAACTTAGAATTTAGAAATGAAAATCAGAAAATTCAAAAAATTAAAACAATGAACATTGAAAATCAGAAAGTAAAAGAAAAAATCAGTTAAAAACCCTACCTTTTGCTTGAAAAATCTCTTCAACAAGCTGAAGAATCTTCCTCCTCTTCTTCTTCTTGCTCCTTGACAGTCCTCTTTCACTTGCAATCACTCCTTTCACTCCTCCAATCACTCTTTCCTCAGCTCTTCACTCTTCTTCTTCTTGCTGTAGTAGACAAGTAGAAATGCAAATGTGAATAAAAATGAAGTTAGGAGGGGCTTTTGAAAGCATAGAAGAGTGTAGATGGGCCCCACATGCCCTTAGGGTTTGAATAAAACCAAAAATATATTATAAAATTGTGTTATTTTTTTAAAAAATTGTGCCTTTATGTCTATCTACCATAGGAGACGCTTGGGTGTCCCCGAGACGCTCGAGGGACGCCCAGGCGTCTCCCTCAGTGTCTCGGAGATGCTAGTGCGTTTTTGTGTCTTCGGCGGCAGGGGAGCAAAACGGTGGCGCCTTCAGAGACGTGGGAACGCTGTGCCCACGTCTCCAAGACGTCCGCGTTCCGGGAATGCTAGGGCCTAGGGGCGGGGATGCGTCCCCGGGGTTCACTGCAATGTTTCTAAAAAGAAACCATTGTAAACTAAAGCAAACTAAAACAAAAATTAGAAAGATGGTAAAACGTACAAAAGCATACTAAAAACTCACTAAGTTAACTAAAAGAAAGCTAACGACTAATAAAGGCTAAGATGACCATTAATATTACATTTAATATTTTAATACCCTCCCTTAATGGTCATCATACAAACAAAAAACTAAGTCTACCCATAACCTTCTGGAAACATATCATCTGTGATTGATATCTGGAGAAGCATAACCGCCTTGCGATTACCGATCCTTTCCCGTAGAACAACCAAATCTAGACACCGACACTCGAAAACTAAGAATCTTTTGCTGCTAGGTAGTAGAACTCTTTCCATTGAACCTCTGCGTACTTTCCAACATGACGTTGGACGAAGCAGCCATCCCTCCTGTTTTCCAAAAGCTCAAAAACCGAGGTAAACTTGTGATCAGCTAGCACAAAACCTTGGACATTAGCTGGCACAACTCCCAAGCTATAAGATTTTTTAGAAAAACCTTTGAAAACTTTGAAAATGTAAGATTTTTTTTTAGAAAAAATCTTCAAAAAACTGCAAAATTTTTATAGATTTTTTTTCAAAAACTCTTTTATTTTGAAAAACTCTTTGAAAACTTTAGGTTCACGATTATTTGTTGAGAAAAAAATCGCCCAAAAAACTAGTCTGCAAACCCTAGCAGCAATCCATGATTTTTTATATTGGAAAAAATCGTCAAAAGACTCTTCATTAAACAACACTTGGTAAAAAAAAAATTCAAAACTCTTTGTAGAATTTTTATTTTTCCCAGAATAATTCTGTCAAAACTGGCTCAAATTTTTTTTCAAGCTGCCATGAAATCTGAAAAATCACTGCTTCAAAAGACCTGGTAACATCCATCCAAAAAGACCCACAAACTCTTCAAATTTCTCAGCACAAAAACTTCAGAATTTTTGAATAGAAAAAACCTTGGTAAATGCCACAATCTTCAAAAAAATGAAACCACAGAAAAACCCTTAGAACTGGCAGAAATACGTCAAAAAATGGTCGACCAAAAAAAGACAAGGCGCCATGAATGCCCAAAAAAAGACAAGGCGCCATGAATGCCCAAAACAAGAACAGCACATGGGATGTTGCGCTAAATTCATCCAAAAAAGATCATCAAAACCAGGCGTCTTCAAAACTAGATGAAGAAAAAACGTGTCAAAAAAACCACGCATAGAACAAGAAAACAGTCCAAAAAATGAACCAGTTGTGCTCCAAAACGCCCTTAATTCTTAGACCCTTAAAAAAAAAAGTGAGTACAGTCATGGAAATCAACAAAAAATCGCGGAAAAATCTTTAGAAAGATGGTGCGAACTGAAGAAAAACGGAGAGAAAGCCCTGGTTGTGTAGTAGAAAACCCGCGAATCTTCAAATCCCATCGGAATACCACCAAAAACTTGCAAAATGCGAGCAACCGGAAATAAATCTGTGAATCTTCCTCAAAGAGGCCCGCGATTTTTTGAAAAAACAATGGTGTGGAAACCAAACATGATTTCTCTAGAATACGGCAGCAAAAACTTATGAACTGTGCTTCAAAGAACATACAATTTTCACCATAGAGAAGGCCACGAAAATCAAACAAAAAACAGCTCCACGAAAATCAGATGAAAACCTCTTCCAAAATCTCCTTCAAAAATTTCAATTTTTTTTTTAAACCCTCGAAAATTTCTTTGATATTTTTATTAAAAAAATATCAGCTAAAAATTAGTCAGGTTCGAGCTTGAGCTCTGATACCATGAAAAGGTAATTGATATTCATAATTAAGCGTTTACAAGAGGAGACAAAAGCTCCTTATATAGAAAAGTACAAGATAATGTTTCTAAAAAGAAACCATCGTAAACTAAAACATAAATTAGAAAGGTGCTAAAATGTACAAAAGCATACTAAAAACTCACTAAGTTAACTAAAAGAAAGCTAACGACTAATAAAGTCTAAGATGACCATTAATATTACATTTAATATTTTAATAAAATATGGGGCATTCACTTCAATTTAGTCAACTTTCCTAGCTTTCGATGGCAACATCACCAACCACAAAAAGTTTTACCCTTCTTAAAAATGAGGCATTTGCTTTAGTTTCTTTAGCTTAGGCCCCATTAGTTCACCCTTTGTCATTTAAATATATTTTTATAAAGGACAAAAATAAATTATATGTCTCACTTTGCTATATGCTCGTTCGAAATTTTATATTTTGAAGACTCTGTCAATTGACAAAAGAAAGGTATATGCTTTTGTGAAATTTTCCACCAATTGACAATTAGTTGGGACGCTAGCCAACTACCAAAACCTCAAATTTCTATTGAAAGATAGTCTATTGACTTTTGAGGATGCATTAAATTTTGAAGTATAAATATTATATAGTTTCTAGTGGTTAATCCATCTAAATACACCATTAAATTGTGATTTTTATATTTTTAAAATAAAATTTATTTGTAATTATAATTGTTCAAAGAGAACAAGCAATATATGTTTAGGGTTTGTCAATTTTTAATTGGTGATTGAAGAGTTAGGGGTACCAAATTGGTGTAGGTTAAGGAAAATTTAAAAAGTAACAATTATATATATATCATTAATATATTTGTAATGGTGAAATTTGTATATTTATGTTATTTTTATTTAGTTTTGTGTTTATTTTAATTGAATGTTTTGATACATGTATACTTTGATATATTTTGACAAGTGACCTAGTTTTGTGCAAATTTGGCCTTAATTTTTTGCCCTCTTGTCCATTCTTTTTTTTCTATGCACAAATTGAATTGTA
The DNA here is from genome assembly GCA_007115665.2 of Sequoiadendron giganteum. Lineage (NCBI taxonomy): Eukaryota > Viridiplantae > Streptophyta > Pinopsida > Cupressales > Cupressaceae > Sequoiadendron > Sequoiadendron giganteum. The sequence continues at coordinate 796,508,492 of CM021102.1, read as the reverse complement.
CTCTCTAACATATTAGCTTACATATAGTTTCTATCAATGTAACCATTGCACCTCCTTTAGGTGCAAGTGCTAGTTTACTTTGGCAATGTAGACAAGCTGTTTATGATGCGCATTATCCATGCATTTCACAATTCTAACCTAATTTTATCGCTGCCAATAACAATTTGTCGAAGGACAATTTAAGGTATGTTTCATATTCTAATATTGTTGCCGTCTTCATTTGTTGTGGTGTTCCGGAGAAACGAGTGTCAACAGAAGCATATGTGTTTTTGTTTTTCTTCTTTCTTTGGCATTCAATCTCACCATTGTTTAGACAAATTCCTACTACTTTTTTTATTTGATAGTATTCTGTATTGGGGTTTGAACAGGGGTAACACTTAACTTGCACAAATATTTGGTTTTAACTTGCACAAATTTCTGGTTTAGGGTTTGGATTCCCTCAAAATCTCTACCATTTAGACAATTCATTTGAACAAGAGCTAGGAGTTACAATTAGATGGTTGACCCTGCCCATGAGATGTTTTTTTATGCATGCTGGAACATTTTATGGTAAAAGAGAGAATGCTAAAAGTTGAAGTATATATTTAATCTAATCCTTTATAATTTGTGAGTGTCTGCTCAAGATTCCAGCTTCCAACTGAAGTGTGCTTAAACTTTAGACCAAAAGTGGTGCAAATTCCCTGAGGATGATGGAATAGCATAATTCTGTGTAATGAAGATTGTTTTTTAATTCACTCAAGTGCATAAACTAGCTCAAATAACTGTTATGTGTTATGTGTAGTTTTTCAAAAAATGTAAATGGAACCTACACTTTCTGCAGCACTTCAGTATCTTCCTATCTTCCCTAATATATTTATATTTCTAAATTGGCCCTAATCCATGGTGTAGGTTCATCCTAGACTGTTTTGAGGAGTTTATCGAAACTTTTTTATTTTTGAAGCTTGACATATATATGGCTTTTAATTCATGTTGAACTCGTGCAATTAGACTGGAAAATTTAGCAAGTTTCAAGAGTGTATTTTAGGCAATGTGGATGCAAGATGGTTGTTCCAAGCATGAGCTGCAGCCTGCAAGGTGCCATGTCACAAGAAATTTCTGTACGGGGATGAATGGATAATAGCTGGAGACTGGACACAAAGAAATGAAGAAATCTAAATTGATGCTTCAGAAAAAGAGTTACAGGAAAAACATATGAAGGGGAGCAAATGGTCCAAGTTTATATATTTTCTTGATTAGATTATTTTATTGTTCAGTAAGACCATCTACTGTTGGATGAAAATTGACTTAAGACAGATTGAATAGTACCCAAAGTGGTCACTAAGTCTCCATAACTGTTGAACTAAAATCAACACTAAGAACCAAACTATGGGTTTGGAAAGGTTATTGATAAGCAATATCCATGGGGAATTCAGCATATACGACCAGGTTTAATGGGAGGAATAGCTCTAGGGCTGAGTTCATCATGTCAAATACATAACAGGGACCACAATGTAGTTACTGCCAGATGCATACATTAGAGAAACAACCAGACTATTAATAATCAACCATTCTCAGAAGGCACCAAACAGAAATGGTTTATAATTGCCTGAGCAGGGGCTTGCAAGATGCCTTGAAAGCTTAACAAGACAGACATACATAAACATGTCACTGTCAAGCTTCAAATCATAAGAATACACTTGCTGTTGTACTCTGGGAATTATCTTTGCAAACCACAATGACCAGTAACAAACATGGAAGTCCTCATCCATCTATTTTTGTGTAATGTCCCTTATGGGCTTACCTCGAGTTTTGCCTTTAGATTTATAGATAAAGCTATCAAGATATGCCAAGAAACAATAATTTTGATATAGAGAGTATTAAAGGTTATGAGCCTCTAAAGAACACTCTAGTTTCTGATTACACTAGCCCTTTAAAGATATGAATAAGAATGGATGTTTAAGACAGTAATAATAATACCAAAATCTGATTTAAATTCTGAAATGAGTCTGAATGAATAATGGATTCTAGAATGGAAAATAGATAATATATTAAGTCGCTGTATCTGATTTTTATCTCTCTAAACTCATGCGAATGAAGATGTAATTGGCTGGTGCCTTTTAACTGAATGCTGTTTCTGAATATAACCTTATATGCACGCAATTTACGTAAGACTCTGTATCTGAATTTCTCAGTTTATTCATGTGCCATCCTCTATGCTGATCGCGGGCTCCCTGGAGCACTTTAGATCTGCTATATCCAAATTTCATAAACTGCACTTGATCGATGATCTTCTAGGCTGGGTTTTAATTCCCTTCATATAGCTTTTGATGTGAGAAGTTGTCTTCTCACTTGTGTTTTCTCTATTTAACTAACCGTACCTCTTCAAACTAATTGCCGCTTTAAGATTTAATTCTGATTTTATTAATCCTTTAACATAATAATCAAAGGCTATAACAAAGCGATGCCTTTTCATGAGGAATTGCAGCCTTTGTGAAATATAATCGCTGCTTTTTAATGGCATTTGCTTGGCTTTATTAACATCGATCCTCTCAATTTTTAGCCTTGATTTTTAAAGACTTAGTTAAGTAATTATGCCTTGGGAGAATTGCTTGTGTTTTCTTCAAGCAGTGATATCATCTTGGATGATCTTACGATGCATCCCTTGAATGTGGGTTCTTCGGGACTTGAGCGGGGGTTATTACATTTTGTTATAATTTTGCACGATGTGTTGATGTTATAGCAGTGGGAGATATCTTTCTCTCAAATTTAAAAATGATGGATAAATAATACCAAGGCAAGTCGGACTTGCTATATATAATAATTTTATGAAGAGTCACCTTGTTTCTTAAAAGAGGCCAAACCAAATGAAGAGTCACCTAGTTTTGTATAAATATAGAAGGTGATGATCATTTCATTTGATCATCAATCAAGTCATTCTTATTTTCCACATTCTTTCAAGGAGCAGCAGACCATCTTGTAGCAGCAGATCGACTTCAAGAAGAAACATATTTATCTTTGCATCAAAGGATAGATGCTATTGATTCATTGTATCAATCCACCCTTTAGAAGGGTCTGGTTGTAAAGCAGTATTCTGCACTTTAATATGATATATATGAGATATATTTGTTGCTGGGTTTTTTCTCCCTCGAGTAGGAGGGTTTTCCCAGGGTAAATTGTTGTGTTCATTGTTCATGTGTTGTGATTTCTGCTTATTGCAAATCTGATCTTAAAACTAACATGGTAATAGAGTGGGTTTAGAAAAGGCTTGATCAGATTAAGCATATATGAATTTGAGTTATATTGTGAGGTAGTCGATATCATTGAGAGGAGGCGATTAAAGTAAAGGTTGGCCACGTCTCTAGATCCCAAGTTCATGGTCCAGCAGCTAACACCTCCAGATCAAGCAATAGCAAGCATTCAAGATCTTTAGTAGGAGGCGGATATCATATGTGAATCACAAATTCATGAAAGGCAAAGAAATCAAATATATTAGAAGGACACGGGAGCTGCTAGGATAAGACGAATAAGAGGAACCGTGGACAAAGGGAAGTGATAGTAATTACGCGATTACAAAAGTCAACTCACATTTGCCACAGTCAGGGACTTGGCTCATACTGTATCGAGCATTTCAATTCATCTCTAGTGAGGGTTCGTTGGGTCTGGAAAGATAAGTGTAGACTTGAAAAGCATTTAAGTGCAACACTAAAGGAGATTCTGATTTCAACGAGATAAGTATTTCATGTTTGAATGAGGTTCATGAATTTTTATGTAGTTATTAATTCATGCTATAACATTGGGATAGTGAATCATGTAGTCTTCTAGTATTGGTATTTCTCTTCAGGATAGTTGAGTTCTATGAACTATTATTAAACTCTCTAAAATGCTTTCAAGACAAACCGAGAAGCATAAGAGATTGCATTCAAGAGAAGAAGAGCTTGATGCATCCTGTGAGGAAGTCACGTAGGCTGAAGAATGGAGACACATCTTGCAGCCATGGGATTGAGTTGGTGTTTGGAGACATCTCTCGAAGAGGAAGAACCCATACAAATTGTCATTGCGATCAGTTTCTTCGAAGAGGAGGAAATAACATTCAAAGCAAGTCAAATTCAAAGAATTCAAGGCACGACTTGAGAGCTTGTCCAGGAAAAGGATTAAGGTTCTGAGATAGATCAATGGAGGGGAGTTCACTTCCAGAGGATTTCTTTGAAATCTTTGAGGCAAGGATCAAGAGGGAGTTCTGTGACTCACTAAGAAGAAGTGAAGGTTGCAATGTTGCAAGGCCAAGTGCAAAATCCTTGGAAGACCTCTTTAGTAGCTGAGAACAAAATTGCACAAGATAGTTAATCTGGATTTGACATTGGTAGCTCCACAAACCTATTTAGAATAGGGTGATCTGGGATGAGGTTGAGGAGGATAGTCTTGGACTCGAGCAAGTCAATAGTGTCGGAAGTGTGCATTGGAAACCGCTCCTCTAAGGCAAGCATTGTAGACAATCTTGGACGAGGAGGTCAGGAGGTTGATGCAAGTACTTGGAGCTCCAGAGGGAGTCACATCATCATGAAAATTTGTTGTAATGTATATTTCTCTGAGATGGAGAAATATGAGGTGAAAGCCCTTGTAGTGTATATTTCTTTGAAACAGAGAAATATGAGGTGAAAGCCCTTGTAGTGTATATTTCTTCGAGATAGAGAAATATGAGGTGAAAGCCCTTGTTCATCTCTATGACTGAGATGAGACGTCATGTTGAGAGACTCAATGACGACATCACGGTGAGAGACTCCGTGATGAACCTTTGAGTTTTCCACAAATGGGTGTAGCCATTGTGGGCGTCATGTTGAGAGACTCCATGATGTGGATATCTGGAAATATACCTCCCTAGCTAAGAGGGAGTGTTGATGTTATAGCAGTGGGAGATATCTTTCTCTCAAATTTAAAAATGATGGATAAATAATACCAAGTCAAGTTGGACTTGCTATATATAATAATTTTACGAAGAGTCACCTTGTTTCTTAAAAGAGGCCAAACCAAATGAAGAGTCACCTAGTTTTGTATAAATATAGAAGGTGATGATCATTTCATTTGATCATCAATCAAGTCATTCTTATTTTCCACATTCTTTCAAGGAGCAGCAGACCATCTTGTAGCAGCAGATCAACTTCAAGAAGAAACATATTTATCTTTGCATCAAAGGATAGATGCTATTGATTCATTGTATCAATCCGCCCTTGAGAAGGGTCTGGTTGTAAAGCAGTATTCTGCACTTTTATATGATATATATGAGATATATTTGTTGCTGGGTTTTTTCTCCCTCGAGTAGGAGGGTTTTCCCAAGGTAAACTGTTGTGTTCATTGTTCATGTGTTGTGATTTCTGCTTATTGCAAATCTGATCCTAAAAATAACACGATGAAGATTAAAGAAGTTGTTTACAGAAGACATTTTATTTGCTTACATTGCTGCCTTTGGTGACTAATCAAAAGCTATGTCCATGGATGCTGAAAAATTTGTTATACATCTAAATCCACATTTCAAACATTTTAGAGTTTGTTAGCAGTAGACAAATTTGAAGGTGTTATAGTTGTGGACAAAAACTTAAGATAAGGAATCTACTTCATTGTTTTATCTCTTGAGGCCAATGACAAACTTTCAAATAATTTTTGTTGTAGTACGAAGGCCCTACTTGCGAGTCGCAACTTAAACGAACAATGCTCCATGAGTGCATGATTTGAGACTTAAACTGTTATGTCACAACTTGAGACTTGCTTCTATATCAGTTTGTCAGTCATGAATAATTGATGCAGTTTATGAAAACCATAAGTGAAAAGTCTTTTATCTCTTAGTGGATCAGTCATTTATTTGTTGAAGTCAAAGGTCAACAAAGAGATCATGCAGGTAAATGATGCAAATCATCAACAAATTAAACTAAAATTGCACCAAAAAAAACATCGGAAGCATCTTGAACAAAGAACAGGTGAACTGGTAAAAGACATAGGTAATCTACTAAAACAAAGTTGCACCTAAATCAACATCAGAAGCATCTGTAGAAAGTATGGAAAGCTAGATAAGTTTCTACATGTGAAAGTAGAAGTTGGTATTGCAAACTTTGTTTGATAAAATCAAGTTCATAGGAAAGAGTTCAAGAAAACTGCCTGTCATTAGATATAAGCACACAAAAAAGACTATCAAGGAAACCTGATGTGGCAAAAATTTGCTTGAAAGTCACTTACAGCCAAGATTTTTTATTTTTTGTTTTGAAGATTTGGGTGTTATTCGGAAATCCCAAGTAAATTTGATTTAGCATAAATTGGTTGAAAGCACCAATGTCAAAGAATTATTTAATTTTTCTTGAATACATGGTAGTGGAAATCCCAAGCAAAATTTTTTAGAGGCATCCCTGCATTCTTTATCTGAACCCTCATCAGGGTTTGAAATATAACTTCAAAAATTAATATATTCAGAGTAAAATGCATTAACCTAACCTGAAGCTAAACATTTTCAGTCTGCCAGTGCTCTATGTTTTTCCCCCAATTTTAAAAATTAGCCCAAAAGAAAGATACATATAGATAAAACAATTTCAAAATATTTTTTTGAAAAACTCAGGGAAATGCATGGCAAATGCACTTTGTCACAATTACTTGTGAGTTTTTCACAGGTAAGGCTGCTACGATTTTGTGTGAAAGAGTAAGGAAGAGGGTTTCATAGTCCAGGAGAGTGCAAAATCTATTTTATTCTTATGTCCTTACCACCTTACCATCAATTGGTTTTGGTGTTGATGTTGGCAGATGGCTTTATCTTGCTGCAAATTAAATTATAATACAGGAGATGTATTTAGATGTTTTACACTTTTTTGAGGACACTTGGACAGAAGATTCTCACTCTCATTGTTGTTCATGTTACTGATATAAATTTGTAATATCCTTGAGCTGCAAATTGTTTCATAGTTTTTTTCTGTCAGTTGTCATTTTCAAACTGCCCATAGGAACAATAACAAGAAAAATATGTAAAAGTAATTTTAAATGTGTTTGTAAAATGAGGATACGTGATAAGTTTTGGATAAAATCCCTAAAAATAAACTAAAAAACCAATTGTATTACATGAAAGAATCAGTGGGTTTCAATAAAAAGCAGTGACAGATTTCGTGCTTTTTGTTCCGTTTCATGCTATATGGGATCTTTACTTCATGTAAATTTCAGAATCTTTGAAGCTGACATATATGAGTTGATTCCTAAGTTGTTGACTGATTTGCATATTGAATAATGCTGGATTTGTCACTCACAATGCAAAGGAACAGATTAGTTTTTATTACAAAGGATCGAAGTATATGGCAATTAACTGGTCATTCAAGACAGTATTCTCCATTTTTTTGCAGCTTCCATGGTTAAATTTCACAAAAATAATAATTAGTTTCATGTTGCTGCCTTGGATCAATAATAATCTTTCTTTAGAAGACAATCAAATATTGAAATCCAACTAATGTTCAGAAGCATTAGTTGATGATAGTTTGGATTTATCAGCAATCGGCAATGTATTTGAAATTGAATGCAATGGAAAATTCTTATGTTCCCAGTTATGCACTCCATCCATGCAATAGACTTTGATTTTCATGAAAAAATAGGCATTGAGGTGGTTTCGGAACATGGGTTTTCTTCTTTGCTTACCTTCAGCTGTCTGAAATTTGATTGTAATTCTTCTATGCCTTCAGAATGCACAAATAAATTGATTGCATGACATATCTTTTGGCACTACTCGAGTTGCACACACTTCTACTTAAAGGTAGAGAAATATTGGTACATGTTAATAGTTCTAGCCTTGCTAGTCTCAAGTTTATGGTGCCAGAGTCCAAATCTAGGCCAATTGTTATGTTTGGTGCTTTAGATTCTTAACTTTGTACATTGTCAAATGTTATAAACCTTTAACAGACAAACCTAATTTATTTTCTCTGAATGCAACTGTTCTCATGATAACCATGAGATTTCGATGTTATATTGAAATCTAGCATCAGAAATCTTTACACCTGCTTAAGTGCGTTCTGTCCATGAGATCATCACTGGTGGATATCTTCACAGTACATAGTACATATGATGCAAACGAATCAGAATATATTTTCTTACTGTAAATTGCCTAAGCATAGGCCAATTAGATGGCCAATTGAATATTGTCAATATTTTTGAGCTTTTGTCACATGTTCAAATTTAAAAAAAAAATCAATTTGAAGTTTATGTCCTTGACCAATAATAGTCTTTCCATAGAAGACTATCAAAGACAGCAGTTAAACAAATATCAAGAAGCAGCAGTTTATGGTGATAATATGGCATTCTCAGAAATTCAGCGATGTATTTGAAACTGTGTTCTCTGACAGTTTTGTTTATTCCAAGCTATCCCCTCTGCCCATGAGATGAACTTGGATGTTCATGAGATAATGGATATTGAAGCGGTGTCACAAAATATTTGTTTCCTTTTTTTTCTTAGTGAATGCCACTGATATTTCATTTTAATCTTCTTTGTTTATGGGATGCATGAATAAATTGATTATATGATATATATTTTGACATTCCCCAAATGCATATTTCCCTACTTCTAGGAATGGTAATTTGATGAATGTTAGTTTTAGCCTTGTTTGTCCCAAGCTTAGATTCATTACTAGTAAAAAATAGTCAATTTTTCTGTTTGGTATTTTAGATTCTTAACTTTGTACATTGTCAAATGTTATAACAGACAAACCTAATTAATTTTCATGGCAGCTATGAGATTTCAATGGCATACAAGTCTAGAAAAGAAAATCTAATGTTGGCTCAAGTGCATTCAGTCTATGAGATTATGGATCCCATGATAGCCATGAGATTTCAATTGTATAGCAAGTATAGAATAGAAAATTCACATCTTCTTTAGTGCATTTCACCTATGAAATTATCAATCCGACTGTTTCATGTCTTCATGATGCATATGATTTTCATTATCTTCCAGGATGGAAGGATGCTAATGTCTTTGTGTACTTTTTTGACACTTTTTTCTTTTCTTTTTGAGTTTTCAGAATTCCTGCGACAACACTATATTTCCTCATTATTATTATTAGTATTAGTATTTCAATGTGTATTTAATAACGGGTATGGGCATTGCAGAAGCAATGGAGGATGAAGGAGGAAGTATTATTGCACGTCGCTCATCGACCCGTATTCGCAAAATTGCACCCAAAATGGGTGAAGCTCTTTCCAATGCTGATAACCGGACACAGGTAATTTTTATTTGTTACTAACACATCTATCAAACACAAAATCTGGCATCTTTTTGGATGAATTGTTACAGAGTACAATTTAATTTAATTTGCATTGGCATATCTTTGCACTATTAGATCAATTTAGTTTTGTTTGCAATAAGGCATACAATGGTTTGATATTGTTAGCATTGTAGAGGCATAGTTTTGCTTGTGCTAAAGATAGCACATGGTTGTAGGTAGGTTCTAAGTGGTTGTAGAGTTATTCCTAGAATGTAGGAAGTATTGTTGAACTTTCTGGCTTATATAATAAGCCAATTTACAATTTAATTGCTATGGCTTGTGTTAATAAGGTTTTATGGTATTGGAACTAAGCCAATCATCTCCAGTATGGAAAGAGCATTTGCTGTTTTGAAAGCACAAGTTATTGCTCTATGGTTGCTCCAGGTTTTCATGCTGCAAAATATTTCAGCATTTTTCAACTGAACCAAGGTGTAGAGTGGGTGATTGAATTTTCCCAGCCAACTCAAGAACCTTTGCAGCCTCCGTAGATATTTGCTGATGCTCCGTTGTCAGATCTCAACATTGCAGAGAGGTTGGCAATAAAACAATCTATGCCAGATATCTCTGCAGAATCACAGATCTAAAACTTCTGACAGAGATGGAAGACATGAAGCTTTTTGGACAGCTGAGAAATTTGGCAAAGGGCAGGTAGTGTGGCACCAATGGCTGCAGTGTTCACTATGAGATACATGAGGAAATGTTTGATATTTTACAGTACTCAGGCAGTGGGGTTAACTACCTTTATGACCATCCGGGGAATCACTGATAAAATTATTCTGGTAACTGGAAGAGAAAAGTAGTTGCAGAAATATTATCTGTAATAAAAAGAATAAGCTTACAACATTAGCGAGCACAGTGCCAAGTGGAGTGTCCAACATACACTAAGTTTTGTTGACTGTTTCATAGTTTGGACATATATTTAGTGCAATATTTTTTGTTTGTTTTAAATATAGTATAAAGTTATTTCACAACATTATAAACTTTATAAAAGCTATTATATGTTTGCCTTATAAAGTTAAATGTATATGGGAAGGGATTTTATTCTGTAACTTTCAAACAAAAGAGGAATTTTGGCCGAAATTTTGCTAGTTTGTTTGTCTTTGATAGGTGGAACCACTAATGGTCTTTGTTTAGTCTAAAAAAATATCTTTGTTCATATTAATTGTTTTAGTGGTCAAAAAGGTCTGTTTTTGTGGTGAATGCTGTTGTTCAGCATCTATTGTTACCCTAGTCATAAAATCTGGCCAGGAAAAACAGTCTATGGAGTCCTTAGATTCTGACCATTGGTGAGTACATGGATCTTGAATCTTGATCAAATCATTTTAACTAAGGAATATTGACGAGAAGATGATCCAAAAGATTATGACAAAAGGTATAAAGAGGCATTAATTCTTCTAAAGTTGTCAGTTTCAGACAGATTGCTAAAAGCAATAAATGCAACTGTAGCTTTTATATTATATGGACAAATCTCAAAACCAAATATCAAGGTGTCTGAATCTGGGAGTGCTTCATGTTTGAAAATTCTTTTGTTTCCTGTTAAGTACACAAAGGAGGATTTGTTTCTGGTTAATGCTCGTGATATGCATTTGTCTTTGCGTAAAGTTTTAAGGAAACAGAATCACAGATGTATGAATGTAGTTTGGCATGAGAGGCATGGTTGCCACAATTATCAATATTTGTCTATATTTAGTAAGACTAATATGATGGATGAACTTCCATTTAGGAAAGTTAGACTATGTTATTGGGTTCTTGTATCCAGGGTCTTAGTCCCATACCCAACCGGGTTGGGTTTTGATTTGGCGACTAGAGTGCTGCAGGAGCAGCCAAGGCATGTCTCTACTTCCTTGGGTTCTCTAACTTGGAGCGGTAGGGACACACCTTGGTTGCTCTTGGGTACTCCCAAGCACTCAAGAGCGCACTCCTGTGGCCGATAGGCTGGTTCAAAAAAATTAAAAATGTCAAAGCATAACGAAAAAACACTTTTAAAACATGGAAACATAAGAAAAACCCTAAAAAGTGCCTAAAATCTAAAATGCACCCATTATGTTTGTTGTTTGACAAACACAAATCTATTTCACACAAACTCATTCTTGTTATGCCATTTTTGCATTTCGGAAGATATCTGGTTTTTTTCAAAGTTGAACGATTGTAAAGTGCCGAGAGGATGAATATAACTTGCATAAGGAGATCTATTCATCTAAGGTTAGTAGATTAACAAGCTGTTTCAGTTTTTTAACAATTTTTTTTCAAACTGTTAACTTTCCAATGAATTTTTTTCATGTTTCAATAAAAAAATTCTTTTTTTTTTGGGGAAAAAAACAAGTTTCAAGAGTTTTTAGAATGTTTTTGGTGTTCGCTTTGAACTTCTATTAGTTTATACATATTGTAGGGTTGCATTTTTATTTTTAATTTATAATTTATAATTTAAAATTTTGTTATTTCTTATAACAACAAATTGCAATGTATTTGGAATGACCACTAGTTCAAGTCCAGTGGGCCTTGAGGCAAGTAAACAATATGATCAAGCATCTCCTCTATGGAAATATTTTGATGCTCGAACAAATTCCAAGAGGTGGGGCTTTTATTTGGAATTGTAATCAGTGTGGGGTCCAATTTAAAAAGTCACATAGTTGAGTGAAAGCTCACTAATGTGATATAAGTGGACATAGAAATGTAATATTTGAAGGGTAAAATAATAAGGGGCTGCCAAAAGAAAAAATTATGACATTCATTAGAGAACAAGAAGTTGATGCTATGAATGAGAGCAAAATTAAAATCTCATCTTAGCAAAGAAAACATCATTAAAGCCACCAACAGATTCTCCTTCAATAATGGCCTCATAACATTCCTTTTTTGGAGATTCCCTCTATCCAATAAGAAGATTCTCTCCTTCCCACAAAACAGGTCCATCGGTTAAGGCATTTCAAAATGAAATAAGAGACATTATAGATGAAAACATTGTAGGTTGCATTTATGCCAATGATCTTCCTTTCAACTCGGTGAGATCACCATATTGGCAGAAAATGGTCGCAGCAATTAGTAACACACCTTCTTGTTACACAAGTCTTGGGTATGAAAAGGTACACACCACTTTATTGGCAAAAGATTTTTTTTTGTAGAGACATCACTTAAACCAATCAGGGATTCTTGGATTGAAGCAAGAGTCCATTATTTCTGATGGATGGAAATATTGTAAAAATTGACCTTTAATAAATGTTATTGTAGTCTACCAAAAGGGCGATGTTTTTGAAGACGGTTGATTATGAGGGGCAAGTCAAGGATGCAAAATTTATTTCCAAAATCCTTATTGAGTCCATGGAGATGGTGGGTCTTGATAATGTTGTCCAAGTCATTACAAGCAATGCAAAAAATTGCAAGGCAGCAAGTGCTTTGGTTGAGGAAATGTACAGGCACATTTTTTGGACACCATGTATTGTACACTCCCCTAACTTGGTGATGCAAGCAATTGGCACTCAAATAGAGTGGGTGGAAGGTATATACATTGAGGGCGAGAGATCCAAATGTTTGTGACAAATCATCATGTCACAAGGCATCTTTAGGACTTTCTTGAATTTGGAATTATTGAAAGTAAATTTAGTTTATTTTAATGTTTAAATTTAATTTATGCCATATTTACTTACATTTTAATGTGTTAATAACTTAGTTATTACACAACAATAGATTGTTGAGGTCTGATTCACATCACACGATTGTTTTGAGACTTGTGAAGTTCCTAGAGGCTTTGAGTGCCATGGTAATTAACCACCAATGGACTTTTTGGAAGCAATCGAATTTAGAAAGGGCCCAAAAGGTCAAGTCATTGATCTTAGATGATGATTGGTGGGCTCGTGGACTTTCTTGAGTTTCACTGAGCCTATCACAAGCATGATTAGATTTGTTGATATAGATTGACCATTTTTGGGGGAAATCTATAATGGCAGACTCCATGATAGAAAAAAATAAAGGTCATAATAGCATAGAAGCAAAATGACCACAAAGGAACATTTTTCCAAAGTGCGAAAAAAATCATTCATCACCTCTAGAACAAGATGAACACACCATTGCATCTCCTTGCATATGCATTATCCCCCAAATATTATAGTACATAGATACTTTCTTTGCCAGGGAGAACTACACCATATAGAGATAGTGAACTTGCAAATGGGTACAAGTTGGCATTTCAAAGAATCTTCTTAGATCCAAAAGTGGTGGATGATGTTAGAAAAGAGTTTGGAAACTTCATTCAAGACGAGATCAGAGTATTTGTGCTCTTCAAGATCAATACAAGGAAGATGCTTATACATGGTGGTACTGTTGGTGTGTGTTTTGAGTACGCCACCGAACACAGAATAAAAATGCCCAAAGGACACTCTTATCCTCTCTTGAAAAGTGCTTGCAAAAATCTAGTAGACAATACAATAACTCCAAGGTTTCTTTGGTCAGGTCTTGACATGTGGATAAGGCCAGTGGGCGTTGTGATTGCTGGTAATCACAAGGGGACTTACATGAAATTCTCTTTTTGCGGGCTGGAAACTTAGACGGTTTTATCCTTGAAGGCTCTTTCGGTGGGTATCTTCAGATTTTCCAAAAAAATAAAAAAAAGGATAAGGGTTTAGAGATCTAAACTACGCCTAAGAATTCAAGAGACAGCAGTGAGTAGACAAAATGGGTAACCACACTTCGTTTCGCCACCTTTGGACAACTACGCGAAGCAGGTGCAATCTTCAACGGAAGTGATAAGAATTTTCATATTTGAATCGGTAATTGAAACAAACAGAAGTTAAGCATCCACGATTTAATGGCTCAGACTAACTTTACACGTCAAATGCAAATCATCCACTCGACAAAAGTATGAGCAAAATTTTATCCGCCACTGCGATCAAATCTATCACTCATCTAACCAACATGTAATGAAATGCTATTCTAATTCTACTCTAAGTGTTGAAGGAGAAATATTCAACCTTGCATACTACTTGAAAATAAAAGTTGTTCTTAGCAAATCATGCACAAGAGCTTTTATAAACGGAAATAGTTTCGTCGCAACAATCTTTTATTACTCACTTCACACATTACAAATGAGGGTCAATGAGTTTATATAGAGTTTCATAAATGGAATAAATGGCTCAGATTAAAAATGAGCCGACGGTCAAGATTTAACAAACGAAACCCTAATTAGGGTTTCCCAAAATAACTTCAGTTAACTGGCAGTGAACAGCAATGAGTTGGCAATAGGAGCTATTTTCAAGGGACTATGTCCTGATCCTCTCGAGCTGCCGTGTATTCGCCGAATCTGGACACGATTGAGGCAACCTCGTCCATGGTAACCTGCAGAAGCATGCCGATTCTGAATTCAAGCCCATCCATGCTCTCGGCGCATTTGGCGAAGGTCTCCTCCCACTCTGGTTTAGTCTTCTCAAAGGACTCTCTGATGCTCAAGAAGTTCGCCAATTTGGCCCAGTCCTGCCTCTAGATGGGCCCAGTGATGTAGAAGATATTTTCTTGGACACTTTTCTTCAAAACTTCCAACTGCAGGTCATTCTCTCGCAGCGCCTCTTTATCCAGGACATCGGCAATTATGTTGAGGATTTTAGCCTGAACTTCCTTGACCTGTTCCTCCAGTTTGATGCCGTCAATCTTAACCCTCTCCAAGACTTCACCTCGTGCCGTCAAGGCCCAATACCAAGTGTGGAAGTCATAGGCTGCTCCCGCTGCGATGACGCCTCCCTCTATCAATTCTTGCTTAGGAATTCCTTTCAGAATCCTAAGGCAAGGGATTATTCTGTCCTGCACGTCTGGAAGGCTGTCCCATACTTCTGCCAAAGAGGCGAACCTAGAAAGCAAGGCAGTGGGCTGGCCATAAACCAAAGTTAGCCGCTCCACAAATGTCTCAGCTTCAGTCCCCTTTACGGCTATCCATTCTTTGGCCTCCTGAACCGTGAGCCTGTTTTCTTCCATCTCTTTAATGGCCTCCTGCGAAGAGTTCGGAAGTAGAGGAGCTGCCGTAGTGTCCTGATCAAGTGGCTTGATCAAGTGCTGAATATATTCCCTTAAGCGCTCAATCTCTAATTGGCACTCCTTCCTTCTGGCTACCTCCTTCGCTAACCTTGATTTGATGGCGGACACAAAATTGTCCAAATCTTCCATTTCTTGGCCCTTAGTGGTTGGACCCAAGTCAATGGTCGTGATGGCGTAATCCTGTGGAGCCATATCCTCCCGTGGCTTGTCCACTGTAGGCACGGCGATTTGCACTGTCCTGTTGCCGGCCTTGTCTCTATGTATGCTGGAGAATTTCTTTGCCGACTTTTTGGGCACGGTTTGAGACAGTCTGGCCAAAAAGTCTGCCGTATCATCCTCTTCTGGTTCATCTGCCGGCACTTGTACCTTTAGCCTCTCCTTCAGCCAATCCGGTATCGTAAGCTGCTCAACACCGTCTTCTTCCGGCACGCCTTCTCTATCAGGAACGTCTACAATTCCCCTAAGGGCTGAAATCATCCCTTCCTGAAAATCCTCATCTTGGGTGCCCACATTGTCGTCATCCGACTCCAATATTTCGGTGCCCGTGGGAGAAGGTGGCGCATCCTCATCTGGCTGAAGCTCCGCGTTGTTTTCAGGAATCGGAGAAGGATCCCTCATATCTGCCAGTGAAGCATCGGCGGTAGCCAGTATCTCCTCAATATTTCTGGAGGCGGCCGATTGAGAAGGTTTCATCTTTACCTGTTTCTGGACCGGCTCTTTGCCTGCAGCTATTTCTTTTCTTTTCCTAGATGTGGTGGCCTCTATCATTGGGAGGTCCTGTGATGCTCCCGCATTGGAAGAATAAGACTCTGCCTCGCTTAGCATATCATAGGTCAGGGTTATCTTCTGGCGCCTTAATTCTTGAACTCGTTGATCAACCCACCACTGAGTAAACTTGATGACAGGCCTCATCAAGACGTTCAAGTCAGCATGCTCTGCTTCTGACCACTGGACAGCGGGCAAAGCAGAGTTCTCATCAAAGCGCGGTTGTGTCTGATTCTCGTCCTCTTCCAACTGATCTGGCACGTGACAAAATTCTGTTGCCCTGATTAAGCTGAGAGGTAATCTGGACCACATCCTCCGTCTGACCTCAAATTCATCCGCAACATTTGCCCAATAGTCCTCCAGTTCGACCCTATGCTTGTACCTCCTTCCATCCACCATTTTGATGTGGTGATGGGGGTCGTAGTGATTTCTGGCCGGATATGGAGAGAAAGGGTAATGCTGTATCTCGATTCTGGCACTGTCAGCTGCCTGTGATGACGGACACGACTCCAGCATGTTCCCTATAAAGAAGGGAAAAGTAACTGCCGCCTTTTGCTTTGCTCTTTGAAGACCCTGAAAATCTTCTAACTGCCTCAACACTTCGAGCAGGACCATCTTATTCGTGGGGAAGATGGGCAGACGGTACGGGCTTCCAGTGAATCCTTGAATTCTGATATACGTAAATCTTGGATACTGGATAAACCAAGACCCGTATTTACCGATTAGGCTTTTGGCTTCATGTGTTTGCCGCTAATGCGTCCCTCCCTGGAGTATCCTGGTGATGTACATCAGGAACGCGTCGTGGGCTCGTCTAAAATGCGCCTTCTCCCTTAGCTGGAGTTGTGGGTAACAGTCATAAGGTTTTAGCTCGTTCTCCTTACTGCCAACTGTGCCTTTGCAGATCAAGCCTGCATATCTGTAAGTTCTGGCCAACATATAGACGACGTAAGAACCCATATAAAACGTTTTGGTCTTCTCTAGATTGATAAGCTGGTGGTGAAGATTATTGCTTATCATCCTAGCCCAGTTGAACATCTTGACACCTTCCGTGAGGTCCTCAATGAAATAATACATCCACGGCTCAAAGGGTGCTCCCGAGGGATTGCCTGCCACTCTGTTCAGCAAGATAATAATATCTCCATAATCCTCCTTGAAGTCCGTGCGCATCAACTTCTTGGGCATCTTCTTAAAGGACGGTCTAGGCTTGTCTAGCCAAGATTTGTTAAGGTTGGCGGCACAAAGATCAGGATTTTTGTCATATAACTTCTGAGCATCTTCCTTGGTCTTGTAGACAGTTTTAGGATATGCCGGAATGCCGAAGGCTTCCTGAATGGCCACCTCTGTCAGATGTGCCAACACTCTCCCATCAGGCGCCACAATCCGCCTTGACTCAGCATCATAGTGAAGTGCACACTCCACCATCAGTTCAGCACAGCAAAGTGCAGGCTGGAATCCGGCAGCTTGAAATATGCCATTTCTCACTATCCTTCTAGCTGCAGGCGTTGGTAAGGGTCCGTTGTGTCCATATATCCTCTTTTTAAATTCCACGAGATCGATGTGGCCAAGATCAGTGTCTGAGACATTTTTCCATTTAGACTTTATTCTGGTCTCTGGCTGCGATCCTTTACTTGCAAACTTCATCTGTGCCTGCCTGGATATTTCGCTTTGATCGATCGGCAGCCTGCAAGCACAAAATACTTAACATTAATACAATATCATTTAAGAATTAATGAGTTTCGGGGTATAGTTTAGACAAAATCGCACTTTCAGCCTTATTAAATTAAAATTTCTGTCAAAAAGCAAGCTGAAAGTAATTAAATTCGCCTATCATGAATGAAATTCGTGCCGGAAACGAAGTAGAAGATAGAAACACAGCGCAAATACGTTGTCGATTAACTTCCAAACCTCAAAGATCACGTTGTGGCTGCAAATGAATTTAAAAATTCAAAAAAAATCTGCCAGAAGAAGTGCGCCAATATGCTGGAAGTACGATTTCAGCAAAGAAATAAATTACTTCTCTCAAAAATCACGCCTGTCAATAAGAGAATGCTATCTCGATTCTCACAATGATGTTATTCTCACAAACTTCTCCTTCGAGAATGTTTTCCTGAAGATTCGAGAGAGATAGTTGCTTCTCAGCCGGAATTTGTGAAGAAATGAGTTGCTGAAACTCATTTTATGGCTGAGAAGTGCGATTTTCCTCAAGGCATTGCTTTCTTTCTTTTGATTTTCTTCCAATTTTTAGAAACGTTTTCTCCTCGGATTAGCAAACTTCTAATTTCACTTTCAGTTATCGAGGCAAGTTTCTAACTTTCGTCTCTGTGCCATCTCTGCTGAGATTTTCGAATTTTCTCAAGGAAAATTGACTAAGTGTTGGAAAATATATTAAATTAATTGTCCAAAATTATTTTTCCAACGTATTTTAAATCCTCCGAACATGGCAAAGTTTAAACTTATCTAAGGCAGACTAGTTTAATCTTCCAAATAATCTCCGGATTTTGAATTTTTAATTAAAATTCCCTAAGTGTCAGGGAAATAATTAAAAATATTAAAATATTAAATTCCAACCCGTTTAATCTTGATACATGGCTAATTTCGTTCGTCAGAGGCAAAATATCTCTTTTTTAAATTGTCTGCCTAGCCAAAATGTGCTCAATAGCTCATCTGCCAAATTTTAATTCTCTAGGCGGAGTTCTGACCTCTCTGGACATTTTTATTTTAGCCGAATGATTCATCTTCTGGGTTGGGCGAACCTGGAGACCTCTGCCACTTTGCCATTTTTTTACTAGCGCTTTAGGAATTTTCCAAGCTGAGAGGGGCGGACTTCATGTTTGCTCTGCCAAGCACTCTTCATTTTGTGCCAAAAAATTTCACTCCGTTGTGCTGGGGCGTGATTTTTATGCCGGCCAAAACCTCTTCTTCTTCTAGACATTTCTCCGTTTTTCATGCCTTAGGATAATTTTCTCTTCAAGAATTGGGCGAATGTCTTATAATTCCTTGCCTATGGCGTATTTTATCATCCATTGGTCTTAGATTTTCCTTGCCATGGCGAATTTTATTTGTGCCTTGTCCAACGGAAAATTTCACTTGTTTCCATCATTTATTTCAATTTTCAATGAATTATCTTGCAATTTTACCCCTTTCCAAACACCTTGGAGCGCACCCCTTCATGTTTTACCCTTCTCCACACTTCTTGGGGGCGGACTTTGTGTTTTTCATGCCATTTCCTCTAAGGCTGGGCGGACTTCATGAATTTTATGCCATTTTCCTTAAGGGCGGACTTTAGCTTCCTTGTGCCATTTTCCTTAGGCTGGGCGGACTTCATGAGTTTTATGCCATTTTCACTAGGGGCGGACTTTGAGTTTTGTGCCATTTTTCTAGGGGCGGACTTTGACTTCTCCATGCCACTTTCCATATGGCGCACTTCCTACCTTGCTGGGCGGACTTTGAGTTCCTTGTGCCAAGGGCGGACTTTGCAACCTTCATGCCATGGGCGGACTTGGTGAATTTCTTGCCTATGGCGGACTTGGCAACCTTCATGCCTTTTCCTTAGGCTGGGCGGACTTTGACCTTTTTGTGCCATCCTTTTCTAGGGGCGGACTTTGACTTCTCCATGCCACTTTCCATATGGCGCACTTCCTACCTTGCTGGGCGGACTTTGAGTTCCTTGTGCCAAGGGCGGACTTTGCAACCTTCATGCCATGGGCGGACTTGGTGAATTTCTTGCCTATGGCGGACTTGGCAACCTTCATGCCTATGGCGGACTTGAAGACTTTCATGCCATGGGCGGACTTCATGAATTTTTTGCCAGTGCCTACCTTTGGCATGCCAAAGGTAGGGCGGACCTTGACTTTTCATGCCATTCCTCTCTTGATGGCGCCATTCTCAGACTTAGACATTTTTCAAAAATTCCTGCCATTTTTCACTTTACCTTGATTTTCTTGATTTTTGGAGACATATTGATTTTCTGCTCTGTGGGATCCAAAAATAGAAACTTTTTCCCAAAATAGAAACTTTCCAAAAATAGAAAAAGCAAAAAGCATCCCTAAAAAATAGGGACTCCAAAATGGCCAAAAATCAAAAAAGCAAAAAGCAAAAAAGCAGATTCCCTAAAAAATAGGAAGTGTCAGAAACGACCGAAAGCAATGGCGATCTTCGTCCACCGGGTCTTCTAAGCATTTCTATGACGTTAAGGCCCAAAAACGAGTTCAAAATCTCAACTTAGCCAGACTGACTTTCAAAATTTTATCCAAATTCAAAACTCTCAAAGACGTTGCGCAGAGGGCGGAACCAAACTTGGGGGTCCCCATTTGCGATGGGGCGATGTGTGAAATAGGTCACAACAGGTACCTCCACAGGCAAGATTATTTGATCCTCTAGCCTTTTGCAATCAAGGTTCTATCACAAGTAATTATTTTTTATTTTTCAACATTCATAGACTTTAATACTTACCATTCTTTTGCATTTTTTATTTTTTAAGTTATATTGAATTTCTCTTCAATTTCAATAGGTTTCAAGTTCTTCAGCTGAATGGATTGGAGTAGATACTCTTTTATCCACTTAGTAAAATGTAACTAGTTGGCTGCAAAAAAAGTAGAAGACTTGGTTTATGTCCATTCCAGCTTTTGTCTCCTATCACATAAGGAAGTTGAGTACAAGGAAGGAGCGATGAAGAATTGGGATATAACCCCTGAGTGTACCAACTTGGATGCATCTATTGTAGAGCTTGTTAGAGTCAATATAGATGGTAATGAGGCTCTTACACATGATGCACTTAGTGGGAGTGACACCATTTTCTTGTGGTTCAAATGATGTTGAACCGAATAATGACTGCGATCTAGATGCTTTTGATGAAGAATGATGACCTAGATACAAACTCTTTATTTTGTAATTGTAATGATTTTCATTTGAATCCTCTTGGACATATATGATATATGACATAATATTGAAATTTTGAACTATCAATTGACAATTATCTTTATCACTATCATTGATCAATGCTAAGTATTATACTATCAATGATTCAAAATATAATAGTATATGATAAATCGAACGTATTTACAATTCTATATATTTTAGATTACTTTTGCATATATATAATATACAATCGTACTCACCTGTACTGCACCCAAGATTTTTTTTTTGTCATACCAGCATATCAGAACCTTGTACTTGTATCCAACCCCATACCAAAACCAACAACTTAGAAGTTAGAATCAATGTACAAGGTGTTAGATGGGCAAACAAAGTCTACATTTTTTTGGTATTGATATGGCATGGCATGCTGAAGGGGTGTTGGATTTGGTACAATGCTTGGAGCCAATTATTTCTTGACATTGATAGACGGATTTTCTAGAAATTTTGGTTTATTTTTTGAATAGTAAGTTGAATTGTTTTTCTAATTTTGTAGCATGGAAAGCTTTGGTTGAGAAACAAACAAGGAAATAGGTCAAGACACTTTGATTTGATAATGGAAATGAACTTGTTTCAAAAAAGTTAAATGAATTTTCCAAAAAAGAAGGTATACATAGGCAATATACGACTCCATACACTCATAGCAAAATGTGGTTGTGGAAAGGAGGAATAGGACAATTATGGAGATGGCAAGGTGCATGGTGCATAGCGAAATGTGCCATATTGGTACAAGGTAGAAGCTATAAATACAATCTACATCCATAAGATAAGTCCTTGCAAAGCCTTGCAAAATCTCACTCTTGAGGAATGATGGTCAAGCAAAAAACCTTTCGTAAGTGATTTTCAAGTTTTTGGATGTATTGCTTTTGCCCATTTTCTTAGAGAAAACAAAAGTGATTTAGATGCAAAAAGTAAAACGTATATGCTTATTAGCTATAGTGAGCAATCTAAAGCATACGAACTAATAATGTCTCTACAAAGAAAATTGTGGTTAATAGAGATGGACATGAGAAAATACCATTATTTTGAGTTAATGGTAATTGTATAAATAGTAGTGTATGGGTAACTGCTCATGGATTTGGAAAAAGTTTTGGTCTTGAAATCAAATAGGAAACATTAGAGGGGCCAAATTCTAGGGGGATTTGGTGGAAAGCAAAGTGAGCATTCTTAGTGTTGACAACAAGATTAGGGATTTGATGGGGAAGAGAGTGATCCTTAGTTTTCATAGCAAAATCAAGAGGGCGGACAAAAGAGATTGAAGTGATACTATACCATGATGAAAGGTTTGTGGGAGTAATTGCCAAAGAAATTGGAAAAGCGGACTACGCAATTAGGGAAACAACATGTGCAAGGTGGTGAGTGGTTAAACTTTGCTCCAACTTTTGATATTTTCACAAGTATTTGACCCTAGCAAATGTGAGGAGGCCAAATGAAAGCCTAAATGGGAAGCTGCCATGAAGGTGGAATATGATGCCTTGATGAAAAACAAGACTTGGGTATTGTCAACATTTCCCTAAGGGAAGAAATCCATTGGTTGTAAATGGGCTTATAAAGTCGCATGCAAATTATATGATTCTTTGGATGGGTACAAAGCTCATCTTGGTGCTAGAGGATATGTACAAGAGTAAGGGGTAGACTATAAAGAAACATTTGCCCCTACTTTAAATATGACAACCTTTTGATTGGCTATCTCCATTGTTGCTTAGTTTGGATGGAAGGTATATCAAATGGATAAGTCTACATGGTTTAGCCATAGGAGTTGTAGGGTCATGGAAAAGAACATTTAGTAATGGATAAGTCTACATGGTTTAGCCATAGGAGTTGTAGGGTCATGGAAAAGAACATTTAGTTTGTAAGGTTGGTAAAGTCTTTGTATGGATTTATGTAGGTTCCTCAAGCCTAGGATTTTTAAATTAATAAGTATCTTAGAGATTTTGGTTTCAAAGAAAACTATTCTAAATCCACTCTATGTCAAAATTAGTGATGGTGATAGAGTGATCCTAATTATCTATGTCAGTGATCTTGTCATCATTGAAATCTTTTCTAATTTAATTCAATAGGTGAATTCGAATATTTTTTCTATTGTTTAAATAATATATTTAGGCTCGCTCCATATTGTTTAGGTGTAGAAATTTTGCATTTTGATCATACAATTTTTGTATCACAAATTAATAATGCTAAATCTTTGTTAGAAAAATTTAGAATGACTAAATATAACCCAATATCTACATGTTGGGATAAAGCTCTCAACTAGCACTTATTCATCATTGGTCAACAAATTAGTGTATTAATAGCTGGTAGTTAGTTTGATTTATCTTTCTACTACTTGACTGAAATAATGTTTTACAACAAGTTGTCTTTCTCGTACCATGCCCAAGCCTCAAGAGGAACACTATCAAGTTGGAAAACAAGACCTTTGGTATATTTGATATGTCAATGGGTTCCTTGACTTTGGCATTCTATAGTAGAGATCTGTTAACTTTGTGTTAGTGGGATATACTGATTTTGATTGTGCTAGATCAATTGATGCAAGGAAATCTACAAGAAGTTAATGTTTTTGCTCTTGGTTCAGATTTTTGGCAGGGCAAGTTACAAAATAAAGCTGCCTTATCCTCCACTGAAGCAGAATATAAGGCAGCCATCGATACAAGCTGAGGCAATATGGTTATGAAGGTTATTGGTTGATCTTCAAACTTTACCAAAGAAGATTGACCTCACTTTTTTGCAACAACTAGAGTGTTCTCAAGATTGTTAAGGACTGGGTCTATCATGCTAGAACCAAGCATAGTGAAGTTCATCACCATAGAATTTGATAGTTGGTTGATAGTGAAGGCATTTGTCTTTATTGTTATCCTCCAATAGAGAAAATTTTAGACATGATGACTAAACCACTTGGTAAAGATAAGTTTGTCAAGTTTAGAAATAAACATTGAATTGTATATTAAGTTCAGGGGTAGGAGCTGAGGTTATTAGATTAGTTTAGTTTAGATTGTAAAAATGCCTACAATGATTTGATATTGTTAGTGCTGTAAAGGAAAATTTGGTCTTGCTAAAGATGGCACATGATTGGATGTAGGTTGTAGGTTGTTGGAGAGTTGTTCCTAGAATGTAGTGAGTATTGTCGATTTCTTTGGCTTCTCTGCAGTGTAATTTCTACTGCTTGAGTTATTAAGTTTTCAGGTGCCTCCATATCCAAGCCAATTATACAAGAGGGAACCAGCCAATGCTTATAGACTTATAGCTTCATGCAACCAAGATATATTGAATAACATTTTGTGTGAATTCTATTGTGCTATGTATGCTTGGTTTAACATGTCTTTTGAGATCATAGTTAATCTTTATATTGATGCAGGGAAGCTTATCCCATAACTTAACTTCAATTACATATGGTAATGCATAATGCAATCCTGTTTGTGGAGCATAGGATCATAATACAACAATTTTTAATCAGATATCTTAGTACAAGCTGACAAAAAATAGTGTTATTGTATGTTGGAGGGGGATAAATTCTGGGACAAAGAACTCAAATAAAGATGAAAATCTCACTATATTGGAAAGAGAATCAATGGATCTTGTATACAAATCTTGGCGATATGCCACTTTCTCTGCATGGTATTAGGATCCCATGCCATTTTGATATTTCGAGGACGTTTATAACTTTGTTGTTATTAACTTATTATGAACAAGTTCTAAATGCTACCATGATCAGTGATAAGTATGGCACTAAGAATTGAAGTCACATGTAACTCTCTTTCATTGCAATCCATATAAAATGTTGTAGAAGATATTCCTTATAATATATCATCTTTGTTTGCAGTTTTAGGACTGTCAAAATGCCATAGCTGCAAAAGATTCTATAAATTTGTTGCTATGAGGAGGGCCACTTCATGTAAACTAGGGATAATTGTATAAGGGCAATTATGAACAATAGTAATTTGCTTCTGCCACGAATGAGATATCATCTTTCCTTTTGTGGTTGCTATTGCAGATTTATGATATTATAAGCAATGCAACTTTTAGTAAAGGCATGGTAAAATAGAGGTTTTGGTATGATCTGTAATAATGAGCTATAACTCACTCAACCCTTATTTAAAGTATATATCTATAATATACTAGACTTTAAATGAATTGGCTCCTGTACCTTCCATTTGAATGGACAATGCTTCATCATCAGTTACATGTAAAAGGTGACAGCCTTTGATTTTCTTGAAGAGCCAGTCTAACATTACAGAATAATAAACTTGTATGAATATTTAGTTGATAGTTTTTTAAACCCAAAAATACAGCATCTCACCTTCTTAAAGTTATCTGGAATCTCACTTGCTGAAAACACAATTCAGATCTATATTTTTACCCTGATCTCTTCTAACCACTAGGAGCCATGAAGAAAAATCTTAAGAGTTACGAAACAAAGTCATAATATATATGAGGTACTATGAGAGAATGGAATCGTAATGCGAGCTTCCACCTTTTGAAGTACTGATGGCCATCAAATGATGTTGATTATGGGAATTATGGTCTTCATGGAGGTTTAAGCTTCCCCAAGTTTGTCTGCATTATAGAGGATAATTTATCTTCTTGATTGGTTTTTCATGTCTAGTGCTTACCATGTTTTCTTCTATTCATCTTTTTTAGATTTTATGGTGGATACTTTCATAGTGATATCAAAGCTTGGATTGGGAGGGAGTCACTGATATGCCTTGTATTCATGCAATCAAGGTGAGCCACTTTAAGGAGCATAGCAAGTGAATGATAGATCGATGCGTAGTCAAGTATGCCAACTGATGCCCCCAACTACTATACATAATGAAGTAAAGGCAACATTAATGGAAAGGTACCTACCCAAAAATGAGAACAAAAATCTTTAAGGAAACATTGAAGCAATAACTAGGCAAAGGAAGAATGATAATAGTACTTGCAAAAAGAATCTTTGAGCAATCATTGAAACAATAGCAAGGTGAAGGAAGAATGACAATTGTGCTGCGTAAAAACAAAGCCACCAAAAAGTGCCATCTCCTTAAGCTCAACATCTTTAACAAAAAGTTTGTGACATGTTATTCATCAAATGAAAGATATAATTGTGGGTTGGCCCAAGATGCACATATGGCTTCTTGTCAAAAATATTTGTTGAGGACATTCAAGTTTTGATTCAAGAGGCCTCCTCTATCTGTACAATGTAAGATTAAAAAATGGACATGTAAAATCTCACCCCTACTGTATTGTTGACTAATGGAATTTGGGCAGTCCTTGCATTTATGAATCTTGGTGCATCTTAGTCTACTGTTTCTTTAATTTCCCTTTTGCTGCTTTTGGTAGTTGTACCTTGTTGGGGATGTAGATTATCCTTCCTCTCCACTCTTTACTTCTTTCCATCCTCTAGTTTCATCTGCCTAGATTTCTCAGGTCACTCTCTCTCATGAAATGCTGCTTAGACTGACAAAATCATCTCGCCTTTTTGTTAGTCTCTCATTCTTCCACATGTCAATCTCCAATGTCTTTTGCTCTATTTTATACTTCCCATTTTCTCTTGGTGTTTGCCTTATTAGTTCCACCATCTAGACTAACAAAAATGTTAGCTCTAGGGGCTTTCCCACCAAACATCATCTGTATAAGTAGGAGTTGTTCATCCTCCATTTAGGCATCAAATCAAATCAAATATGTTTTCTTTGCTTGTGCAAGTTTGTGAATTTCAACCTTCTCTGCCCTACTAACTACTTTTGGATAGAGCAATGTAAAAATACATGGTTTTGGCTTGCTATTATGCCTAGGAGTTTTCCATCTAGAGTGTATATTTTCTGGGAAGGATACTTTGGATTCCTTTCAAAACTTTTTGAAATCTGGTCATTAGTTTCCTCATATTGCCACCATGCTATGTTGGGTTCTACAAGCTCCAAATTTGAGGACGAAGAATTGCTAGGACCACAAACTCCGAATTGGATGAATGTTAGAACTTAGGATAATGTATGTGTTAGAACCCAAAAATTCCATAAAAAATCCTAGGTTTTTTCATTATTTTCCATTTAAACCTTAAGGTTTATTCCCATTTGGACCTAATATTCTCACTATCTTTTTCGTGAAAATGCATTCTCCCCCATCAAAATATTCAAGCACTTATGTTCCTTTTGCCGTTGCCTTTAATTTCATATTCTACATTACTTATCGCTTTACTACGGCCTCCCACAAAGGGGCTCGCGGTATAGCGGTAGCAGTTTGCAGCGGGCAGAGAATAGTCACCGCCACACCGTGCGTGGTCAATTCATTGACCGCGGTATTGCAGTGGCGGTGAGTTGACAACAGTCAGCAGGGAAGCGGCGGTGTGCAAGATGGTAACCGCGCGTAGTCAGCATAGTCACCACGGTATAGCGGTAGCAATCAAGGAGCGGTTGGCAAGGAGATACCGCAGTACCGTAGCCGTCAAAGCAAGTAACTGCGGTAAGGTGGTGAAAGGGAGGTAAACAGCAAAGCGGCTACTGCGGTACCACCTGGCGATCAAGCCAGTGATCGCGATAGCGCGGTGGATAAGGATAGGCGGCAAGTTAGCAACGGGGAGAACGGCTAGTGGTTTGTAGAACGGCCACCGCAGTACCGCGGGAGGGTAAAGAGGAGACCGCGGTGGTGGCGGTAAGGGGTGATAGTCGGAGACGGTAGTATGGGGCCGGTCAAAGTCAAGGCGGTAAAACAATAAAGGCCGCATGGAAATGAAATGTGAGGAGCGATAAATGTATAAAGCTAAATATTAAAGGTGGGAAAAGTATTAAGGAAATAAAGTAATAAATCAAAGGTGAACTATGTAAAAAATATTTGATTTGCCGATAAGGCAATTAATCAAATATTTTATTTCCTGTTAGAAAATTCAAACGGTTGTAACAGAAAACTGAAGGGTTGTGACTCTTCGAATTTTATTGTATAAATCTATTGTAAAAGAGAAAGAAGAGAGTTAGTAGGGAGAAGTGGAGTTTGATTTTCCCGAAAATAGACTGGGCAATGTAAATAATGACAGTATTTTTCTTGAAGCATGATCAATGGAGAAAATGTTTTAAATTGGTGAAACTTTTTCTGTTTTCAGTTGTAGTGATATAATAATTTATATTTCTTATGTGGGTTGTCTCCAACTTGAAGTTTTAAATCATTTAAATCAATGTATCAAGTATATGTTTGATTTATCACAGTGCAAATTCCACTCTGAATGATTTGGTTGATTGGTGTCTGCAAGTCATAATTAAAATCCTTTTAAACAAGTCACAGTGATTTAGTATTTCTTTTGGATTGTTGAAGTAGAGCCCGATAAGAAAACATTCCAGCACTATTTATGCAAGCCATAAATTGATGAAGTCATATGCCAGTCATTAGAATTTCATTTTTAAAAGTGCCTAGCAACTTGAATTAAGATAGAAAGAGAAAAATACACAATTCTTGATAATTTGATTCCATTGCCCATGTGGATAGAAGGCACTGATCTGCCTCAACCCAGAGATCAGATTTCATACAACTATTATTCTCAAATCCTTTCATTTGTGCAGTAGGAGTAGTAGTTGTAGTAATTTTATCTATCCACTTCCCTTTGCCATTGTGGATAGATCGATCAAACAAGAAATACATTTAAATTTGCAACATACACATAGGTGCACCAGCTTGGGTTTTGCAGAGCCTGAAGAGCAGAAGGTACAATTGCATCAATTGGCCTTGTACATTGGCCAAAAACGTTGTGAGAGCTTGGCAACCTCTCGTGGTTCAAATCTGTGTTTTTGAGACCCAACAGTATGCATGCAATTTTTTTTATAGTGCCTCATTCACATTTGTTGACAAGGTAACCTTTGCCACATCTATCCCTGTTCAGTAGCTTGTGTCATTCACATTTAGCTTGTTATTTCTATTTAAAAATAATCTCTAACTCTTTTCTCTGATAGGCAATTAGTAAGTGCTAGTAAGTTAGGGGAGCTGGCCCACACCGGAGTTTGCTCAAGCTTAAGGAGACTATGATCAAGCTTCTGAGCTGTAGATTTGGACCAATGGGTGTGTATCAGAAGTTCAGTACACCTAATCAACAATTGTGATAGTAGAATTAGTTTGTTTTTATTAATTCCATCTATCTAGTGTAGCTGCATTTAATTGTTTTGATCAAGATTTTCAATGTCTGGGTATTGCTAATCTATAGCCTTAGCCTCAAACTTGTCCATAATCATTATATCTTCATCTAATTTGCTATCTTCTAAACTGTTGTAGAGTCATTTGCAGTGCCTTATTTTAGCAGTTTTTTATTTTCTCAAGTAAAAACAAGTTTAGGAGGATCGAGCCCTTGCTATTGCATAGGATTTGCCTCAAAATCCTAGAATTTGTGTTTTCAAGTGTGTTTTATCACTAGTTTGCCTCTTTTTTTAACATGTTTTTTGATCGGTACCTCGGGAATTTTTGTTCTGGCCTGAGTCAGTATAGAGACCATAAACGGGGGACCTCCTCTCTGACATGAATGCAAGTGAATAGTCCAGGCCAGCGGGCACGGTAGCCCAGTAGGGGCACAGAGCCCACGAGCACACCAGCCCAACGAGGGATTGGAAGAACATAGGCTTGAACGCCTGTCTCACAGCATGAATGCCATTAGCAGCCTCAACACTACGGTACAAGCTTGCGAGCACATTGGATCAGCGGAGGCATAGTGCCTGCGATCACAATGGCCCAGTGGAGGTTTGAACCTTGATGGAAACAACATCAATGTCACATCTTAACCATTGCACTATGGGATGAACCTCTTTTTTTAATGTGTTTTAGTTGTATGCAAAGTGTTTGACCAAGTTCCTGTCTTCTTTATTCACTTTTCTTGTGCAAGTTCCCTGTTCTTATCCTCTCTTCATCATTCTAAGCCTGTTGTGGTGGTGAGTTCATTCAATTTTTACTCTATTCCAATTTGTGTTAATACTTGTTAATTCTTCTTGCTTCTTAGATTGCCATCTTTGTCCACAAACTCATTTTTTTTAGTTTTATTCTTCTATCTTCTTGTTCAAATCCTGTTCCTCTCATTATTCTTACTCTTTTCATTCAATGTCCTGCTGTTCTTACCTCTATTACACTCTTTCCTTCTCTTTTATCTACTGCTTGACAACATCTGTAGCTTTCTCAATTTTCTGCAAACATTGTGGCAGCACTTTGAAAAATTTCATAATGTGGTGCTTTTTCAGTGTATCAAATTATGTCATTATTTATTGGTATTCAACTCTGGAAGTTCTGGTAAAATCTTTCTATTTGATGTTCATTCTTGTTCTTTGCTTTCTATCAGGTCTCATTATTGCATTGTTTCACTTTTATTACAATTGTCTTTCAGCATGCCTTGGTCCATTGGTGTCCTTTCTTGCTTGCTTTGACAATATTAACAATCTTGATGACGTTTACAACATTGACAGCTGTTACCATTTTTTTAAACTCACTGCTTTCTTGCTGTTCCAACTAATCTTAGTACATTTTGTGAACATTTCAGCATTTTTTCAGTCCTTTCAAGTTTTCTGGTGTTCTCTCCTATTTTGGCTAATTGTGGACATTAATATAACTTCTTTCTTTCTTTCTCATACCCTGTTTTTGTGTTTATTATTGGTTTTCATGGCTATTTTAGGTATATTCTTGTTATATCATCTGCTGTTCCTATTATTTTGTGTTGTGGTTTCTTGCAGCTTTGGTGTACTTGGTTTGCATCTTGCATTTCCCAACTATCTTGTGGTCTGTTTGAGTCATCTTGTTTGCTGTTCCTGCATTTCATCATTTTCTCACATCACATGAGGATCACTCTTGGCTCTTGGGATCATTAATTCCTAAAGGGAAAAGGAGCAAACAGTTCAACTAGTTTGAAATTAACCATCAAAAGTCAAATCAAATTCACAGAAATCAAGCAAATTTGACAAGTTTACCCAAGAAAAGGTAAGGACCCAAACCAACAAGTTGAATATTATAGACTGCAAATCCTTTTGTGGCTCTTTTTGATTCAGTAGATGAGAAAATAATTATACACATACAATCACAAGAAGCACAGAAAAGAAATAAAATCTCTTACCAAAGGCAAATCCCTGACTCCTAAAGATCTAGTAAAATTTACGTCATCGCAGATTCCTCAAAATCCAATTGCAGAGAATTAAAATATCAGCTGCAAAACAGGGTTCTTCCTAGCCATAAAAGCTGCTCCAATGTATATGCAAATTTGCCTACCAAAATTCATCTAATCCTTAAAACTCAAGAGCAACATCAATTGATTCCCCTTACTAGGACTATAGAATACATTCTAAGACACACTCAAAGGAATTGACATGGAACAGAAGCATATATAGGCAAGCATTTATAATCTACCTCATACCTGATGCACATTTTCTTATGGAATATATGGGGTATAGGGGTCCCAACAAATGCCTATTCGTAAACAGAAAATAATGACAAATAAAGCAGATCTATTACAGGAAATGTTCACAACATGTTCCTCACAAAATCAGCAGATAGGATCAATGGGGAAGCAAAAACCAGATACATTGCTCTTCCTCCAAAATCACGATACAGTGGAATCCATATATCTATAATTTGCAATATTAGCAAGCACATTATGGGGTTTGTAAGCCACTTATTTCAATAATGAAATACACAAGACAATAATCATAGTAAATGTATATATCTCACCATCATGACAAGTCTGCCTAAGAAAAACGCTCTTGCAAAATTAGACGCACGCTAATCTAAATCAAGATAACCATTTGAATGGGTGACTTCATCTCCATTAAAACTAGTAAGGCAAAAACTAGAGGCACATGTTTTAATCATGAAGGAGCTAGAGCCTTGACAGAAATGAGAGACATGACCTAGCTGATAGATCTTCATTTCTCACAAGGTAAAATACAATTTGACAAATTGGGACAAAGCACTTAACTGCATAGCTGAAAAACGAGATCAAGTAATGATCTACACAAACTGGATATGTCACAAACAGGTTATTAGGGACAAAGACAATGGAACCACATTATCAGTCATTGGCCAATCCTTCTAAACATCAGTCCAGATTAAAAAAAAGCCACACAAAATGCTGTACAGATTTGAACATGCTTGGCTCACACATGAATTCACATCTAAGGTTGTAAAATGTTTGACAAAAGTGGCTAAACCCTTTGGGCATATATGTACAAACTTGTGGCAAATTTAAAATTATCTCAAAACCATAATGAAGATTTGGATCTGAGAGATGTTTGGTAATGTCACAAGCACATCTAAAATAGCAGTAACAAAACTGGCTTAAATGCAATAGAGAATACTTAGAACTTCAACCATGAATTGGCCTCCTAAGAACATGAAGTGATAGAGGAAATGACTATAATAAGCTTAAAGTACTTCTTGGAATGACTTTCTTCATAGATGCAACAAAAATGAGTCTTAGAACTGTAGAGTTATCACTTTAATAAGTGAAGGAAAAAAGTAAGCTTATGCCGGCACATTTTCCTTCCCTTATTAAAGTGATAACTCTACATTTTTAAGACTCATTTTTGTTGTATCTATGAAGAAAGTCATTCCAAGAAGTACTTTAAGCTATCATGATTTATTTTAACTTTAAAGTGTTTTTACATGAGGTAAGGACACTACTTCTTAACTACATGAACTTTGAAGTATGGCCCACATGTTTTTTTTGGCATGTGAATTACAGCACATAACTCCATTTCATTTGTTGACTCTCTAATGCTACTGGTTAACCATCTTGTATTAAAACAGTTTCAATCCATTATTAGAAGCATTGCATTTTAATATGCAAAATTTGCTGAAATCAAGTGTATCAAGAACATGAGCAGTACTTGTGGCCAGCTTTAGGGCCTTAGATGCCAGAATTGCCTCAATGGTCCCCACACTATTATCTTTTTTGAATAGTGCTATTACAAGAGATGTAAAGTGTCCATAATCCATAACAAGCTTGTAGCAGTTTGTAAGGCTCGATAATCCTCCAAGATTTTAGAAGTGACTAGTCCACTGTTGCTTTGATCTTGTTAGGGTTCATCATGAAAACCTTAAAGGCAGATCCAAAGACAATATGCCTGAGAAGTTCCACTCCATTTACTCAAAAAGAGCATTTAGAGGGCATGGCATAAAGTTGATATTATTGTTGACATGTTGAGAATTTGTCAAAGTATATTTATTGGAACTGATCTAGAAAAAGAGGATGGTAACTTTGTGTGTCATAATTGAATTGTAGCGTATGTTCAAAACAAGATAGATACCAATTGGCACTTGTCACTAATGACATTCTACATCAAAGGCAATTTAGTAATACAGAATGACATGCTTTGCAAGAGAAAACTTATGTAAAAAGCTGATAAACCTCAGAAGTAATATTATCTTAGTTGCTTTTTGGTGAGGACATTCTCTTGTGACATTTGATCATTTTGCACAGAATTGTGTTGACATATAGTGTATCCACACGAGAACCAAACTCTTGGTTGAACTTCCAATGTTTATTTACTGACTAGAACTCAACTTGTTTGTTGAAGACACCAAACTTTGACAGTCGATAATATTGTAAGATAGTTTTCCGGATTAAACTGTAAACATTCTCGTGTCTCATCTTGATCTTTTTGCACAGAATTGTGTTTGACATATGGTGTATCCACATGAGAATCAAACTCTTAGTTAAACTTTCAAGGTTTAAATACTGACTAAAAATGACAAGTTTTATGTTGAAGATATCAAATTTCCACGGTCCATATAATTGTAAGATAGTTTCCTGGATTAAACTGTGCAACAATTTTCTCATCTTGTTGATGAGAAAATAATACACAGTTTAATCCAGAAAACTATGTTACAGTTTGTTTGTTGCCACTTGAAATCTTGTCACCACATATTTTTTATTGAACATTTTTATGTCAGTTTCCAACATAGATGAGCATGCAATCTGTATCAGCCATAGAAACTTGTTTTCAAAATGATGAGATTTAATAAGTTACTTTAATTATTTTGGCAGGCTATTCTTGCTCGCCTCGATGCTTTGGAGAATGACAATGCTGCTGTGGAGGTGGTTGACATTGATGATGATGAGGATGCATCTCTTGATGAAGAAGAGCAAGGTTTGTCCCTATAGATTTAAGAAGACGACATGGTTTCTGTCTCTCAGAACTTTTATTCAGTGTTCCTGAAGAAAATAATAGACATGTATACATGATTGGGTTGTACTTGGGTCAAAATTGGTTAGAACTGCAAAGAGTGACTTGTAAGGCATTACATAAGCTTTTCCAATGGGAAAATAGGCTATAGGGTGAAAAGCCCAAAGTGGTGAATGTTCACCGTTCCTCTACCTACTAACAAATGCTTAGAGTTACCTGTGTGCCAAGCGCCCTTGCCTTATAATTATTACCATCACATATGAGGAAATAAAATGTTGGAAACCTCAAAAGTAATCCTGTAACCTAAATTCTGTGGCAAAACCATTGAAAGACGGTTCTTGTAGGGGTTCTAATTGTAACTCTAAACAAAAGAGTCTAACAAGTTGGTGCCAAGTTTCCATCTATGGGTCAATGCTTATTGTAGTCTGATATCATGTCAAGCATTGAGCCTCAGCCACAAAATTGGACCTGTGAATTTTGAATTTGCAGACACCTGTATTTTTATCTACTATATTGTTTTGTAGGTTCTTACACCATTCCATTACACATTAAAATTAACACCTTTATACAATTAGAAACTTGAGGGGGGAAGTTTTATCTATCCTGACATTCGAGGGTACTTTGCACTCAATTTTTTTAACAAAGGAAAATAGAGAACCAACATCAAGGGGGGCATTATGCTTTAATTTGATTAGGAGACACAAAACTAGTAACCTTGTGGTGTGGTCATGGACACTTAAGTTTAATTCTACACAGGACTCACTTAAAATGATAGAATTTTGGATCTGTTTTTAGCAAAGGATTCTGTCACATAAAATTCAAAATAATTACAATACCATTATTGATGAAAAGCTGACCAGGACAGATGCTAATTTGTGTGAAACCAGATATGATTGTTTCTTTATGCAATTAGGCTGGTTGCAGCTTCATGTCACAGGGTTTGCTAGGGGTTTTGCCACCTTTTTCTAGAAAGTAAGAAAATTAAAACTGGGGATAAGGCTAAAAAGCAAAGCAGTTAATCTGTAAGCAAATTTGGAATCTGAGAGTTATTGCAAAAATTAATAGAACACAATATTTTAATATTGTATTAATTAATAGGATAATAATTACAAAGAGGTTTATCTCCTTATATAGATATTGGAGAAGAAATAACCCAAACAGATGAGCATTACATGACTCACTAAAACTAAAAAGCGAATCTAGAAAAAAAACAGAAAGAAAACACCTGCCACTAAAGTGGGCTTTATTACAACTGTAAGCCTTATCTTTTAATAATTTTATATTATTCTAATACCCCCGCCCCCCCCTTTAGGCTTACTTCACTGAAAACAAAACAGTAACAAACAATAATTTTATATTATTCTAATACCCCCGCCCCCCCCCTTTAGGCTTACTTCACTGAAAACAAAACAGTAACAAACAATAAAACACCCTAAATCAAGAATATGCCATTCTTCAAAAGCTTTTCTTTAAAAATAAAAACAGATCATATACCAGGTAGACCATAGAACTCCATCAAGCTGCCTCAAACCTTTGTAAAGGTGTAGCTTCCAAGTTGAATTCCCAAGTTCCGAGATTACCCACCTTCCCGAACTCCCAAACTATTGGACAACAATCCATGCTTAGCTACACTCACTGAGCTCCATCAAGTTGTCTCATAACCCTCGTAATGTTATGATTCCCAAGATCACAAACTCCCAAGATAACTAGGCAACCATTCATTTTTAGCGGTCTATACTGGCTTTCTTCCTGTCTTCAAAGAACCAAAGTGTTTTAAAATGCATAAAAAACATCTCCTTCACATGCAATGACATGCAAGCAACAAGCAAGTTCATGCAAGTACATGCAACTCACATGCATACATATGCAAGTTATTTTGCATGAAATTCCCACACAATTCTTTGAAAAAAAATATGCCCACAAAAAAAAAACCAACCCATGGTTTAACCTTGAAACCCTCAAGTTTTTCCACAAGATTCAACTTTGTTTCATGTGACTCCCTGCTCTGATACCATATTGCAAAAATAATAGAACACAATATTTTAATATTCTATTAATTAATAGGATAATAATTACAAAGAGGTTCATCTCCTTATATAAAGATTGGAGAAGAAACTGCTCAAACAGATCGCTCAAAGCAAATTCTCTTTTGTGCAGAGCACTTTCATCCTCCCTCAACTCTTTTCATAGAATAAGATATGCAGAATTATGCTAGTTATGTTTTTCAACTATAAAATATTTACAAAGATAAATAAGTGGTAAGTATCTCCTTATTTCTATTAGTATTTTAAGGTGATACAACTTTATGTAATATAAAGGAAAATTTGCAAACTAATAATCACTCAAAAATTGTTTGGTAGACATAAGAGACCATAAATTTAATTTTTTCTGGAATTACAAAAATATGATTATTTTTCTATTCATGAAATTGATTGCTCAAAGCAAATTCTCTTTTGTGTAGAGCGCTTTCATCCTCCCTCAACTGTTTTCATAGAATAAGATATGCAGAATTATTGTTAAACCAATCTCTATTTAGAAACATTTTATTCTACTTGCCAGACAAAATATCAGTTTCATTGTAAGAAGTTGAATCTATATGCTATCATCACGTATCTTGACACTATAATTATATTATATTTGTTTACTGTTCTGGACAGTCAGTTAGGATCTTTTCAAAGTACGTAATGAACATTATAGGCACTTGTTTACTGTTTGCTGTTTGACAATATAGTGCTGGTTTTGCAGTTTTTACCCAAAAAAAGCATTCAAGAAGCTCAAAGCGCAAAACAAGGCAAGCTAAAGCTTTGGAGAATGCAAAGAAGGCACCTCAAACATTTATGGAGTTATTACAAGAGGTCTGAAGCAAGATTTATTCCTTTTCTAGTATCAAAACTTCTCTCTCCAGTCTCACTGTTTCTCTCTAAGTTTCCAACTCTCTGAAGAAAAACAAAAAGTGCATACATGTTGGATATTTGAGTTATGATAGAAAAGGCTTATTACAGTACATGAAGCCCTAAGGTTTAACATTGGATCAGAACCAGGCTATGAGCTCTGAGCTTAAGTGTTGCTCAAGGGGGACGTTGGACAAAATGAGCCACACAAACTGTAATAAGAAGCTTACTAAAAAGCTTGACCACAAAGACAATTGGTAACTCAGTAATAGAGCATCCCAATATGTAGAGGGACAGATTTATACAAGAAAAAGAGTTTGAGTTGGTTACACCAACAGAATACTAATACTAATATTATACTATTAGATATTCTAATGCTAAGATAACCATATTATACTCACATCTCAATGTCATATGTTCAGACCAAATTCCTGTCAGGTAATAAACTAATTCCAATGCCTAATCTAATTTTCTTTTTTTGTTATTCTAGGCAAATTTGGAAGCTACACCTCCCCATGTACCAACATATTTGAGAGCTGCTGTAGGTCCTCCCAGCTCCACAGCTCGGCGGCATTTCTGCAGTGTTTGTGGCTATATAGCTCCGTACACCTGTGTGCAGTGTGGATCTCGGTTTTGCTCATTTCGATGCCAAAGAATACATTCAGATACACGTTGTTTGAAGTTTGTTGCTTGATAAACAATTTACAAGTTCGTGCAAGTTGCAATAGGTGATATCAATTTCTGTAAAGAAAAAAGCATTTAGGTACATGTCTCTTATGAAATGGAATAAATAGTTTCTTCCCCAAGGATCATACCAAATCAAGAGAATCCAAGGACTTGTGCTCACCAAGGTTATATCTAAAAGGTGAATTGTGTAAAGAATTTTTTGCTGGTCTGAAGAAATTCGTAACTCTTTTGTATGTAGATTATACATTCAGAGTCGTGATAGAAAAGGGGATAATCAAATTCTTGTTTAGACACTTCAGCACTAGGAGACTGCAAGTTTTGGTGTTTTTAGTTTGCAGTTAGAGATACAGATGGTGGACAATATGCTCGTCAAACATATTTAATGCATGCTTTGTGGAGCATCATCTTGCAATGTATGCCTATGTAATCCTTCACTTTGTACTTGTGTGCAAGTCTGTACATTGAAATTACTTGTTCTTATTGTGTAACCCAAATTATAGAATATAATTTGAGTCTTATTAATTATTTGGATTCTCTTGACATGCACACTTACCTGGATATGTGTACTTTGGGATAGCAATGGTACAAGGCTGGCTTACTTCTACTCAAATATGTGAATTGATGATGGGTCATTGTGCTGGGCTGTATATATCAATCTCAATGATAAATAACAATGTATCATAGTTGAAAAGTTTATAAATACCTGGACAGCATAGATTTTAGAGGTTGGTTTGCGGAAGAGTTGAATACCGGGTCAATTTGTCACTAAACTCAAATATATGTTAAAACACATTGAGGCATAATGGAAAAATTCAAAATCAGTAACAGATTTTACCATGTTTCAAAACATTGTGTCCAAAGACTAGTGTCTTTGCAACAGGGATTGGTTGAATTCGACCAAAGGATTTTATTTTTAAAAGACAGTGATGTAGATAATCATATAGATAGGCTTTGGAAGTGAGCAAGATGTTGAGAAAATCTCAGTCCTTGTCTCACACCTCATACCTCAATGATTATAACAAAAAAAACGAAGTGGAAGTGATAGATATCTTGCCAAGCTATCTTTCTTTGAGTTTTACATAATATTAGGTGGAAATGATATTGGTCATCAGGTGACCAACAACTGGTTAACACTGAAGTTTGATCCCTGTAATTCATCTCATACCTTAAGGGAGACTCAGATTTGATTATCTGTGGTTTACTAAACAAATATCAAATGGCCCAAGAAGCAATATTGTTGGTTGCATGGTACACGATGACCAAAAAAATCTACAAGGTTGCTACTCCAACCTCCTACCTAGATTATGAAGAGCCCCCAACTAACACTTTAAGTTTTTGATTGAGCACTACTTCTAGTTCTAATTACTTCCTCATCCAGGATCTGGAGTTTTGTTTGCTCAAGAATCCAATCATTGGTAAATCTTAGGCATAATAAGCTAAAGACTACTGTACTTGTGAAGGAGGTAGCTCCAACTTCTTAGCCCCATTAACAATCCTATTAAGTAGTTTGAAGGACCATAGAATTTGGGTAAAGAGCTTGTTGCCTTTCTACTATATACAAGTCTACTTACGATTATATGTGGGGCAAGCCTCTTTATCATTCTATAACTAATCTTTGTTGTAATTCTATATATACTTGTATTTGATCTTGAGGAACATCTAGATAGAATAGAAAATTCAAAATACGCATAAACAAATGATACTTTCATCTTCTAAGGTCCTCCATAGTTGATCTAATTACATAATTCAGCTAGGATGCTCCACCCTAGTCTTTGATATTGAGAATTCTCATTTGTGACATTTTAGTTCCATATGTGCATATTTACTAGTTTATAATGAATAGATGATAATTATCTTTTCAATTGCATTATCTTCATGGTGGGTGGGTTGCTAGTTTATTGTGTTATCTTCTACACCATAATCTTGGGCCTCATAGTGCAAATCATTGGTATCAAAGTTTGTAACTATATCATCATCATGCCATTTCTTACCAATAAACAAAATTGCACCCCTTATGTAACCTAATACATATTATTGAATTTTGCAAAAAAATGCACTAATATCTTTTCTAATGCACTAGAAGAAAACACTTGTATATTTTGTGAAAGATAATCAATGCTTTCTTAAGGGGATTTGACATCTACAAATCCATAATCAACTATTGCAAGATGCATTTTGATTAGAGAAGGAAGGCCTCAATCTTGCCATGGAGAAGATAGCAAATCTTATAGTGTGAAGTGTTCATCTTCTTCATGTTATCCTTGATGGTTTGCTACAATCCATGAGATGTAAACAAATCATGGGGAGTTTAAAATATGACATAATTTCCATGAAGGTAGAACCAAGGTGACTTAATGTGGACTAGGAAAGTTTTCACCATGAAAAAATAAATCACCAATATTGTGGCACATTTTGACTATGAAATGCGATGCTCACACCATGTCAAATGGGCACTTCATAAGCTCACATTCTTTGTGGCATTTTTGATTCTCCATCAAATTCATTTAACAAATTTGAGAAATGCATCAAAGGCATTAGTTGCAAGGTATTAAATAAAATGGCCAAGGTTGGGCATCAGATGGCCAAGGCATTATGAACCTTGTTTAATTGGAGACGAGACTTGGGAACATTCATTTTGGATAAACTTAATCTAATAGAGTTAGAGAGGTTTTTGCACACACCATTCCACATTGAGTGACAAAGATGATTCCATAGTACAATATGTTCCATACAATGTGTGTTTCTTTTCGTGTGTCAAGTACTCAACATATCAACTCTTCAAAGGTGTTTCAAAGGGTAGGAGCATGCTAGAAACGCTCTACACAATGACCAACCAAAGAAAAATTACAACCCTCTCAATAGGTCTCCATCTTAAATGTGAGGTTTTCACATTCCACAAGTAGGAGTGTAAGTGCTTCTAGAAATAGTTGCATTTGTTTTGTTTGCATCTATGTTTTAAATTGTACTTTGTGATCCATCATGATGATGAAAGAAGAAAGATCCCAAAGCGAACAACTATTTCCATAAGCAATTAGACTCAACTCTCCATGTGGCAAAAACTCAAGAAAGTGCACAAATATCTTAATTAAATTGCACACGTCAATAAATACTAGAATGATGCATGTCTTCGTGATGCAAGAGCATTCGGATCCGCAAGCAATCTTGCATCATCAAAAAAGAATAAAGTAGGTCAAGGATTTTGGACTTTACATGCAACTTTTGGACATACTTGGAGGAGTTTTGAGGTGAAATAATATTCTAGATGATTTCAGTAGCAAAAGAAATCACAGTTGCATCTTTTGCAACAACATGAATCCACTTTTGCAACATCTGACATCTTTCATAGTAACATGGTTTTGATTCTTTAACTTCTTGTGCACTTAATCAACATCTACTTAAGTCACTTTGTCAATGTCAATTGATGTGACTTCACCAACCGATGACTTCGTTAGCAACTATTATCTTCATTAGCAACAACCTAAGATGACTTAGCAACTATGACTTTAGCAACAAGGGAATTCAACATCATCCATATTCTTCATCAACATATGGAATGGCTTTGTTAATGAGGTATGTGGAAGAAGTTGATGGAATTATTGGGGCAATTATTATAGACTTTGACAATATAATTGATAACAAGTGATGGCTAAAAATTCTTATCATTGTTGAGTTCAAGGTTGATGTGGTAATGATAACATGTATTTCAAATTCATTGGGGTAGTATCCTCCTTGATTGACAATTGTTTATTTGTTGGGTTGTGAAGTTTCTTGTCATTTGAGTGTTAGTCTAACTTCGTTGAGGTGGTAGATTATTTCTGCCTTGCTAGTAACCAACTTGTTTGGGCCATGATACTTTTTGTTATTGTGGTGGCTATAACCTTTTCTTTGTCTAATTGGCTAGTTCTTTGAATCATGCATTTTGTTTCCTTATCTTGGCAATTGCTGGTCTTCAGTTTGTGGCATGTATTTTCTTTCCTATGGTGTGGTGATTGTCTAGAAACATTTTGGGCATATGCTCTATTGATAATATTATCTATTGGTGGTTGGATGAGTTCTTTGCTGATTGTTATGTAGTTGGATGGTTTTACTATGTAGACTAAAAGACACATTTGATTAGGAAGAGCTAGGAAATGGTTGGTGGTTATTGTTACAATTCCATGGAAAAATGAAAGGATTGATCTCTTTTGTGTAGAAGTAGTGGATATACAAAGAGGGAAAAACTATTCTCTTAGAAATGGAGGAAGAGAGTTGTGGGAGGGATACAGACTAAGTCAAGGGAAGTATTTGGAGCTTGTGGGAGATAGTCTAGCATTTGACCATTGGATGGGCTTCCAGGTAGAGGTCTTGCACAGATCTAGGAGGACTATACAATTGGAATACATTTGTATGTAGGACTTGGGAAACATTGTATTGTTGGGTTGTTTTACTATTGTAAGCCATAGTTGGTAGGTAATGCGAGATTGTTTGTAGGTAGTGCGATATGTTTCTTTTAGCCTATTATAGCTTGTAAGGGTAGATATTGTTTTAAAATGAATGAAATTGTAATATTTTTGGCTTCTACACGGCATTTGTGATTGAGTAAATTTGCAGTTTGGTCGGTAGGATAGTTCTTCATTATACCCTCTTGCCTAGATTGAATTACTCAATCGTGTGTGCTATGTAAAAAGGTCATTGACAAATTCCAACTTATTGTGCCTCAACTTCATATAGCAATTATAGGCACAAAGGTTATGCTTAAGGTCCAAGATAGGGACTTTCATTGTTGTGGTCTTTGTGTAAGACTAAAACTTTTGAAGTCCACTTCCTGGTGCCTATATATATCCCTAGGTGGAGAATAAGTCATGCTTTAAAACTACAATGTTCATGGATGTATTTCAATAGTTTGAAAAGAGTTACCTCCAC
This sequence comes from Sequoiadendron giganteum, assembly GCA_007115665.2. Taxonomy (NCBI): domain Eukaryota; kingdom Viridiplantae; phylum Streptophyta; class Pinopsida; order Cupressales; family Cupressaceae; genus Sequoiadendron; species Sequoiadendron giganteum. The sequence goes on along the minus strand of CM021102.1, from coordinate 796,465,964 downwards.
ATTTAGAAATTACCATAAAAATAAAATGATTAGTATTACTAATGCTTTGAACACCACATCCTATCACACTTCTATGCATAATATAAATGACATGCCACCTTATCTTATCCACATGACAATATTCATCAACACCTTTTTGATTACACATTTTCATCGACCCAACCTTTGCAACTCCAAAAATATAGTTGTAATATCATAGTGCATACATAGTAAGTTTCATATATCTTCTCAATCTTAGGGTACATGATTTTTGAATATCACTCATATTCAATAAAGTTCAGTAATGAAGGATCATAACCATACCACATAGATGGATCTCCTAACTCAAATGACACCAATACAAGTCGCAAATTTCACTATGCTCTTGAGTACATAATATCCCTCAAAATATGAATTTTCAGTCCTCTCTTCTATGTAATGAGTCCACACACATTCCTTGGGAATCCATAGTTGGTAAGCACACACCACTCTCCCTAGCATCAAGAATACATGGATACCACATACACCCCTTGATATTAGTCAAATTTTATACAAGGTTCCACATTAAGCTAGCACACTACTGCACTCTCTAGGAACTCCATACTTGGTTCATAATTGGAGGAAGGGGGAGAACCTTGAATACTCTTGCAAATAAACATCATAGAATGATAAGGATGCTAGCCTTTTTTTGCACGTGAAATTGCACTTAGGCTAAAAGCATAATTAACCTTTGCACATTCTCATAGTAGACATAAGTCTACTCACCTAAGGCATGCTTGAGTCCTAGCACACTCTATTTAACCCATACATTATAAATTGTAATATAATAAAGCATATAAAAGCACTCATAAAAATATGTGTAAGACAATTGCATATTAACTTCTACAAAGCCACTATATTTGTTCATGAATCAAAGGTTCGCTACCCCTATTTACATAGGGGTTTAAATAGGTTATTATCCTCAATACCAATCAAATCTATTCTAGGATTGCTTTAAAGCATCTTTAGCTCCATATAGCCTTAATTGATACTTAATTCAGGTAAATACATCTTGGATTAATCTAGAAGCACAAACACTAAGAAGACCAAGTGCTTCTTCTAAAAGCTAGCTAATCATATTTCTCTTGCAATTTGAAATATATTTTGCACTCAAAGTACAATATTTTAGAATTCAAATTCTATCTATTCACTCTCTTGTACTTTTGGTGCAACAAATAGCCTCAAACTTATATAATATTGGCATTGGCATTCTTCCAAAGCAAATAATGTGTTCTATCCTCAAAAAAAATTAAGCTAAATTTAGAGCTAATTGAATCCAACTCAAATATTTGTTGAGAAAATTTGTTAGCTTGGGAATTACACGTAAATCTATGTGGCTAACAATTATTGCCACTAGGCACATACATTGACAATCTCGCCTTCCAAAGTTTCCACATCCTCAACAAGATGTTGCCTCTATCCCCATCTATTGGTTTAAAATGATCAAGCCAAGGTTCCAATTTTGCAACATGGATCTATATCTCTTACACATTCTTGATCATATCTTGCAATGCAACGTGCAATAACTATACAAGGCCCTTGACTTTCTCTAAATTCTCTATGTGATTTCTATTAATTACCTATAATTATTCTTGCATTGATGCATCTATACTTGTAGCCTCATCATCACCCAGGTCTTGTGTCAGGCCCTCTAGCAAGTGGTTGAGCTTGGCCTCTTCAGTGGAAATATGTACCTTAATCAACTCCTACCACATTCTGGTGTGAGACAAAATCTTGCGCACCTGCACAATATCAACTTTAGATTTGGCATGCACATATTTGATGAGGTTGAGATGGGTGGTGATTTGATTGTGATGTGCAATAATTCTCTATTAATTCTACTAGTCAATTAGCCTCTCTGTAAGTATTTTGGCCATCTCTAACATTCTGTACACCTTTTCTTCTTCTAGCTAGACAATTAATTTTGCAATTGTTGGAAGGGAAGACAAGAGGTTGTATTAGCCTTTCCATCCCACCAATTTTCTTGGATATTGACCTTGTAGACTTTGTTGTTGTGATACCTTGCTTCACAATTGCTTTGCACACAATTTTTTTTTCAAAAGTTCCTAAAGGTGTGCGGTAGTAAACAAAATTATCACCCTAAAGTCCTCATGCCCTTTCTAATATCCCTTGAGAACCTTGGATTGTACAAGAATGCGAGCCTTCGTTGAGATCTATTGCTAAGAATTTGCTTGTGTTGTGGTTGATTTCATCTTTGCATGTGCTTTCTTGGTTGCTTCTTGTGGTATGTTGGGACTCAATTTCCTATTGTCCTTTTTTCTTGAGTCTCTTTTGTGTGCATATGAAGTATGATTCCTTGTCAATAGCCAATATGAGAAGTTTCTATAAGGGTCATCATTTGTATTGTGCTCTTGGTTGTGTTTCCCTCATATATTTTTACTTGTTCCCCAAAATCAAAAGAAAATTGAATAAGAGTAGTCAAAGCTTTCATAGGCACCACCAACCTTTGATGATTTGTTTCCCTCTTCGTAGAAAAATAAATAAGGTGGCCAAAGGTTCTATAGGAACCATGAACCATTGGTTCTTGGTTCCCATAAAACCCCCAATAGAATAATGTGGAAGCATTGATGAAGGAAAGAAAAGGAATGTAAAGAAAAAGTTAAGAGGCATTGACACTTTCATTGGTTCCCAAAACCACTCAAAGGACTTATAGTTCCTAGTGGAGATAAAACTACCAATGGAGATGTGAGCAAGTCGTGGTGGTTCTTGATGGGTATGAAAGCCTTGATAGGTTCTTGTTAGGGTTGAGATTGCCAACAAAGGAAATAATTGTAGCTCATGATACTTCTTTTCAACATAAACAAGGCCCAATGGTGTGTTTATTGCACCACCCTCTCCACCTACTCGTAGATATGAATCCATTTATCTCAACTACCAAAATTAATTGCAAACCTTCTCCTTCGATCTACAACGTCTATTTTGGGGGGATTGATCTTGGACCATGCATTTTTGAATATGTGAACAATGTAGTGATTAGGGTTATGCTTCACTACTGTTATACATATTTTTGATCATTTTTTAAAGTTGGGTTTGGTTCTACTAGTGGTAATTGGACGTTAAATAGGTGTAGGGATTACTTTAGGGCTCAAAATACACCATGCCCAATTGTATAATGGTAGTGAATTCATAAGGCATGTGAAGGATAGAGCGTATGTATTTGTATTGTGCACAAACTGTCTCCACATGTTTGTATTTCTCTAGGAAAAAATATTCATTGTTGTGCAATTTTTCTCTTCACACTTGCTGGCATGAATGTAATAACATTTGATAATTTAACAACATTTTAAAATATTACAGGCATTGTAATAATCATGTGTATTACACATGGATTGATGTAGTTCAATTTGGACTACTAAGTATTCTTTGTGTAATGCTTGTAATTTGATGGCATATGTGCCCAGATCAACTCTTCCATGTTTCCTTTATTTATTTTTCTTCTTTTATTTGTGACTTTGTAACCCAATGAATAAGGCACCAGTCTCTAGTCCACCTCACCAATCTCACACCAAATAAAACACATCAATAGTGTAGGAGTAGGAGTAGTTTTTTTACATTCATAACCTTGTAATATAACTAGGGATCTATCTTTAGTAAGCCTAAAATGAATTCATCTCGTGTGGGTTATGGTTATGCATCATTATCAACTATATAGGGGTTTTGAGGCAACCGATTGTTCTTGATTCAATGGTAGTCTTTGGGACCAAGACATCAAGTTGGGGTTGGTTGTTAGTATTTTTTTATTGTTCATTTGATGTGATTTTAATACTTGTTAAGATATATCGTTGGAATACCCTCTATAGTCTAAGTTGAGCTTGAAGTGTAGAAGATATAACCCACTCTCATGGAGTTGAATTTTAACCCCCCACAACTTGTTGATGAGTCAATTTCAATTGCATGATGACAATCTTGGCCTTGTGAGTGAATTTTGGTTCTAGGAAGTGGAACAATGGTTTTGGGACCTAACAAAATGGCACCATTTCCAAGGATTAACTTGTTGGAGTAAGTTGGTGGGATGCCAATTTAATAAGATAGTTAATGGGTTGATGTTAATTAAAACTTTGGTGGTGGCTACAACCTATATTCAAAAATTTTCCTTGGAGGTTTGTGTACTTCAAGGATTTCCTCACTTTTGTGAGGTGGTGACTTTGTTGTCAAAGATTTTTTTTTTGTTGCTACTGTTCATATTTCATGAACATTGATCAAAGTTACCAAACTTGAGAATAAGGTACTTTGTTCTCCATCCAAAATTTGAAGCATGGCTTCTTTCTTGGTAAGGAAACAAAACATTGCTCCTCTCTTTTCTACCTCGTGTAATTAATTGTAACCAACCATGGATAGTTGTAGTGGATGGATTTACCCTAGGATTAATTCATCCAATATAATATATAATTCAAATCCTAGATGCTATGATAGGGAAAATGTCCAAGAATATTATGAGGATGAGCCCCCATGCTATTCATACAACCCACCACAAAATAAAAATCTGCGTTCAAATCTAGATGCATCCATACTTGAAAACAAGTGAAGGATAGAAGAGTTTAAGGAACTTGAAAAATAATGTGAAGAAATAATCAAGGCGCTACAATCACAAAGAAACCTTGCAAAAAAAAAGTTTCTCAATCCCTTATTATTCCTTTGGACACTCTTTATATGCAATTTGACCTTTCTTGGGTCAACTATGAAATGAAAATAATGAGATCTTCAATCTATAGATTGATGCCAAGGTTCGATGGTATGATGTTTGTCAAGGGGATGCACATGTCAATAATTTTTTCAGATTTCATGAGGAAATGTTGGTTTGAAGATGAAATGAGATTCTTTGTTAGGTCATTGATGGGAAATACAAAGAATTGGTATGATGGTTTCCTAGAGCATTCCTTTGCCTTTTGGAATAATTTCATGGCTGCATTTGAAGAAGAATTCTCTTTAGACCTTGTTGCTCTTGTTGAAGAATTGGAAGACATCATATGGAAGAGGGATAGTCTAGCATGGAGTTCATTTATAGGTTTGTTGTTTCCCTTTCTCAAATCTCAAATGATTTCAGACCCAACACACCTTCTTGTATTGACATGTTCCTTGAAGCTTATGAAGTTGATTTGAGTTCAATACGAGAATAATTTAATTTTGTTATCATGAAACATACATATAGGTGCCTTGATTTCATTGGTGATATGATAAATGATATGATTTGAAAAATATTTACTCAATAACAAAAGTTGCTAGTGATGAACAAGTTGTTGATGACAATGATTATATGGAGGTGGAATCAAGTAATACCTACCTTTAGCTAGATTAATCATCCATGGGTGATTGTAATGAAGAAATTAATGATGACCTCCGATTTGAGAATGAGGATTATGACCCTATAGTTTGTTGTAGTAATATGGAAAATGAAGAAGATATGCAAGCAAATGAATCATCAAATAAATTAGCTATAGTAGCTGACTATGTAGCACATGCACATGTTCGTGATACAAATGGTGAATAATATGTCTTCTTGTTTGATCTTTTACCTTCTTTTGTCCCTTTTTCTAACTGTGAAGCCGCTATTGATGGTTTGCATGAGGATAACATAGATGCAACTATACATGAACATAAAATTATAGAGATAAGTGTTTGTACAATTGATGATGTTCAATATGAAGAGTTTTACCTTGAAGAATGTGAAGTGGGTGATCATATGGATGTATATGAGAGCCTCTTCATTTGGTGGGAAACATGTTGTCTTCCTCATGCACAATACACTTCAAAAGGATAATATGAAAGTGATGCTACAAAGTTAAACGTGGAAGGAGAAGTGTGCCATAAGTCTAATTTTTGTAGCATATGACACAAAAAACTAGCGAAACAAGTTTAAAAGATCGTGACAATTTGAACAATCCTGTTCTTCTCATGAAGTGTTTCATGATCCAATTAGTTGTGTTGATGAATATTTTTCATCATAGATGGTGAGATATGCACTTGTAGTCCTAAAGGTGAATAAAATTGAGTATGAAATCTTTCTTCATGACAAAGATGCAATTTCCAACGTTGCGGATGATGGGGTGCTTGAGATTGAATATTTCACTTGGTCCCAACATATAATTCATAGTGGTGTTGAACAAAAACACATATTTCAAAAGGAAGAGAAACATGCTGCTCATGTTTCTATGTGCTAGAACTCCAATTTTTTCAGTTTAATTTGTAGGAAGAAAATTTTATTTGTACAAATCAATTATGTAATTAAACACATCTTTCTTTATCATGTGATGTAGAGGTATTTTATTTTCTTAATTGAAATACAAAGGTCAAAGAATATGGAAACACCGTGCTCATGTGTGAGGGAAGTTCACTTCCTCCCATGAGTGTCATTTCTTTTGATGTTGACCTAGCTGTTGGAAGAATGAAGAAGAATGTCTAGTTCTGCAAAATTTGTGTTGTCATTGATGTCACCATGTCGATTGAGTCGTCAATTTGATTTGGTACTCTAAACCGGTATGAAGAACTAGTTTACATCTATTTTTGGTTGCCCTTTGTCCTTGATGTCAAAGGGGGAGAGATTGTCATGAGGAAAGGGGAGTGTGAAGTGAAAAGAATGAAGAATTGTGTAAAGGTGTGTAGAGGGTTATACATTCTTTTGGTACCTGTTGCCATAAATGACAAAGGGGAAATTGTTGGAAGAATGAAGAACATCTAGTTGTGCAGACTTTGTGTTGTCATTGATGTCACCATGTTGATTGAGTCGTCAGTTTGATCCGGTACTCTGAACCAGTATGAAAAACCAGTTTACATCCTCCTGTATTTTGGTCTGCAATCCTCCTCTGGTGATCATTGTTGCTCACGGTTTTGGGAAATTTTTTTTGGATGTTGTAAGCTTGTAAGTTCAAAATCTTGTGTGATCATGTGCTTGTATTGCGAGTTGGCACTATTATGTTGATTGCATTTTGTTATTAGGTCTATCCCTAGCCGACCTAATGAATAATTGATATTATAATGGATTAAATTTTGTATTGCGGATGTATGTGTGATCCAAGCCGACATGATATAGCATGCTACACGCTTGGATTATTTTTGGAGAAGTTTTGTACTAACTTGGAGCCGATAGTTAGTCTTTTTGGTGAATAAAGATTGCATCTAATTAGGCCGACCTAATTGATGCTTGCAAATGTATCAGTTATATATGTTGGATTGTTTTGATATTGCTGAAGTATGAATTGAGTGTGAAGTAGATTCAAATGTGAAGTATAGTGCAAATTTGAAGCGAAGTGTGTGAAAATGATGAAGTGTGTTAACTCTGTTTATTGAGCATCAAAGGAACTGAATTTGCACTTGTTAGGTGTAACTTCATTAGTTCATGTTTTGGCTATAAGAATTTTTTTTATTGTAATCCTTTTGTAGGAAGTGAGCCTCCTTGCTTGGACAGTGATTCCTCTATGTAAGTAGTGAGATTTTGTATCTGGTAGTGAGCCTCTTTTTGTATCCAATTTTGGAACTACATTATATTGTGAGTTAACCCTCACCGTGGTTTTTCCCATTCTGGGTTTTCCATGTAAAAAAATTGGTCTTCATGTGTTGTGTGGTTTCATGTTCTGTTAATGCTTTTGCTCATCTTTACTATTATATGCATTGGAGTAATTGGATGGTGTTTGTTTAATAAGTTTAAGAAGATATTGATTCACCCCCCTCTCATTATCTTGGGTTTTCAACACTAGCTTCAATTTTTTTTACCCATGCTAGTACACACATGAATGGTATATTATGGAATAGGTCCAACACCTATTATTTATGGTTCCCCTATAGTGATATTGTTAAAGGTATAATTTTCCTTCATTATTTGGGAAGCATCTACAATTTGGTGCATGTAGATATGAAGCTACACTTGCTGCAACTATGTGGAGGAAATAACTATGGGTTGATAGAAACCAATTCATTCAGTAGGATGGTATTTGATAGAGGCAATTAAATTTATCCATCCTCTATAGGGTTGTCTTTGCATTGTGTTAAAATTATATTTCACAACCATTATTTAGTTGTCCTTGTGTTTTCATTGCTAATTGGCTATGAGTTTCATCATGCATATAATTTTTATGTCCATCACATGTCGGTCCCATTCCTTTTTTCCCTAATTTTGATCTGCTCAAAGATTTTGGATTCTTGTTGTGCCTGCATGAGGCACATGTCTCCAACTAGAGCCACTATTGGGACTCAATTTATTTTTATCCTTTTTGCTTGAGTCCCTTCCTTTTGTGTGCCTATGAAGTATGATCTACCATCAATAACTAATCTGATAATTTTCTATAAGGTTCATCATTTGTATTATGCTCTTGATTGTGTTCCCCTCTCGTGTCTTCTTCTTGTTCCCCAAAATTAGAAGGAAATTGAATAAAAGTGGTTGGAGCTTTCATAGGAACCAAGAACTAATGGTGGCTCTTAGTTCTTATGGATCCTCTAACAACTTGTTTCCCCCTAGGAAAAATAGATAAGGTGGTTGGAGGGTCCATAAGAACCAAGATCAATTGGTTCCTAGTTTTTGTGGAACCCTTGATAGAGGAATGTGGATGCACTTATGAAGGGAAGAAAATGAATGTAAAGAAAATGTTAAGTGGCATTGGCACTTTCATTGGTTTTCAAAACCATGCAAAGTGTTGATAGTTCTTGCTAGAGATGAAACTACTAACAAAAGAGATGTGAGAAAGTGCTAGAGGTTCTCGATGGGTATGAAAGCCTTGATAATTTTTGTCATGGTTGAGATTGTCAACAAAGGAAAGAATTGTAGCCCATAATTCTTATTTTAATGTAAACAAGGACCAATAGTGTGTTTACTACACCAACCTCTCCACTTACTCACAACTATGAATCCATTTATCTTAGATACTAGAATAAATTTCAAACCTTCTTCCATCTACAATGTCCATTTGGGGTGGGATTGATCTTGGATATTGAATTTTTGAATATGTGAACAATGCAATGATTAGGGTTATGCCTTGTTGCTATCACATACATGTTTTTGATAATATTTAAAAGTTTTGTTTGGTTTTGCTAGTGGCAATTGGAGGTTACATAGGTGCAAGTATTAGTCCAGGGATTCAACCACTTCATATCCATTTGTAGAAATGAAGTGAATCCATGACGCATGTGAAGGATAAAGTGTATGTATTTATATTGTGTAGAGAATGAATATCACTATCATGAATTCTTGGTACCCTTGTTATAATTTTGTTTTTCCTTGGGACCCTTTCTATAGAAACAATGCTAGATAAAAATTGAAACATATGAAAGTCAAAGAGAAAAGAAACTTCTCTGATTTTGAATGGATCACACAACAAAAAAAATGATAGAATAGATCATAATTAAAAAATGTGGTCCTACCTATTGGTGTTTTTTTCCAATACACCCTAGGAATTCTCTAAAAGGTAGCCAACCTCTATAACCAAGAATCCTCAAGATGAATGGCCAAATCAATGGGAAAAACGTTTTCAAGATTTTACCCCTACTCTTTAGGCTCTGTGGGACCAGGGAGGGTATTTCTCAATTGTGTTCATACTAATTATACTAAGATAGAGAACATTTATTCATAGATAATTTCCTTCTGAGTGCAAACACACATTACTTATCAAAGGTTTGGCCAACCTTTACACAAATAACCATTCATTTGCTAGGAACAAGGGTGTATTTTAGACTTACATCTTAAAATTAATATAATTTGAACAAGTATTGTTCTTATTTTGAATCTATGGCTAGAAATTTCACTAATTCATCATATCAAATGAATTCTTGACAAATAGGCGAGTGCCTCATCAATTGGGTAAATGGAGTTAAATATGAAATACTCAGTAATACACAAATTGTTTAACCTTGAAGTAGACAAACTATTTTCATAATGCCTTGCAATATGAAAACTCACAATATCCAAAACATCACTTCTTGTTGAATCCTTTGCAAATTCGCATAGACCTATGACTCCTCTCAAGCATTTTAATCAACTCTTTAAGCCAATGCAAAGAAAAAATCCATACAATCAATTATACCATGGATGAAAAATGAGATATCTTTGATGTTTTCATTTATGATTTGCAAAAATGTACAAAGGAGAGCACATGATTTATAATTTAGATTTGTTTCTATATCAACAATTTGTGTAAAACTATTTAAGATTATTACATACAAAACCCACACCCAAGACAATTAACTAGCAGATTCATCAAGTATTTTGCATTATATTTATTCACTGTACTTGCATCCTACCTAGACCATTCTAGACTCAATTTTTTTTTTTACCTCTGTAATGAGCCTTGAAATCTCTTTTATGGCACAAGAGAGCAACAAGCAGCGGGCTCATTATAGTTATATTTCATAATAATTTCAAAATTAATTTCATTTCATTTGGGTCGGTTCCTAAACCACTATATTAGATCATTCTTTTACCATGGGAAAACAAAAAGGAAAAAAGAGTGCCAAGTGATTAGTCGAAGAAGCACACACGAGCCTTCCAAAAGGTGCCATCACCAAAATCAACACGTTATCCAACATCGGGGAAAATCACCATCATTAATAACGACGTAGACCAACGAACCAACGACGTGAGAGTTGAGTCACCACAAAACCCAAAAACCACATAACAAGAGAAAATGGATGTTACCTCGCCTTATCAACAGTTGAGTAGACATCCCCATTGGGTTTCTTAACAAGAATTGGAGTTGCAACAATCACCTCATTGTCCGAGTCATCATAAGGCACAAGAGAAATAGGGCAATGGCCGGGATTAGGGTTGGATCCTCCTTCCTCACTTGAAGAACTATCATAAATCACCACAGGAATAGAAGGTTTCCCTGAACCGACTACATGACCCTTACTCGACTTCTTCGATTCATTCACAAATTCAAGTCCCTTCCCTTTAACTTTGACCAATTCTTCTAAAATGGTCCTATTTCTCAGACTGTAAGTACTCTCAACAACAATTTTCTTGCTCTTCCTATGCACACTTCTCCTTCCTTTTAGGAAGGTTGATACCTTTGTCAGAAGGGGTTTAGCCTTAGAAACATATACCAATGGCTCTTGCATATTCAACCTTCTAGACCTTTGGATTGGTGTAACAGGAGTACTTGGTTTACTCATTTTCTCTAAGGAAAAATACTAACCAAAACCAATCTTGCAGGAAGCAACACTAGCCTAAAACTCTAGAGAATCCCCACTTATAGAAATGAAAAACCCAAATAATCCAGAAAAGACAATGCAAAGTAAAATTGAGCTATAGATAACTGGAATGCATGCATGAACACTTACAGACTAGTGGATGTCGTATCACCACCTTGGTGACAATTCTCTCAATACCCAAACCTCGTTTCTCCATACTTGCAACAATTATTTCAGTGCTTTGATAACTGTGGATGATCAAATAAACAATAGGAAGTCCTCATTGAATAGAGGAATTAGAGGCAAGTTGCATTAAATGGCTACCCTGGTTCGCTCGAGTGAGCAAGAAATCAATCGTTGCAATGTCGAATCCTGGCGGTTGATCTTTCAAGATTTAAAACTAGATCAATGAGGCCCATTAAGGATCATCACTTTCTTTCTTGTTCGTACTTAGAAACAGTGATGCGATGCTTTAAAACTACCATGTGTTCCCCAGTATGCAAATCCCATCATGATCAACTTGCACACCGTCGATCTTGATAACAGGAAGATGCTAGCCAAAAATCCCAAACCGCATCGCTCGTCACTCGCTTTCCAATAGGCGAATCCAACCCGTGATGCACCAAGCCCACACGATGAGGAGAAAATATACCCATCAACGGTCGTGGGTCCTCTTTTGGAAGACATGAGATAACTGGCGATGGAAGTAAGGCCAACGATGGGTTAAACATTTAACCGTATCGCTGGTCGGGGGTTATCTCTTGGCGATAAGAAAGAAACCCACGATAGGCGATGGGCCTAACACGATAAGAACATCAAAGGCATTGCTCGTCGCGGGATGTTTTGGGGTGATCTCAAAGGATACGTGATGAGCGATGGATTTCTAGTGATAAACTTAGATGACGCCAAAAGGCACATGGGCATATGCTGTTTTAAAGAACGAGAATCTGCTAGGTTTGACAGCTGACCAAGGGGTTAGGGCCGGTTGAACAATGAGGCTCGAGACCATAAAATGATTACGAGGCAACCGATAACCAAATACAACTGGTCAACACAAAATTAAAAGCTTGAGGAGTAAACAAGGGTACAAACATAAATAGAACCCTTAAACCCCTAACCCTGGTGACAACAAGACTTGGGCTATTAGAAATTCGTCCATGAAATTCAGTGGAACCAAGAAAATTTTAGGGGTTCCACCACTACCAAATTAGGAAATTTTATTATTCCAATTTAATTTTTGGCTATTCTCAAAATTCAGATTCAAATTTGGTAAAAATGGTTAAAATATTACCCTTTCTAAAAAGTTGGATATTTATGTCTAAGAAGCTCTATATTAAAACAAGGGATTCATTAATAATGTGGTATATGGACTATCTAGGTGGATGATACCTTAAAATATAATTAAAAATATTTAACAAGTCCCCTTTGATCATCAAATGAACAAATCACAATGCTCTAGGAAGAGATATATCCTAGAAGGTAGATGGCGATTTTTTAAATTATCTAGTGTACATCCAAGTTTACAAAGAATTGCCTAAATACATTTCTATAATACTCCCTAATGACACCACACCCTTTAGCTAGATTAATATTACCCTTATAAACCTCATCAAAGTTAAGCTTGCACAATTTTTTTGAGGTATACTTCTCAAGGGAAGGTAAATGGAGAGAGGAACTATAAAGGGAAATGTCAAAATAAAAAACTAGGTCCTAACCAAATATAATAAGAGATTAAGAAGGAGAAATAGAAAATGACCATGGAATATGGCTTTATCCCTATAAACTAACAATAAATTATCTTAATGGCCAAAGAAGATGCAATGACCACATGAGACATGCAAGATTTAACACCCAAAAAGATCCTTGCATTTATTTTTAAACACATACCTTAAAGAACATGAGGGAGAACCATCAATCATATAAATGGGGATTGAAGAAAGGGAAGAATAATGAGATAGGAGGCTAGGGATAGAGAGGGGAAAAACCTAAGAAAATTCAAAAAGGGTTAAGAAATGACCCAATAGCTTCAAGGAAAAAGGGCATCCAAGAAAAATATGAGAGACTAATTCCTCCATAGTTAGGCAAAGAGAAAACTAGTTAACTAAAATAACATCTCTTTTGACAAGGTTGTGCATATTAAGAATATTATTTTGGGCTACTAGATAGAGAAATATATTGAATTTATGAATGAAATGTTTAAGTCAAAGGCCAACCCAAAAATGGGAGGGAAGGTCAAGGTTGGAATAAAACAGTATCCAAATGATACAGACAATGATCCCAAAGGAGAAAAGTCCCAAGTTAAATATTCATTTTAGGAACATAGGGAATGTGAAAACCTTTCAAAAAATTCTAGACACCTCTATATAATCCTCCACGATACTATTAGATCTATCTTTTGAGAGGAACTAAATAGAAGTAGTCCACTAAAGAATTATAAGAGGGTATTTTATCAACAAACATTCCTCCAAAAACAATCTAACAACCATTTCCCAACTTCCATTTGGCACCTTTTTTAGTAATATACCACTATTGAAAAGGACTTTCCAAAGAATCAAACCTTGAGGGAAAACTTCACAGTGTAAGTAATAAAGAGGGTTTTCATTATCCAAGCTCATAGCCCTATGATCATAGTTCACTCTTTAGATGGTATGAGGAACAATCAACCCACCTTCATTATAAGATTTGTATTGAAGATTTTAATGTTTCCTAGCTTAAGGCCACCGAAACTCTTAGGAAGGTAAACTTGATTCCAATAGATCAACGGTAACCATTTTATCTCTTTATAACTAGACCAAGGGGCATTCTTATGGATCTAGTCTAATTTCTTATTGATCCTCAAAAGAATCTTGAAAATAAAATATAAAATAAATTAGAATATTTTGAAGAGTAGATTTAATAAACTATATTTTTAATCTTGAGAGAGAAAAGAACCTTATGATCTATCCAATTTTCTCTAAAATATTTTTTAATAATATTTGACAAAGAGGCATTAGTGATATAATACACAAACTGTTGCAAGGCATGCACCCTTGGTCTCCTTGTGTTGTGCAACGCAACGCTTGGGTTCATGACATGACTTAATCGCCTCCCGTGGATTCATTAACTCTAGCGGTTGTATTAGCATTAATAGGTTGATCTTTTGGTGCAATAGCAACCATATTTGCAACAATTGGTATCAGATCCTGGGTCATAGGTTTGAACCCCTTGCTTGTGTTGGGGGGATTGTGGCAAGGTATGCACCCTTGGTCTCCTTGTGTTGTGCAACACAACGCTTGGGTTCATGACATGGCTTAACCGCCTCTCATGGATTATTAACTCTGGCGGTTGTATCAAACATTAATAGGTCAATATTTTGGTGCAATGGAAACTATCTTTGCGCAACACAAACAAGGTAAAAACAAAATAAGAAGTAATGATATATAAAGTATGACATCCTAGAATGCTAGATTTTTTGGTTTGGTGAGTTAAGGGAGGAATCACAAAGAAAAAATAGTTCTTGGAAAGATTAACTTTCTGGCCTAAATTATTTCATAACTTTTAGGTCTTTATTTATTCTAGGTTCCACTGGATAGAGGCCTAACTTCCAATAATGGTTGCATCCACATTTTTTTTATGATTAATCAATTGAGCTATGGAGGAAGAATTAGATCTTTTAAGATGACCCAATTTTGTAAAAATAATGTAACTCAACCCTAAAGGTTCAACAAAAAGATTAAAAAGGGAGAAATAGAGTCTCCTTGCCTAAGGCCCCAATTGCACCAAAATAACCCCACTGCAATGTCATTTAAAATGATAGAGAACATAAATGAGAAAATGAAAATTTTAATAAATTTTCTAATCTTTCTAACACATAATCAAAGAATTTCCAAGAGACCTTGTTATATTCATGTCAAGATTTAGAACCATACTAGTCTTCTTATTTTAAGAGATGGAATGAACAATTTTGTGGATTTAGTGAGAACCGAATCTAGAATTTTCAATCCTCTATCAAATTTATTCTATTAATATGAGATTATTATTGGTAGAATACATTGTATTCTAATAGCCATGATTTTAGAGAAAATTATATATAGAGTTACATGAACTAACGGGTCAAACTTTATAAAATTTATCAACATCCTTATTTTTAGGAGTAATAATTAAAAATGAGTTATTTAATTCCCTTAAAGCATTAGAAATTCATTTGTAGCTTCCACAATATTCTTATATAAAATCCTTAAAATCTTAAAAAAATATGTGGAACCCATCAAGCCTTGGCATCTTGTTGCCATTGAAAGAAAAAAATAAATATCACTTGTTTATAAAATAATTACACTTTAGATTTTTTTTTATGCTTTCATATGATCTTTAGAGCATTGGCATTATAAGTTATATTTGATTTACCTATTGAATTATTTTTTAATATTCTATCATAGTGACTTAAGTTGCTTGAGTTGATTTTATGGTATATCAAATCTATTAGCATAATATATATGTGAGAGGATACTAATCTTAGTATCAATCAATAACATTTTATGATAGTAAAATTATATGTAGTTACACTTATATTACACTTTACTATATTTAAATGTATAACATTTAATTATAGATATCATAGAATATTAAACCATAAGTTTAGTGAACTTAATATGTTATGACTTATGTGTCAAATATAAATGTGAAGTAAATCTCTTTACCTCATACTTATATTTTTTGAAATAGATAATTGAATTAAAAAACTATAATTTAGTGAAAATTATGTTTTGCAACCATTCAAATGTTACAATATGTGTAAGGATTATTCAAAAAATAAGGACATACCTTGATAAGGCTTAGTCCTTTCATAGACTCTTCATTAGACTTAATATCTGATTACTTACTATATTAGAATATAATATTATCAATAGTTAGAATATTTGGTTAGTGGACTATTACTATATTTTATATTCAAAATTTCTATAAACTTATTTTTTCTAGAATCATCTCATCTTTTCTTTAAAACTCACATTAAAGATGGTTTTGGGATTAATTTTTCCAAAAAAATATCACTTTTTAGTTTTCTTTGTTCTTGTGCATTCATGTCATACCTACAAGAAATATGAACTTAGAGTACTTTTTCAAACATAAAAAATCTATCATGTGCAAACATTGCACTAGAACTCATGAAGGTAATGAAAAATATTTGATTAAGGGATGTTTGAGAATGATAATTAAAGATGTGGAAAAATGAGTGAAGAAAAACAACATAATATAATGTAAATGATCAAATTTATACCTCAAAATATCTCCATCATCTTAGATTGAGAAAATATAGAATGCACCCTAGTTCTATTTGATTTGCTTTATATTATGATAACATGTGTATTGCTCAATAAACAAACACAACCTTGGTATGATTATAATAATCAAATGGAAAAATAATAGCATAAGGTTAACAATGATATAGTTTATTGATGATGAAGCATGAGGGCCTCTAGTTATAGAATTATCAAGAGGCGAAATCAAGGGCCTAGGATAGATTGATGATGGATGGATAATATTCAATTAAGACTAGGGTTAGGCTCAAGGATGTAGCCATGTGACAAGTGTCACACGAGGGATAAGATGAATGGATTAGGGAAACATATTTATGTGAATGGCTAAGATTAATAGGAAATGATATGAAATGAATGAATGATATGAAAATTTTGTTTAACTTTTGGGAAGGTGTCTAGGTTCAATGAATCTAGAAAAGGTCTTAGTTAGGCATGTGAAAGTGATAATTGTAGATTGTGATCTATGTGAACAAGTATAAGGGATAGGATTAAATGAACAGGGATTAAGGTGAATGCAAACTTAATTAAATAAATAATAGTTTTTAATTTAATTAATGGGATTAAGTGAAGGATAAAATAAGGCGATCGGGTAAGGTCAAATTTTAGGTGTCTACATTTTGACTCTCTTTGTGATGATGTTGCGACTAAGAGAATTAACATCATTTCAAAGAAGAATAAAACATATTGGGTGAAAAGAGATAAGGACTAGTGGCTTGATGCCCCAATAATTGGAAGGATGAGGAATGATGACAATAAGGTAGTGGGATGCCCCCTTGAGAGGATAGGTAGGTTAAGATAACACATATGTGCCCTCAACATGGAAAGGAACGATGAGTAATAAGGAGAAATAATCAGATGGAATGGAAGATGAATAGGACAAAAGGGGATGTATGAAAGATGATATTAGTTATGTTGGTATGTGGAGAGAAATCCTAAAGTTTAATACATCAAAGGAAATTATGTACCAAGTTATGAGGAACTAGGGTAACAAGGTAACCTTTTGCATAGAATTGACACTCAAACAAAAGGGTTGTCATTGTTCATATAGACAACATAAAACCTTTTCATCTTATATGTGATAAAAATAGACTTAAAGCATGATAGAACTAGTGCACAAAAGATACATAATGACCTAGTAAGCAAAGGAAAAATGTTCATGCTAGAAGCTATTCCAACACACACAAGGTAAGTAGTGAAGGGCACACAATACACTCATGAGAGGGGGTGAATGAGTATATAAACTTTACTTCAACATAAATTATCATTATTCACTTATTCACACATGAATCAACATAGATAGTATCAATCAAGAAACAAATATGAACACATTGACACAATGAACACCAGATATACCTTAAAACCTAGAATGGGAAAAACCATTATGAGAAGAGCTAATTGTTCTGTTGATATATTAAAATCATGAAGTAGGCACCAACCTACCAAAGACACCAATCCCTTGCTGTAGTTTTAGGCACCAACCTACTATAGACACCAATCCCCAACACACAAATTTGAGCACTAGCCCAACAAGTAAGACACCAGTCCTATTGAATTACATAAATAAGGTTTGCGGATCTTCAATGTTGATTGCACAACTTGCACTCGATCTGTTCTTCCTTCAGACAATATCTCACACAACTTATGATATTTTGATGATGACACACAATGATTGAGATGAAACCCATTGAATTACCCAAATTTACACTTGCTCGCATAATTACACTCACACACCCACACCTAAAGTATGATGATTAGTCATTATATACTTGCCATTAAATTAACATCATTTCATGTTGGTCAAGAATCCCTTAACACCATTCACAATTAGCCAAGTCAGCTAAGGTGGACCTAAATTCAAATTTACATAAAATGTATAGCATGTCGGTCCTAAGTCACATTTATTAAGAGCATGATGTGTGCTTTCCACAGAGACCTTAATCTAGACCTATTTCACCTTCCCACACTATCTCCAAAGAGCACACATAATAATCTATTGGGGTGATCCCACAATAGTGGTTTTCCTTTTTCTGGCCAAACTGGACACTACAATTATTATTTTAAACCAAATCTTCACATTCAGGCACCTATAGCGGCTAAACCGTGAGGAATTTGGAGATGATGCAAACTAGAGTCTCATCACATTTTGTTTGTAGATTCTAAAAATAGTTTTTTTCAATTTTTTTGGAATAAGATTGCACTTCTTTTTTCATCTCCCACGAAAACTGGTTTTTTTCATAAAACAACATTTTAAAAAAGTGACTCTCACCGTATACAACATAATTTTTTTTGTATGAAGGATAAAATTATAATTTTTTTGAATTTAGATTTGTGACTACAATATATAGCACTCTCATTTGGTCTCATAGGTTTTTATTGAATTATTTTTCCTTAATAGAGTTTCGAAGTCAAACCAATTGCAATTCAGACATAGGCGAACTGTATACAACATAACTTTTTCTGTATGTATCGAAATTCAATTTTTTTTTTTTAGTGGATCAAGGACATCAATACCTAGCAAAAAGATATATTTTTTAATTTAATTTTGACAATTTTCTATTTTTCCACATGTGCAAAATAGAGAGCTTGATTTTTCAGTGAAAAACCTATGTTTAATAAATCTAAAAAAACACATACATAATAAAACCAAAACATATTAAAATTATATTCATGGGATAGATCATTTAGAGGACTACCATAATAATTTGAAATAAATTTTAAATGAATTCATTTGATCCCCCAAAAGGTAAATCAAAAGTGATTTTTTATTAGCATTTTGATAGGTGTAAAGGAGACTCATTTATAGGTATGGTTTAAAACTAGTGAGGTTCTATCCAAGGGGGTTTGATCTATGGTGGTTTGATCAAACCCTCTTCAATTGGAATTCTTAAAATGGAACTTTTAAGGGATTAAATCATTATATTTTCTAAAAATATGTGATTTCAGAAAAAATCAATTCCTCTCAGAAATTGTAAACTAGCTTTGTGGGATCACCTATTGTCACATAGATTTGGAACATCAAACTAGTTGATCAACCAACATAGTGACCCTTTTGTCACTTCAATTTTTTTGCCTGATGAACATAATTTTTTGAAACTTTGAAATAAGAGAAACCACGTGTAGACATACTCTCCTTTGAAATCACATGACATAACTCACATCCATGAAGAAATACAGATCGAAACATGTTACAAGAATAATCTCACTGTCTGGGTAACTTACTTCAAACATTCTAGATCAAAATTCTAGATTACTTCTATCAACATGACAAGATGTATTATGAAATTTCAAGAAAAACACAACAATCTTCTTCATTTTTATCAAATGATCTGATATGACATGATAGAAAGAAACCTTGAATTCAATAGTATGATTACATTTAATTCTCACTAATCTTCTTGAAATTAATCCTTTGAAATCAATGATAAATTTTGACATCAACGACAATACTCCTTTGAAGTCAATGAAAACATATGTTCAACAATCTCCCCCTTTGTCATTTATGAAAAACAAAAAAATGTTGTTGGTACGTGAAAACAAATCTGATATGTTAGGATAAAGAATTCCAGCAGTTGAAGCCACTCCATATTGAGTTCCACTTCCTCCCATTAGAGAATTTAGTATTTTGAGTTCAATTTATCCCCCTTTGACATCAATGGAAAATGTCAACTGCTTACTGCACAATCTGGAAACCTATTTCTCGGATAGACTCCCCCTGAGTCCATGCTTCAACCAGATCATCTAAACACTTTGCTTCTACACAACCGGGTTCAAAAAACTCTACATGACTACCTAGTCCTCTTGCAATAGGGAGTCAACACCCTCCCCGAATGTGTTCTTCCTCTTGATTCAAGAGGAGGGAGCAACCATTCTCAATTTTTGTTAGAGATACTCAAAGGTATCCTTGGAAAGAGGTTTTGTGATTTTTTTCGCTATTTCCTCCTTTATTTCAACATACTCCAACTTCATCTCTTTGTTTGCAACCTTTTGTTTATAAAATAATACTTAATTGCAATATTCTTTGTCCTTGAATACATTACTAGATTCTTGTAAATGTTTATAGCACTAGTATTGTCACAAAGAATGGGAATGGGTTCATCAAGTTTCTATTTTCATCTCCTTCAAGTTCTGCTTCATCCATAATGCCTGAGTGCAACATGAAGCTACTGCAATGTATTATGCTTTTTATGTAGATAAAGATTCTAAACCTTTCTTCTTGCTTAACTAGGATACAAGACTGTCACCAAGAAAGAAAGCTCCACCACTTTTAGTTTTTTGATCATCTATGCTTTCTGCCCAGTCTTCATATGTATATGCAGTTAGTGTGAAGTTTTCACTCTTAGGATACCACAAACCAAAATCTATTGTAGCCTTCAAATGTTTGGATATCCTT
Organism: Sequoiadendron giganteum; assembly: GCA_007115665.2. Taxonomy (NCBI): domain Eukaryota; kingdom Viridiplantae; phylum Streptophyta; class Pinopsida; order Cupressales; family Cupressaceae; genus Sequoiadendron; species Sequoiadendron giganteum. The sequence goes on along the minus strand of CM021102.1, from coordinate 796,445,129 downwards.
TTTACTACCTCAATATGAGTTTCCTTAGGTGTTACCTAAAATATAGCTACCATCTCAACTGCTTGCATTATATTTTCTTTGGACATAGTCACATAAAACAAACTATTAGTCATTGACCTATACAAAGTCTAATTTTCCAAAGTAGATTCATCATCCTTCCTCAATTTACACCCAGTAACCATAGGTGTACTCACTGGTTTTCATTCTTCCATCTTAAACTTTTTCAACATTTCTTTTATGTACTTATTTTGAGAAATGAATATTCCTTTGTCCGATTGAGAAATCTGTAAACAAAGTGAAATGAAAGGAAATGGATGAGGATGTGGATGACCAAAATGGAATGATGATCTAGGACACCCTCATTTTTCCTAAATTTCATTAGGAAAAGAGATCTCCCAAAGGTAGGATTGACTTTCAACCTTTAGGTGAGTCAATCCTATTAGGGGATCTTGTTTCCTTATGATAAAAATGACAAAAATGACTAAAATGCACTTTGGGGAGAAAAAAATAAAATACATAATGAACTCAATTATGTGATGTAAAACTTCAAATGTAGAGATTAAGGATAAAAAAAACATAAACAACAATTTTTTGGAAGATCCAAGAAGGGTAGAATAATTTGCACCTAGTTTGAAAATAGGGTTTTGCAATTTGAAGTAGGGCACATTCACCCTAGGGAAAATGGGTCCTTGTAGCCTTTTTTGAAAATTCAAAAAATGATTCTAGAGTCCTCTATCTGCTCTACGAAAGGAAATGGATGAGGATGCAAATGAAAAAAATGGAATGATGATCTAGGACACCCTCATTTTTCCCTAATTTCATTAGGAAAAGAGATCTCCCAATGGTAGGATTGACTTTCAACCTTTAGGTGAGACAATCCTATTAGGTGATCTTGCTATTTCCTTATGACAAAAATGATTAAAATGCTCTTTGGGGAGATACAAATAAAATAACTAATGAACTCAAATATGTGATGTAATACTTGAAATGCAGAGATTAAGGATAACACAAACACAAATAGTTATTTTCTGGTAGATCTAAGAAGGGTAGAATAATTTGCAGCTGGTTTAAATACTGGGTTTTGCAGTATGAAGCATGACACATTCTCCCTAGGGCGAATGGGTCCTTGCAGCCTTTTCTAAAACTTTAACAAATGATTTTGGAGTCCTCTATTTTCAATTTTTTCCTATACTTGTAGATATGATCTTCTAGTTCCGCACCTGTAGCAAATCTACAAAAGAAAATGTTGTTTTGTGTGGATAGGGGTTTGCCTTGGTCAAACCCCAAGTTTGATAATTAAACCTTGATGAAATGATGTAAATTTGATAAATGAAAGTGTGTGCAAGTCCTAACCTTAAATGAATCTAAGGTTTTTAAGAGATAATATACAAAGAAACCCTACTCCAGTGCATTAGAGCATGATTCCTATACGAAATTGACAAATGATAAAGATTCATTAGGGAAGAAGTCCATACACCCCAATAAAATCTGAAATATGATAATACCTTGCTTTAGGTAGCTATTAGATTGAAGATAGAAGATGGGATCACTTAGGAAACAAGTAATTAGGTTAGGAAAAATGGTCAAATGCATCTCCCAAACCTACAATCCATCATGATCCACAATGAGCATCAACCTTCAATCATAATCAATGCTTGATCAAATCTTGGAAAAAATGAGCTTGAAGACCTGCAAATACACATAAAATGTTGCTCCAAGAATTCAATTTTTCTTTCTTAAATGTTCTCGAAAAGTTATCCTTTTCTCCTTGATCTCTCTCTAATCTAGTTTGAAATGGTGAAAAGACTAGGCTTTATAGGCTTCTTCAATAATTTCTCGAATATTAGATCCTGATAGTTGACATTTAAAACTTGAATTTGGAACTTTAAAATACCGCCAAAACATGTTTAAATTTTGATTTTGGATCTTAAAGGGGACCCATTTGCCCTTTGCCCTGGCCTAAAAATCCAAGATCAATGTGTTTTGGGGTATTTAAATACTTAAATGAATTTATTCAATGTATGTTGCAATGCCAAAAAATGATAAAATTATGCTTTGGGATGCATAATAAAGGGGTTTATGGGCCTATTTATGAAGGATACAAATGCATAAATATAAGGTCACTAAAATAGTTTAGACTTTGCAAAACCATAATGTTAGGAACCACATCCTACAAAATCGATTAGTTAGCTATTCAAAATCATCAAACGTCTATAGAGAATCAAATTTGAGGGTAGATGAGGGTAGATGTATGCCCCCCTAATCCCACTTGCTTTATGGAGGTGAAATCAGGGTAACAATCTAGCCTCATTGAGTTTTTTTACTTGGTGATGTGAATGTTTACAATAGGGTATTGAGTCTACAACACCGCATGTTGATAGACATTGAATAAGACTGGGGATGGAAACACAAATCCAATGCAACAAACAACATGAAAAAAGGAGTTTACTATCCCCCATTATGGTGATTTGTGCTTTGATAAAATTTAGTATATGTTAGTGAAAAATAATGTTTTTTACCATAATTTTGATGTTTACTATTTGCAAAATTACCTTGTTATAGAGTGAGTAAAGATGCCAAGATGACGAGCATACAAACTCCCTAGACTAGACATTTCGTGAGAGGAGGCAACACATGGTGAGCTCTGACACACGATGAGTCCAACACACCTTGCTTTATGTTTACAGTTTTGATTTTATAGCATTTTTAATGTATTTTTAGAAGGTTTTGGGACCCCATCCAAAAGTGGCCCAAGTGTCCAATTTTGGCCCATGTGTCCCAGAATGGCTAAAGTGTCTAGGAACCCCATCTAAAAATGGCCTAAGTGTCCCAACGAAAAATTGTTTCACTTTTGATTGCTTGGTTAATATTTTAAGCATGTTATTGATGATTTCTATCACTTCCTTTAGGTTCCACCACATGCTCACCAATGTTTAGGAGGTAGATTATTCACCCTTCTTCGAGAGAAAGTTATTCGAATTTCTAAGGAAGAGGTTGAAATTTTATGTGATACTGGCTTATTTTGGATCTACATCATGCCTCCTGTTGTACCCAAAACAATTTTTTTGCTTCATTAAGGAATTTTGATTAAAATAGTCTTAATCTTGGAAGTATGTAATCAAAAGTCAATTTTAGGTCAAATGAAGCATGGGCTTTTTGTGGGTTTAATATCTAGAAGATACTGGAAAAATTTGAAAAATTTGAAAATTAGGATTTTTGGGCCTCTATTTTTGATTGTCTTATTTCACGTCACAATCACATTAGTGAAGTCTGAATCAAGAAAAGTCAGTTTAAGTCTAGTGGATTATTTTCACTTTTTCAGGAGAAAAGTTAGGACCTTCAATGGCAGTTGGCCAGTACTAGACGTGGAAATTTAAGCCTCAAACTCATCGCAAAATATTCTATGGTGAAAGATGTTGAAAAAGATGCTTTACAATGGAGGGGATTTTCAAATGGTGAAAATTATAAAAAATATTCTATTTGGAAACACTACGCCTTGCTACAAGGGGGGTACTTGTGCAATCAATGTGCAATTCAACTTTGTAGTGTTTGTACAAGTAAAAATGGTGAAATTCAGTCATGTACTCACGTCAGTGGTAACAATGCTTCAACATAGTCAACTCAGCAAGTGACACGGTGTTCGTGAAGTGCAAAAGAGGTGAAATCATAAAAAAATCACCAACTCTAGAGCTAATTGCACCCCTGCAAGCTAGGGAAACCCTTGAATATGAAGGCCCAAATGTGGTTATTAATGGCTGCAAATAAATTCATCTTCTCTGGAATTTTGCTAGCTTTCTAGTGAATCATCAAGTGAATCCATCATATTTGTGAAACACTGACAAATAAAGGTAGAGGAAAAAGATGCGGGAGGCAACGAATGTCGAAGGTGGCAGTGAGGTACAAAAATTGTGCCCCTGTAGCCCAGGGGTGCCAAAGAATAAATCCTGTCAAATTTCAAAATTTACAGTAACCATCTCCTGGTGATCTCTTCAGATTTAGCCCAGCTCTGTGATGGATTTGTTCGCCAGTCCATAAGACATACTAAACAACCATAGCTGTTGATTTGATGAGCACATAAAATAGAGGATAAAATGAAAGTCAAAATATACCTTTGCAGGCGAGGGGTGCCTAGCCTTTTGGTCAACTAGATGTGATTTTTGGTAGCTATCTTCTTCAAGAGATCTATGCAGAATCCTTCTAGCTACGTGATGAGTCCAATAGTCAGCTCTTAGGACTTGCCAAATGTCAGTGGATGAAGATTCAACGTAAAAAACATTGAAGATGAAAGCAAGTAGAAATTTGACTAAGTGTTGAAAAATGCAACCTTCTTGGAAAAGGAACCCAACTTTTTAGGGCCTCAAATTTAGTCTTTTGACCTTGCAGCTACCAAGAACATCTCTTCCAAGTTGTTCCATATCTGCGATGAGATCATTAACACGAAATTTAAAGAAATCAAACTCTCGGTAGAAAAGGTCAAACTAGAGCATTTCGTTAAAAGTTACAAGTTGTAAAATGTGTCTCAAAAGGTCAATTGCAGCCCTGCAGGCCAGAGGCACCCTTGAAATTGAGCACTTTAAATCATTTTTCAGAACTTACACATACAGTCATCCTTTGCATAATTATTTCACCTTCACGATGGATTCACTATCCAATTGACAATAATCGTTAGTCATCGACAGTTGCAAATTGAAACATGGAGGGTCAAAATCCAAAAAATGGCTGTCTGATGAAACCTACACCCTTTTGGAAGAAAGGCACCCTAGAATTCAAGGCACCAAATGAAGTTTTTAGCTTTCACATATCCTAGCAACATCTTGTTAGAATTGATCCAGATACATGATGAATCTATTAGCCAAGCTTTAGGATCAACCAGGCATCCAAAATTCAGGGTCAAACATAGGTGTTTCACCACAACAAAAGTTGAAAATCTTAAAAATAATTCTAACTCTCTCAAGCTTGGGCACCAAAAGTCAAAGTTTGACAATTTATATTTTAGTTATAATTTTGCATGCTACCTTTTGCATATGGTGTCCAAAATTAATGGAGAACTTGAGTTTGTGATGCATGCATGAGGATTAACTCAATTAGGGCTGGTGCACCTACCTAACTGGTAGTACCACCTCCAAAATGCTTATTCATTCAAGCATAGGTGTTACAATTTCATTATTTTTTGCAGGTGGAAGAAAAAATCAACTATTTTCTCTTCAATGCCTTTTGAAGAATTAAACAGAGGCCATTTTTAGTGTTCTTCGAGGTTCTTCATTCAGGTTGCATAGAGGAATAATTTTCATGCTTCATTTTTCCAAAAGATTCTTGGCAAAAACTCATTAGATTGAGGATTGAAGGAGGCAATTTTCTTGAAGATTGATAGAGGCAGAATATAATTTCTATATTCTCTCTCACATTTCTTCTATCCTTGTCTTAGGTTTTCTCTTGCATGCACAAGTAAACAACATATTTTTCAAAATCTAGTCATCTAGGTCCACTCAACACAGTGTTGGCAACAAAACCCACGTGCCATATTTTTCAAGAAAATTGCCCCGCTACCACCTAAATTAGGGTTTCCAAAAAAAGTCAAAATTTCAAAAAATGAAGAATCTAGGTTTGATTAGCTCGCATGTGCCAAAAAAACCCATAGCCCGGTTCCCTCTACAACTTCTACACTAAAAAGTCATTGCATGCCTAAGTAAGAATCAATTTTTTGAATTTATGATGATTTGGGTCAACTTAGAAATACATTCTTTATAAAACCCATGTCTTAGAATTTGTTGTAAAAATTGCCCCTCAATAGGCTATTTTTAGTCTTACTAGAAGCTATTTCTAGCCTTTCCAAAAAAGTTGTCAGAACATATTTGTGTTTACAGTCAATAGTTAAGTTTTTCAGAATACAATTCACTCAAACTGAATTCAAGACCAAATTGATCTTGATTCAGGATTTCATCAGAACAACTGACACCAATTTACATCAAGCACCTCTGGAGGGTTGATTTAAACAATTTGACAGGCGTAGTCACTCAAAGTCCACATAGTTTCATACCTTGTATAGGTGATAGCCTTCCAAGGCCAGTTTAGAGGGTTGAATACCATTGGAATTCTGTGTGCGCAACGGGTTCATGGGCTTTTATCATAGCTATAGTGTTTGTAGTCAAAATTCATGGTTTCATCATGCAACACAAGAAGAATCTAGAAAAACGTCAAAAGCATCAAGCAGTAGAAGAAACAATGGTCATCACTCTAGTTACGAAGCCACTAAAGTTACCAGTTAGTGAACTGCTAGTTTAAGTGTGCAAAGATTTCTAGGATTGCTCAAGTTGCTGAAAAGCAGTGAATTGATAGTTGAGACATGTGATGACCTCCAAATGGTGACATAGTTAGCAACTTGTAGGAGGACTTAATTGCTCATGATCACATCTAGTGAAATACAAAGATAGGATGTCCCACCTTTTTAAGATAGAAATTAAACACAATAGTTAACTTGATGCTTCTTTTCAAGTTAAGTCGCTGTCCCACATATCATTGCATGTCTATTTTGGAATCACCTATGTACATATGGAGTTCTTGTTGGAAAATGTTTAGTGCTTCCCTTGGGATTTGTAACATGGACTAACTGCCTCCCATGGATCTGTTAACTTTGGTGGTTGTATCGGGCATTAAGAGGCTGATCTTTTGGTGCAACGACAACCATGGGGCCAAAAATTGGTATCAGAGCCAAAGGTGCCAGGTTCGAATCCACTTGGGTAATATTGAGGGGGAGATTGTTGGCATATGGTCAACACTCCCCTCGGGATTTGTGACATGGACTAACCGCCTCCCTTGGATCCGTTAACTCTGGAATTTTTATCAGGCATTAAGAGGTCAATCTTTTGGTGCAACGACAACTGTGGGGCCAACAAATCTGATTTAGTTAGATTTCAGTTAAATAATGTTGGTTATCAGTTGAATATCATATCAATAAGGACTTGCGTGTTGCATAGTCCAATTAGTTTAGTTTAGAATCAATTAATTGATGTAGTTTTTCCAGTTAAATGTTAAGTTGCATATATTTAGACTTAAGAATAAATCTTGCATGCTTGCAAGACTGATGTTAACTCAAGGAGATTTTAGGGTTCCCTACACCTTTGAGGTTTTATAAATAAGAGCACCTTGCTCATTGTATTTTAAATTTTTCTGTGATAACAAATTATTGTGCCTGCCTTGCCATGTAATATTGCTATTTTGTATTGGTTCACTTTGTTAATATAAAGCCGGTTTGGTCATTTATCGTGCGTTAGTTCCTTCATGCAATTTTTTATCCCAAATTTATTTGTTTCTAATAATATTTCTTTCATATCTACACCTTAGATAAGTATCCTACCTCCTTGGGAATTTAGAAATAGAGATTATCATTTGACATTGTCTTTAATAGTCTTTCTTTCATATCTACACCTCGGATAGGTGTTCCACCTCCTTGGGAATTTAGAAATAAATATTGTCATTTAGTGTTGTTTCCTGTAATCTAATTTCAGCCTACGCCTCGGATAGGTGTTCCACCTCCTTGGGGACCCTGAGAATTAGCTTCCCATTTGATGTCATTTCCCATAAACTTCATTTCAGCCTACACCTCATATAGGTGTTCCACCTCCTTGAGAATCCTGAGATAAAGTTTATTGGAAAACCATTCCCACTTGCTCCTAATTCATCTTGCTCTATTTTTCTAGAGGAAATAAGATAGTTTTAGTGTTAGCCTAGTTGTGGTTAAGATTTGCATAAACCAGAGAAAACCTTAGCTGCAATGTATTTGGTTTTTTTAACCTTGTGCCTCTACTAGCTGAGTCAAAAAGATAGGAATTTAGAAAACTTTACTTTTTCACTCATATCAGCAAAAGAGGGAGCTTCTTCTCCTATTTTGAAGGTAAGTTAATACCGTGCACAAATTTCCATTTCCAATATGCACTCCAGAGGTGAAAATTGTAACACTAACACCACCTATTAGGTATCATGATGCTATGTTGATGGCACTAGTAGAGAGATGGAGCATAGACACATGTACATTCCATCTGCCTTCAGGAGAGATGACAATGACCCTTGAGGACATACACCATATTTTGAGACTACCCATATGAGGTGAGACCATCCATATAGAGGAGGATCACACATGAAGGTAGATGTAGCGATACATTGAGTATTGTGTGGGTCACCCTATTTGACCAAGAGATATTGTGGCTCACATTGAGCTTTAGTGGCTTCTATACATGCAATCATTATTGCTTCAATGAATCATTGTTGTTACTATGGATATAGCTCTTGTACTTGATGGATGAGGTGCACACTTGGATGGAGGCCTTGTTCAAATTATTTGAGAGATGGAGAGACATCAAACCATTTATTCCTGGGGTCATAGTATGTTGGCTCACCTCTATTATGATCTTGGGTGCTTTTTATACCAAGAGATACACAACATAGTCCACTGTACACTCTTATAGGTTTGGGCCTTCGATCATATCACGTACACTAGGTCTACAAGCTATCCTATAATAGTGACCGTGGTTTACCCATGAGCATTCAACTACATAAACCGGTTTGGCAGTATGAAGATCTGTTATATTGGAGGGTTCAGCTTAATCACTTAGAGGAGGATGAGATAGTATGGAGACCCTATTGCACCATACCCTAATGGCTAGATCTCACTAAACAACTTTTCAGGATGCAATAGTATAGGTTATTACTTGGATGTAATGAATATATAGTTATGCATTTTTTTAATGATAAAATCATGTGGTAGTTTGGACAGGTTCAACTAAATCCTAGGCCCCGACCTAAATACCTAAGAGTAGCACAAAGTGGCTCCAAACTAGGACACATTCGACATCCGATGATTAATGATGTTGATTTTAGTGATTTAGATGGTGAGGACCAAGATGTGCCCCCAACATTAGACTTGGATGATGTAGATACCACTATAGCCTATGAGCATTGGTGGGTGAGAGAATGATCCACACATGTCTTCCCTATACATTACCCTATAGGCTATGTTATACCTCTTCCAAGTCATGAAGATGAGAGAGGATGGATCCATAGATGGGGATATAGATGATGACAATTGAGTAAAGGACTTAGAGGAGGAGAGTGATGATGATGATCTTGATGAGCCAAAGGAGGTTGTGGATGCCCTGAGGAGAGACTTGCATCTCACCTATGAGTCACTCGAGCAGGATTAGTAGCCACAATAGGTATCACCATTCATGAGAATGGAGAGGGTAGTGGTGCAACACCTTCCATGCTTCCTACTCATGAGGGAACTATTATCCCTCATCGAGATCCTGGTTGGTGGGTTGGAGATCTAGGTAATGATGTGCTATTAAAATTTATTATTTTAATACTTATTTACATTTTTATATCATGTCATGTTCTAATATTATTTATGATTACCCTCTTGCAGTGTGTATTCAAGAGTGGTGAGATCTCTTTCAAAAATCCTTTGCAGAGATGGCCCCCTCCTAGCCCCCCATTAGGACACATGAGAAGATCACATGCCACCACCTAGTGCGGGGTGTCATGCCAACCTTTTTGAGCCCTTAGTGAGATGGAGGACATTGGATGAGGAGACTATGAGGATCATTTATCTAGATACAACTAGAGAGGAATAGAATAGAGCTGAGTTTTCATAGCTACAAACTATATATGAGGAGCTTTGAGCCACCTGAGTCCCAGTTGAGAGCTAGTTGAAACTCAACAGGGTGTAGGGAGAGCTCACTAGAGTTAAGGTAGAGCTAGCTAGAGTACAAGCTGACATGGACCATCTAGATCAAGAGCATGTCATAGCACTCATATATGAGGTGATGGATTTAGGTGAGGTACGAAGCCTACAAGATCAAGTGAGCTCCATGAGTAGGACATGATCATCTATCTCACAATGAGCACCACCACCATGCCCTGAGGAGTCTAGCAGCCATATGCCACACTAGATATGCTATTTACCAAAATGAAATGAAAGAAAATGGATGAAGATGTGGATGAAAAAAATGGAATGTTGATCTAGGACACCCTCATTTTTTCCTAATAAGAGATCTCCCAAAGGTAGGATTGACTTTTAACCTTTAGGTGATTCAATCCTATTAGGGAATCTTGCTATTTCCTTATGACAAAAAATGACAAAAATGACTGAAATGCACTTTGGGGAGATAAAAATAAAATACATAATGAACTCAATTATGTGATGTAAGACTTGAAATAAAAAGATTATAACACAAAAAAAATTAGTAATATTCTAGTAGATTCAAGAAGGGAAAAATTATTTGCAACTGGCCTGAAAATTGGGTTTTGCAGTTTGAAGCAAGACATATTCACCCTAACACGAATGGATCCTTGTATCCTTTTCTAAAACTTCAAAAAATGATTTTGGAGTCCTCTAACTACAATTTCTTCTTGTACCTATAGATCTAAGTTTCTAGATTTAGACCTATAGAAAATTTGCAAAAGAAAATGTTGTTTTGTGTGGATAGGGGTTTGCCTCAGTTAAACCCCAAGTTTGGTAATTAAACATTGATGAAATGATGTAAATTTGATAAATGATAGTGTGTGCAAGACCTAACCTTAAATGCATATAATGTTGTTAAGAGCTAATATGCAAAGAAACCCTACTCAAGTGCATTAGAGCATGATTCCTATATGACAATGACAAATGATAAAGATTCAATTGGGAAGAAGTCTATACACCCCAATAAAATCTAAAATATGACAATACCTCGCTTTAGTTAGCTAGTAGAATGGAGATAAAATATGGGATCACTTAGGAAAGAAGTCATTAGGTTAGGAAAAATTACCAAATGCATCTTCCAAGTCTATAATCCATCATGATCTACCATATGCATCAAAATTCAATCATAATCAATGCTTGATCAAATCTTGGACAAAATGAGCTTGAAGACTTGCAAATGCACACAAAATATTGCTCCAAGACTTCAAATTTTCTTGCTTGAATGTTCTCCAAAAATTCTCCTTTTCTCCTTGATCTCTCAAACTTGATCTCTCTCTAATCTAGTTTGAAATAGTGAAAAGACTAGGCTTTATAGTGTTCTTCTCTAATTTCTTGAATATTAGATGTCGATAAATGACATTTAAAACCTGAATCTGGAACTTTAAAATACTACCAAAAACATGTTTAAATTTTTATTTTGGATCTTAAAAATACAAGATCAATGTGTATCAGGGTCTTTAATTAATTTAATGCATTTATTCAATCCATGTTGCAATGTCAAGAAACGATAAAAAATAGGCCGTGGGATGCATAATAAAGGGGTTTAGGGTCCTATTTATGAATGATACAATTCATAAATGTAAGGTCACTAAAATAGTTCAAAATTAAGTGTGAAATTGTACTATCACATAGAAAGGAGTATAATTTTCTACACTGCACCAAGAAATAAATAATTTACCAAGTATTGACATTTCAAACTCACTCTGCATCACATCCTAAAATTCTTTGCACATAGAATCATGACTGCCACCAAAGATAATGTCATCAACATAAACAACAATAAGTAATTGATCACCTTCAATTTTTATATACAAGTTACTATCTACATTTCCTCTCCTGAAATTTTGTTATTGCAGATATCTATCTAATCTAGAGTACCATAATCTAGGATTCTGTTTGAGTCCATAAATTTATTTATTTAGTCTACACATAAAATATAGATTATCTGAACATTGGATTCATTTTGTTTATTCAATGTAGACATCACATCCATCTGATATACCTTAAAATTCTTGAATACTAATAAGGCCAAAAATATCTTGATTGATTCTAACCTTGCTACCAAAGAAAACGTCTCTTCAAAATCAATTCCTTCAACTTGAGCATATCCTTTAGACACACGTATGGCCTTGTTTCAGATATCTTTTCCATCTTCATTTAATTTTTTTCTAAAGACCCATTTGGTGCCAATGATATTTTTTTCTTTGGGTCTTGGAACTAATTCCCAACTTTCTTTTTTATTAATCTGAGTCAATTCTTCCTCCATGGAATCTAACCAATCTTTCTTTTTTCTTTCCTCCACATAGGATCTTGGTTAAATTTTTTATAATAAAGAAAAGTGTACCTTTTCATTTTCTTTCTTAATTCTTCTCCTGGTCTAAACCCCTCTGTCCTTATCTCCTATAATTTGATCTTTAGAATGATTCTTTTGAACATACCTAGATGGAGTCTTTGCAACTATATTATCAGAATCAACTTCTAAGTCTTCATCACTACTATGGATTAGATCTTCATTATATTCTTCATTTAGAGTATTATTAGACTGAATTGTTTCATCGATACTTATATTGAAAATTTCCATAATCTTTTTCAATATTTTTTTATAGCATCTATATGCCTTACTTATCATAGAATAACCAAGAAAAATACCTTCATAAGATCTAGAGTAAAACTTACCCAAATTCTCTTCATCCCTTTTGATATAGAACTTGCTTCCAAATATTTTGAGATGTTTAACTAAATTTTTTTATTCAAAAATTCGTCAATCCTCTTTTCCTCTTCCACTTGAATCTTCAGATCAATGACCATTTTATTTGCCTTCTCAAGATTTTGAGATAATTTTTCTTTAGCTTCCACCTCTTTTGTAATTCTCTTCTTTAGCCTTTTAATTTCCTTGCCAGCACAAAACAATTCTTCAACAAGGTCTACTTCTGGATCATCATAAATTTCACTTTATTTTCAAATATTCTTTAGAGGTTTCCATAGCCATGAAAAGAGCCTTTTCCCCTTCATTCCTAGAATTGGCTTGGTCATCATCATCAAATGAGTAGCCTTCCTCATTAATAAAGAAACTTTTTTGATTTTTTTGAATTTCTTCCCTTTTTGAAATGACTTCTTCTCATCATTGCTAGATTCTTTATATGGACACAACCATGAAATGAAATACTTCACCACAATTAAATTTGTTTAGAGGAAGATTAACTTTATACTTTTTAGAACCTCTCTGTAACTTTCTGAAAAAGTATGCTTCTTTTAGATCTAATCCATCTTTTGAATTTAGATCATCTTGCTTCTTGGACACCTTGAATGCAACATATTTCCTTACAAAATTATCATTCTCAATTATCATTTCATAGGAAATCAAAATTCCGTGTAGCTCATCTATAGTTAGAGTATTCAAATCTTTAGCTTCCTCAGCTGTAGAAAATTTTGCATCAATTTTTTTGAAAAGGGATCTGAGTACCTTTTTCAAAATCATACCTTCTTTAAGTTCTTCACATATACCTTTGATAGAATTTACATATTCATCAACCTGGAGAAGAAATGTGGAAATGTTCTCTTCATTCATTTTAGACTCAAACTAACCTGAATGAGTTTGAATCTTTACTTGTTTGACCTTGTCATCACCTTCATAGATGTTGTGTAGCTTACTCCATACTTCCTTTGCTATCTACAATGCATCACCTTTACAAAATAAAAATTATAAAAACCACATAAAATATCATTCCTTGCTTCAACATTATTTTCAGAAGCATTCTTTTTGGCTTGATCTCTTGGGTGATTTTCAGGGATCTCATATCCATCCATAATTGATTGCCAAACTTCAAACCATAGAGCAATTAGATATGCGTCCATCCTTACTTTCCAAAAGGAATAATTAGATCCATCAAAGAGTGGTGCCTTGTTTAAAGATAATCCTTTTTGATCCATTGAGTGTACCATTCTGAATCTACCTCAAGTTGTTAAGTTTGAATAAAGGAACTTGGATATGATACCAATTGAAGGGCACACAATATACCTAGGGGTTGAGTCGATATATCAAATTTACTTCAACATAAAATACCATTAGTCACTCCTTCACACATGAATCAAAATTTATAGTATCAATATAAGAAACACAAATGCACACATTCACACAATGAACACCAGATATACGTGGAAACCCAAAATGAGAAAAACCATGATTAAAAGAGATACTTGGATCTACTATCCAAATATATCTTCACAAAATAATGAATAAATTACAACCATGAAGTAGGAACCAACCTACCAATGACACCAATCCCCTGCTATATTTGTAGGCACCAACCTAATAGAGACACAAATCTCCAATACACAAATCTGAGCATCAACCCAACAAGTAAGACACTAGTCCTATTAGATTACATAAATAAGTTTTGTGCATCTTCAATTTTGATTGCATAGCTTACACTCGATCTAATATTCCTTCAAAAAAAACACCCTCTCACGTAATTTATGATCTTTTGATGATGACACATACTGATTGAGATGCTACTCCCATTGAATTACCTGAATTCACACTTTCTCACATAATTACACTCACACACCCACACCAAAAGTATGATTATTAGTAATTATATACATACCATTACATTAACATAATTTCATGTCAGCTAGGAATCTCTTAACACCATCCGTAATTAGCCAAGTCAGCTAAGGTGGATCTAAATTCAATTTTGCAAGAAACATGTAGTGAGTCAGTCCTAAATCACATTTGTTTTTGCCAAAAGAACATGATGTTGTTCACTTCCCAAAATGACCGTAACCTAGACCTATTTTACCTTCGAAAACTATCTCTAGAGAGCACACACAACAAGCTATTTTCACATAGATTTGAAATATCAACTTGGTTGATTAATCGATATAGTGACCCTTCTGCCACTTCAAACTTTCTACCCGATGAACATAAATCTTGAATTTTATTTAAATGAGAGAAACCATGTGTAAACATACTCTCCTTTGAAACCATAGGAAATAACTCACATCCATGAATAAATGAAGATTGAAACATGTTACCACAATAATCTCATTATCTGGGTAACTTCAAACATTTTGGTAAAAATTCCAGATTACTTCTATCAACATGAAAGATGTATTATGATATTTCAAGTAAACTACAATAGTCTTCTTCATTTTTTAAAAATGCTCTAATATTACATGACATAAATAAACATTGAATTCAATGGTATGATTGCATTTAATTCTCACTAATTTTATTGACATTACTTTTTTGAAATCAATGACAATACTCATTTGACATCAATTACAACATATGTTCAACAAATAGTTGTATATTACTATTACAAGAATGACCAATAAACATGAAATACAAGATAAAGATGATTCCCCACTATACACCAGTTAAAACACACCATATATACATATTGAGGTGGCCCTAAACAGGTGTAGTTATGGGTCAAAAGATAAATCAAAACAAAATATTCACTAATAAAATATCATGCATCTGACATATCTCTTGCAAAAAATAGGATAATGTGACAATTAGGATTATTCCAAACTCAAGACCAATCCATCCTTATGGGCATAGATGATTGGATAGACAAAGATGTTGGGAAAAGGATATAATGACTAGTTAGTGTTTATCAACTAGGCTCATGTGTGATTTTGTGATAATGAGTGATGTTTGTATGTAGTGATTGGTTTTTTGTTCAAATGGAAGTATGAGGAGTGCTAAATTTTATTATGGATGGTATTTGGAAAGAGATGGGGCAGTATGATATGAGGGAATGCATGTAGTAATTTTTCTATTATGTGATGAAATTTTTATTGTGGAATGCGGTAATGTGTGAATATGGAAGAAAATACATGAGACTATGAAGGCCAATGCATTGAATACTAAGTATATACAAGGCCATATCCTTGACACAATTTAGTTGTAGCTTCTCTATCTAATGTAGGGGAAGAATGGGGAAGGGTGGGTAATGATAGTTGAGATGACACATGACATTAATCATTGGGAAATATAATCCATGATATGCTTATTATGAATGGGTGGATGGGTGTTATTTTATTATGATATGGGAAGATAGGAATGATGGTTCTAGGGAGAATGATATCCTAAAATATGGTAGAAAAAAGACTACTACACATGATGCCTATATCTATGTTTTCATCATGGTACTCACCCAAGGCACCATCGAAGTGGTTTTCACCTTTGAATAGATTTTTTATCTTAACTATTTTTGGATTTTTTATTTTTATTTTATTTTTTTGATTTTTGATTTTATTTTTTCAAGAAATAGGATGTGATGATGTTGTGATCAAAGAAAGAATCTATTGACATGGTTGATTTTATCTAACAAGTTGATATTGATGTTGTTCCAATGAGGAGGAATGATAACTTGTCCTACAAAGGGATGGAGATAATATATAATTATTTATATTTGGACTACCAAGGCCTTCATGCATCTCACATAAAGAAGCTTGGGCATTCTCCATATCAAAGAACTTCAAGAGGTTTATATTAAAGGTTCATTGATATGATATATCAACAAGAGAGATGAGTCAGAAGAATGGATGCATGGAGGTTTGTGAATGGAATTAATTGGGTGAAGTGAAGGTATTATATGGAAATGAGGATGATGGAGACTTAGGATCAACAAGCTCACATCTTGACATATTGATTTTAGAACTTTTGTGGATGTATTCAATTATTTTGGGAAGTGGAGTAGTATTAGAGATGGAATTATTATGCTTGTGCTCTATTGTATCATTGAATTTTAATTTTTCAAAGTACAATAGCATTTTAATGATATTTTCAATAGAGGAATTATATTTATTTTTTTTGAATTGATTTTTGATCTCCGATTGGTAAAGGCTTTTGAAATTTGGTACAATCAATGATAGCCTTGCTATTTTGACATGTATTAGTAATAGGTGGAAATTTTTGATCTAAGTCTTGAGGGTGGATGTAAGTGATAGAGTTAGATGAGATGGTGAATATATGTGAATCTTGGAATAGGTCAATGATATATTCGATGAAGTATTCGGGAGTATATTTATTAGTGCTTGTTGCTAGGGAATGGTCTAGTAGCTAGAACAGTCACACAAATATGACCACAAACCTCCACAGAGAGGTTGTGGAGCTTCTAGTTGAAAGTAAACCCTCTAGGATAGTAGTAGAATTTAAGGAAAATGTCCCACCAACTAGATATCTAAATAAGATAAGATACAATACAACAAAGTAAGTAGTAAGTAATAATTAGACAGAAGGAAGAAAGGAAATAGGAAGTAAAAATAAAAGAAGGAAAGAAAAGAGATAGAGAAGGAATTATAAAGAGGGAAAGACCCATATCATATGTATATGATGAAAAAGGAATTATATATATATATATATATATACATACAAATCTTGACTTATATATGATATGTGCTATGTTTTATGGTAATTAGTTTTCTATATATTTTATTTTGCTAACTAGTTAAGGCATTATGTAAACTAACTCTTTACTCCTATCATATGACTAAGTCTGGGGTATAAATACAACACAAAAATTATGTAGGGCTCAAAAATATTTTTTGTGTCTCCCCATTTTTCTTTCTAACATTGGTTTCATTTTCGGGACCTTGGTTATGTCGTATAGAGGAAAGAAAGAGAAAAAGTTAAATATTACTTCAAAAAGAAAAGTTAGGAGAGATGAAATTTTTATCATAAATTGTGGCACTATCTCCTTGGTGTTAGCCTTGTGAGGTGGGATAGGAATGATTGGTATGGAAAATAGGAAATGGAGAGATCTCTAAAAAATAATTCTTGAAAATATGTGACCTACAAAAGGACATTACAAAATAATTACCATGGGAAAAGATAAATGAATAATGTAACGCCAAACCAAAAAAACCCATGAAGAAAGGAGATAAGAAGAAATCAAGAGAGATTAAGGAGGAAATTGAAATGACCAAGAAATTTAACATGAAAAGCCCAAATGGTGAGGAAAAATGATAGAGATAGAACATGAAAAGAGAAGAAAGATATTGCAGAAGATTGGATAATATAGAGAAGAGAAAGGATGAATGTGCCAATATGGGTTCTATTGATCACCAAGGTGGGTAATTTCAAAAGTGAGAAAGGGAAATAAATCAAAAAGGAATAATGGAAAGCTTTGGAAAAAATGAATTCACATTGGGAGAAAGTAAGCCAAATTTTGAAAACTTTAGAGAAGAGAATAAAGGGATATGGAAGCTCTAAAAAGGCATTGGTAGAGGACTATAGAAGCATGGAGGATCCATACCTACCACATATCTCCTAAATTATAAAAATGGATCATATTTATCAAATGTCACAATCAATTTTAATGATAAATTCCTTGAATTCCTAAAAACTCTAGAGAAGATCCTATCCATGCAAGAAGTGTATCTAGAGGAATTAGTTAATAGAAGTGTAAGGAAGTTAAGAAGATAAGAGATAGACAAAGATAACAAAATAATGTTAAACTTAGGAAAATAATTGTCAATATTAAGTAGTGAAATGTAATTAACAAATAAAATAACATCACCAAAATAAAGAGATGTTATTAAAAGTCACAACCCCTAGACTAGGATCCATCCCTCATGCCCTATAAAATAAGAAGGATATTATTTGAAGAGATACAATAAAAAGGAGAAGACAATCCACAAGATAAAGGAGTAACATATTTGGTAGAAATTTTGAGAATAGAGTATTTTGAGATTAAGTTAGAAAGAGATAAGGGAAAATAAAATAAGCTCAAAATAGTAATAAGTGTAAAGAAGAATAATAAATTCACTTCACCAATCCAAAAACTAAAATAAGAAGAAGCCACACATACAATGGAGTCATCAATCAAGCTTATTATATTTGGGAAGACACTATAAAATATTAGAGCATATATTCCTTCTAAAATAATTATGGTAAGGAAAGGACATTGACGTATATAATATTAAGCTATTGGAATTTATTAAATCCTTAAGGATACATTAGATTGGTATAAGAATAATTATCCAAAACATGATAAGGATTGAGAATAAGTGAAGAAGGATTTCATAGAAAAAATGTCCACTCTAGAGGTACCATAAAAGAGTGTAAGAAATATGAGGGAATTAGTGCAAAGGAGAGGAGAATCAGTAAAAGGCCATGATGGAAGATTAAAGACCTAGCCTAAAAATTAGAGGAACCATTGACAAAGAAGAAGAAGGTACAATAGTTCATTTGAAAACAACAAAAATACATCATAACAACATTAGATTGGAGAATATTCAAAGAATATCTAGATGTAGTAACCATGGCCTACCACATTGAGGCACAACCATGGAGGAAAGTAGATAAATACAATTAAAGTGAAACAATAGAAAAATTATAATTAGTAGTCGAAAAAATTAGTTTGCACAATAAATAACGGAAAGAGAAGATGCTAATAAGGGAAAATAGAACATCTAGTGCTCTTATTGTTCAAAAGGAGGTCATTTGAGAAATGATTTATCAGAGGAGCATAAAGAAAAAAAGGGTAGCAACAATAAGAGTGGAGCTCCAAATAGTGTCATAGAAGCTCCAATTTGTATATTGTGAGTTATGCAAAGAATGAGATGATCATGAGACACATAAATTTCCAAATAAGGTATTCCACATAAGAAATGCAAATGATCATCTATACCCTAGATTTCCATTATACTCAGGATATGATAACGATATAGATTGAATATGGCCTATATCAAGGGACTTGCAGAGTGACCGTTATATATGCATGATGCACGTGTTATAAACAACCACCATGGAGGAATATTAGGAATTCAAATGCATGGAAAAATACCCTTCCAAAAAATAATTAGGAGGATAATAGATATTTCAACTATAGAGGAGGTCGAGGATGTGGAAGGGGCAACCACAAAAGAGATGATACAACATGTTTTAAGTATGGTAAATCTATCCACTATGCCACAAAATTCTAGTATGAAAAAAGGAAGAATTTTGAATTTTGTGGTAATGAAGACCTTGATATATATAATTTTGAAGGGGCCTAATAATACTTTCAGAATGCTCCACCTAGATCTAAGAATGATGATCTTTTGAGGCTTAACAAGGGAGCAAGGGTTATTAGGATAATCGCTCTACAAGGTTCCAAAGGATGTCAAAGAGTCAAAATTTGATCATTAGACACATCTAATGAAGAATATTATAGAGAAGAACACCAATCGACTTGATAAGATTTCAAAAAAAAGAAAGATAAAACAATTGTACTCACTCGACAAGGGATTGATATACTAAAAATAAGAAGAAAATAAATAAGGAGATACGTGAATATTCAAATTTGGAAGAAGATTATTATAACCACTTTTGGCCTAAAAAAAAACAACATAATGTAGTGAACATTAAATAGGCCATTATATAATAGAAAAATGAAGAAATAGGTTATTTTTTACAGGAAGAGGTGATCTTGTTGAAGTTGGATTCCTTAGCACAAAATAAAGATTCATTAGTGTAATTAAAACAATGGGATAAATTTTGGAACAAAAAGACACCCAAGCATCCACAAATTCATAGAATATCAAGGGATCAAAATTGGAAGAATATACCCCTATTAATAACTTCACATTTGAATAACCATAAGGTAAAAATTGGCATGGTAGAGTTGGGTGGGAGGGAGAGACTTGAGAGAGTAGGAGAGAGAGGGAGTGGGAGATAGAGGGATGGTTGAGATACAAGGATTGAGAGAGAGAGAGAGAGAGAGAGAGAGGAGAGAGAGAGAGAGAGAGAGAGAGAGAGAGAGAGAGAGAGAGAGAGAGAGAGAGAGAGAGAGAGAGAGAGGAGGCAGTCTCAGGATAGAGGGATGGGAGAGAGGTGGAGGAGGGAGAGATAGAGAGATATATGAGATATAGAGAGAGAGAGAAATAGAGAGAGATAGAGAGAGAGATGGGGTGGGGAGATAATCTAGAGAGGAGAGAGAGAGGGAGAGAGAGAGGAGGAGAGAGTGGGAGGGGGTGGGAGGGAGATACCCAAGAGAGGGAGAGAGAGGGAGGGAGTGAGAGAGAGAGGGTGTGGGAGAGATATAGAGGGAGTGAGTGAGAGAGACAAAGAGAGACCTGATAGAGGGAGAGGGGGTAGGAGGGAGA